>CM030833.1:5680460-6175460 GCA_018105865.1 Metaphire vulgaris | reverse complement strand
GATTGTACGAAACTCATAGGAGTTTTAAAACGCGTAAAAAAGGTATGTTCCTGGCAAAATATGTAAAAAGATAATTTTTAAGAAATCTCGATCTCTATTTCTCCCCATTTGTTTTATTTGGCAAAAATATGAATAATTCTGACTAATATATTTGCCATATTTGCATCCGAATTGGACCAAAGCTTTTATTTTGCCATTTATTCAACAACTCAAAAGATTCCTTCCAATCAACGTTCGCCAGATGGCGTAATGCATTAAAAAATATTACATGCAATTCTGAGGGTCGCGGCCCGCGGGACGTTACAAAACCATTGAAGCGGGCCGCAGTTCCAAAATGTTTGGGAAACCCTGTGTTACGGTACCGTAGCAACTGTCAAACGATAATACGTTATGCCTATCGTAAGATGATGTTTCACATAACAAAGAGCAAGTCTGTTGAAAAATGAAAGTACCCACTAATTTTAGTCTATGTGTTATGACTAACAAGATTAAAATTATTACAACAGTGCTCATGTCGGTTACGTCATGCAGTCCGCTATTATTTATGCCAAGAATAGCAAAGCAAAGAAAAGAATATGAAATTATATTTATTCATTAATTATTCTATCAAAAAGCGCTATATACGAGTGGTAAACGTCGTTGAATTAACAGAGTTACTCGATTGGTTAATGTTCTTAAGGTGCAACTTACGACCGACAGTCATCAACGTGGATGTCGCTGGCGAGGATCGCTATGCTATGCAATCGGGCCGAGTTCAAAGCGGGCCAAGAAAATGTGTCTGTCCTAAGAAGGTAACCAGTCAGAAAAACACACACACACATACATACACAAACACACAGTTATTTCGGTAAAAACGAGGTGTGCAACCAGAGGCGTAGCGTGCCGTTGGCTATTGTGGCTTTATCCATGGGCGGCCCACATGATGGGAGCGGATAATTTTGGAGGCGACGACCTTTTTTTGCTTGTCGGAGGATTTTCAGTGAAGGCGGCAAATTTTAGAAGATGCGGCAGATTTAAAATTTTAAAATTTTGGAAGCAACGACATTTTTTTCTTATCAGGAGATTTTTTCAGGAGGGGCGGCAAATTTTGGAAGCGACGACATGGTCCATGGGCGGCATGAGTGCACGCTAGGCCTCTGACTGCATCTGCAAATCCAAGCGATATCGAGTAACTCATCTGGAATTTTTTTGTCAAGGACTCTACTTAACATTTCATGCCTATTTAAAATCTAAAATTCACTCTGAGACACCCGTAGACAGTAGGCCTGGTAACAGGGGGGTCGACGTTGAACCTCTATAGCGCCATTAAAGTAATTTTCTTGCGGGTTTTCTTATCGACTGCACAGGGAGTGTAACGGAGATGCTTCGGAGTCCGCTCTGTTGAAATGCGTTGAACTTTCCATTGGAAACGTCGTCGCTTATCGCAAGAAGAATAAAAAGATCTGCGAAATTCCATTCAACTCCACCAACAAATACCAGGCAATAAATTATTCACTTGATAATAATAATAATAATAATAATAATAATAATAATAATAATAAACCAGCCAGAGGCGTAGCGAGGGGGCCAGCGGAGGTACATATGTCTCCGGGCGCCGAGGTGGGTGGGGGGGCGCCAAAATCGGGTTGAAGGGGGCGCCAAAATGGGGCTTATGTTAGGAAAAACTAAAAAAGCATCAACAGAGCTGTTGCAGTCTTCTGTTTTCTCCTTTTTAACTTGCCCTTAATAGCGACAGCTCTTTTATTTTTTGCTTGTCTGGATTTTTCCTAAGACCGAGAATTTTTTAAAGGTCAGGGGTGCCATCAATGTCTTTTTTTCCCCGGATTCCCCTGCAACCAGCCACAGGACAATGCGATTGTGCGAGTTGTGCATTGCACGGGGCCCCTGACAGCCAAGAGTGTTTTCACCTTCAAAATATTCCGAATGTAGTTTTTATAATTGACAAGACCTAAATGGGACTACATGCCACGAACAGAGTAGGCCTACACACTCAAATCGCTCTATGGTCTATTGTTTATAATTATATTAGTCATTAAAGCTGCGAAATATGTAGCACCTATAGTTTTTGTTTGAAATCGAAGGGGGTTTCCAGGGACCCATCACAGCAGTTAAATTAAGCCTGATCTCCGATCCGGGACGTCTGGCATGAGATCCGGAACGTAGCTTTTATTCGTTGTGATCTTTTATTGTTTACTTTAGCACTTTGCATGCACGGGAAAGAAAGGCAAACGTGAAGTGTACGCTAAATGTTCGTTTAAAATGAATAAAAAAAGTTGTGAAGAATTTTTTTTCGGCAGGAAAAAAAAAAGAGATTCGGCACTTCTGAAAAAGTTATTTAACCGTTGGCCCATCATCGAAGTTCTGCCCAAGAACCCCCCCCCCTTCAAAAAAACCTAGCTACGCCACTGGTTGGTTCAGACGCGGGGTTTGATTGGTTCAGGTGTCCATCCACGAGGCGACCGACCTGCCTGGCGATCCCTACCTGCTCGTGATGAAGGGAGCACCGGAACGAATCCTCGAACGCTGTTCGACGATTCTGATCGACGGCGAAGAGAGGGAGATGAGCGACGACTGGCGCGACGCCTTCAACGTCGCCTACAACGAGCTCGGCGGCCTCGGCGAGCGCGTCCTCGGGTTCTGCGACCTCGTCCTGCCCCGGGACGCCTACCCGGCCGGGTACCCGTTCGTCGCCGAGGACGAGAACTTCCCGCTGTCCGGCCTGAGATTCGTCGGTCTGATGTCGATGATCGACCCGCCGAGGGCCGCCGTGCCGGACGCCGTGGCCAAGTGCCGGAGCGCCGGGATCAAGGTGATCATGGTGACCGGGGACCATCCGATCACGGCAAAGGCGATCGCAAAGGGAGTGGGGATCATCTCACAGGGAAGCGAAACCGTCGAAGACATCGCCCTTCGGCTGGCCGTCCAACAGAGCGATGTCGACCCTAGGTTGGTCACGTGACGGATTCACAGGATAATAATTGTGTAACAGTACATGAGAGTCTTCGTCTAATAATAATAATGATGATGATAATAATAATAATAATAATAATAATAATAATAATAATAATAATTATTATTATTATTATTATTATTATTATTATTATTATTATTATTATTATTATTATCATCATCATCATCATCTATAATATTAAGATCGTTATCTGTATGTCTCTCTGTTACCTTCAAGCGTTCTGATTGGTTGACTGTTGGTAGACGGTTTTAGACCGTTTAGTCCTTACGTCGCGATGCGTTGGTGGGCGAGCGTTGACTATTGGTAGACGGTTTAGACCGTTTAGTCTTACGTCGCGATGCGTTGGTGGACGATGTTCGAAGACGACGTTGCTATTGGTAACAATTGTTCGTACAACCGGTTTAGTCGAGTCATTGCAGCGTCAGAGGGCTGGGCGTGCGACGACGTTGCTATTGAGTAACAATTGTTCGTAGCTTGAGAAAGTTGCGCAATTTTAACGTACATACATTTTAACGTACACAAAAAATACGTGTACAGCGTCACAAATGGTCACAGTTGCGTGATTTTAACGTACATAGGCCTAATTATTACGTGGCGCAGAGCTTGGCTAGGTGGCGATCATTGAAATGTTGTTCAGCATGAATTCAATGAATAGGTAAGGTATTGGATTAGTATTATCCTGCACTAAGCGAAGCGAGCGCGAGCATAGCGAGCATCTTTCTAGTCATCATTATTATTATGAAAGAGAGACATCCTTTCTCTTGCAACGAAACGAATAATGACACTCCAAAGATTTAACGCAGTCGCCTTCCACGGAACTAACATAATAATAATAATAATAATAATAATAATAATAATAATAATAATAATAATAATAATAATAATAATAATAATAATAATAATAATGGTCATTTAGCTAATAATAATAATAATAATAATGATAATAATAATAATAATAATAATAATAATAATAATAATAATGGCTATTTAGTTAATACTAATAATACTATCGTTATTGCAAGTAGTTTAGGAGGGTTAAGTTAATTTGTGTGAAAGCCACTGAATGATGACAAATAACTGTCCGCACTTTATGTTTCAAATGTTTCTTTCGTTCGAAACCCAAATACATGGACTTCTATCTAATCAAATCGATCGATTGTTCGTAATCGCATTATCTTCGACATTGGTCTACCCGTATTGTCTAGACCTTCACAATAAAGTATCTAGCGACCAAATCACCTGTAAAGGTAAAGGTAAAGTAGCTAGCGACCAAATCACCTGTGCAGATGACATAAGATGGTTTTTAGATTAGCATTAGGTTAGATTACCGTCGTTTGATTTTGTTATTGGTATCAGGCGTCGATAAACTGCTGTCACACGTGTTGCTTCATGAGTTCAAAATATTGTTGCCTAATGCAGCAGACATCACATTTATTTCCTGGTCTTACGTGTCGGTGGTTCTGCACCATTGTAACATGTGTAATGTTGCCTGAATTTACTGACGTTACACGGATACACATGATTGCTGGATTACGTGTCGTCAATGCAGGCAGGCGAACGCTTGCGTCATCCACGGAATGGATCTGAAGGACATGACGCCTTCTGAAATCGACCAGATTCTGGCCAACCATACGGAGATCGTGTTCGCCAGGACGTCGCCCCAACAGAAGCTGATCATAGTCGAGGGCTGTCAGCGCCAAGGAGCCATCGTTGCGGTCACAGGAGACGGCGTTAACGACTCCCCCGCACTCAAGAAAGCCGACATAGGTCACGTGACTGACTGTGCCGTATCGCAGGACTATGCATCTAAGAGATAATTTTGAGTTCAAATGTCCCGAAGCATTAATACAATATCCAAATGACTAAATTAAAAGCAGTTGGCAACTTAGCAGTGTGTCTGTCTGTCCGTCTGTCTTGTTGGCTGTCTTGTTGTCTGTCTGACTGACTGTCTGTCCAGCTTCTGTCTGCAGCACTTTATGTTCTATCTAGGATTCTAGGTGAAGACTCTGATACGACCAAATTAAGTTTGTTTAATGTTTATGGTTATCCGATAGACGCCTAAGAATAAACAGCTTATATGCTATTATTATTAGTATGCCACTTTAAAAGCGCTGTATAAATTCACGAGATCTTACTTTACTTTACTGATGCCCGCGCATTCCTTATTCGTGTCGAAATCTCTCCATGTTCTGCGTCGCTGGTTGGCAAGCAACCAAAGGCAAATATATCAACGTCCAGCCAATCGACTATAGATTTAATAGTTTTTTTTTACTTTCAGGCGTTGCCATGGGAATCGCAGGGTCTGACGTCAGCAAGCAAGCAGCCGACATGATCCTATTGGACGACAATTTTGCGTCGATAGTTACAGGAGTGGAAGAGGGTTAGGAACGGCCATTTTGAAATCTCTCACTAGGTTCTTGTGCTTAATGTGTATCAGCGACTTTGTTGATACGAATAGCATTTGATTTTGAGTTCAAATAAAGTTCTGATGTTTGCAATCTGTGAAAACAGAAGTTATTCGTGCGCATGTGCGTTCAGTTACTGTGGGAGAGATTGAACCCGTATGGGTGATCGCCAAGATGGGTTTACGTAGCCATCTCCAGATTCTCCATTGAATTTGCATAACCGTAGAAGATGTTCAATGATAGATGAGGCAAAAGCGAGAAGACAATGCGGCAAAATTGAATCACTGGACACAAAAGACCCACGGAATGCCATTTTCCTCGGTCTACAAGATGGTAGCTATATTTCCGACTTGAAGACTTGGCGCTATAGAAGTTGAAATTATTTTTCGTATTATCATATTATTATTCAGTCAATCGAGCGTGCGATATTGTCTCGCTTTAGGTCGTTTGATATTCGACAATCTGAAGAAATCGATCGCATACACCCTTACGAGCAACATACCGGAGATCTCTCCCTTCCTGATGTTCATCATCGCGAACATCCCCCTTCCCCTCGGCACCATCACCATTCTCTGCATCGACCTCGGAACGGACATGATTCCGGCAATTTCACTCGCCTACGAACAGGCGGAGAGTGACATCATGAAACGAATGCCGCGTGACCCAGTGCGTGACAAACTAGTAAACGACAGGTACGAATCTAATGCACTGCGAAACAGATAGGGTTTCATCCGCAATCTAGGACCGCAGAGAGAAATTCCGGGTTAAAACTTAAAACCTGTCTTGTGCCTTGTTGACGGGCTAACCCTAACTGCAGACCCGCCGGGGGCCCCACAAATCGCCGGACCCTGGGCCCCTCCCCTACCCTCCTCTCGGCGGGCTTGTCCCAATCAGGATATTTTGAGGATATTTTAGGTAGAAAAATAATTCGAAATAAAAACCATAATAAAAAAGAAATAAAACGCATAAAAGTTTGTTCCGTTTCTCCAGTCGCTTACAGCCAGCCAGCCAATGTTCGATTTTTTTCGAAAGGTGGGGTAAAAAATTATTTTTTGGTCGGATTTTTGTCGGTGACACCTGGAGAAATTTGTGATTCTTCATCACGCACGAAGGTCGTGACAAAATGGGAGGCCATATGTCGCGCATTCTTGGCGATACGGAAAGAAAACTACAACTGTTATAACTTATTAGACAGAGTGACAGAAGAGAGTGAAAAGAAAGGACTAATAACAATAACTAATACAAAAAGACTCACTGCATGCATGGTAATAGGGAAAAAAAGAGATTCCTATAGGTGTAGACTAAAATACAGGGAAATGAATAAAACAGGTAACATGTTCAAACATCTAGGAAGCATTTTCACAAACGATGGAAGAAGTGAAATTAAGGACGTTGAAACCAGAATAGGAATGACGAAGACAGCATTCACACAGCTTTAAAGTACTCGTTGATGTGTAGTCGGCTACACATTTTCCCAGCGGCGCTGCATAAATTCAGCGTTACGGTTACTGCGTTGTTCTTAGACGTTCGGTTGTTTCTGTGGCCTGTTGAACAGACTAATCAGCATGGCGTATGGTCAGATCGGGATGATCCAGGCGAGTGCCGGGTTCTTCATCTATTTTGTCATCATGGCAGAAAACGGATTCAAACCGGACCTGCTTTTCGGAATCCGGAAGCAATGGGACTCGAAGGCGTCCAACGATCTACGGGATTCCTACGGTCAGGAGTGGGTGAGTACGTGATCATGCGCGCCTGGTCACGTGGTAACATTTATCTTTGTAGCGCCTTATTTGAGAAACGCCTCCACTACGATTACTATTATCAATAAAGGCATTTTATTCGGCGTTTCAAAAATGTACTATTAATTGAAGTATTGGAAGAATCGGTGTATGTTAGAGTCATGTGATTCGAGACAGGACTGGAACAACTGATGGAAAAAATTTATCCCTAAAAACCAAAGGGGCAAAATAAATAGGAAATTGCTCTCAAATTGAATATGTGATGCTCGATCTCTTTGTAAACGTCTTTTCTAGACCTATGCTCAACGCAAAGCCTTGGAGTACACTTGTCACACGGCCTTCTTTGTCTCCATAGTCGTCGTACAATGGACCGATTTACTCATATGCAAAACGCGCAAGAATTCGATCATCCATCAGGGAATGATGTAAGAAAAATAGTCCATCATAAAGTATCAGTTGTCATGGTTACTGCTACGGCATGTGAATTCCTATTGTAGTCAGAGAACAGTACTTGAGACAGAATTCTCATGGACGTTACCTTAGATTGCGAGGTTTCATTCTAGAATTGATGTTAATATTATTAATGCCTGGAATTTTTTTCTTGATACCTTTGCTGCACAGTTAGATATATTTTCTAATCTAATAATCCTGTATATGACTTGAAATTGAACTTGAAATTGATGCCTGAAAGAGTGTATGAAGATTCGAAGAATTATATAAACTGATTTCACATTCATTTTAACTATTAGTGGTTGTCACCCCTTCGGTTTCTTCCAAAAGACCTGCATAGGTGCAAGCTTCTATTGTGCCGCTATAGGATCAAACCCCTTCTCCACTTTTTCAGAGGTTAGGCTATGGAAAGGAAAGGTGTACGGGTTACCACTCAAATTTTCCTCCAAGATTCCGCCCATGTCGATCTGACGGTCTCTCTCTCTCTCTCTCTCTCTCTCTCTCTCTCTCTCTCTCTCTCCCTCTCTGTGTGTTTCGGAACCCGCCGTCTGGCGTCGTGATGGTGTAATTCGTTCGTCGCTTATGCGTGTATTAGAGAATCAGAGAACGTCGCCACCTGTTAATCAAATAAATCAATGATATCACTTTGTGACAGCAAAATAGAGTAGAGCCATCCTCCTAAAAACTTCAGATCTGTTGGTCGTTGTCGGTCAGGTCACGTGACAGCATAAGAATGGCTTTGGATGGAAAGCGAACACGAAGAGGAGCGAAGGTTCTATAGCTTCGACTCCCAGACACACAGCTACACGCACACACGCACACACCAAACTCACGCACAGTGCTTTTTTCAGTGGGAAAGCACGGGAACGGCGTTCCCACACCCTTTTTGCCAGATTTGTTTATTGCAATATTCAATAATGCGTGTTTTACTTACAGTCGGTTCCTATTCAGCGACAACGCACGGGAACAGCGTAAAATACATCTTTAAAACGACGAGCTACACTGTATATATACAGATATACAGTGGCGTAGCCAAGGGGGGTTTGGGGTTAAAACCCCATTGGCTGCCGACGAAAACATTTCTTAATGCGTTTTCATCAATTTTTAAGTTTCGGACGCGGTTTTGGGGGTCAAATCCCCCTTGGCTGCAGACGCAATATTATAATTTGTAAGCGCTACAGAGTAAAGATGTAAGGTGATGACTTTTTTTTACTTCTCAGCACATTTGGAAAGGGAAGAAGTAGAAGAGGAAAGATTAGTATGATCACCTTATTTGCTTGTCAAGATTTTTCGAAGTTGGTCGTGATCAAAACCAAACCCACCCCTTTCCGGAAATCCTGGCTACGCCACTGTATATAAATATACCAAGTACTGTTATTCTACTGACATCTATGGTTTACTTCTTACGACAAAACAGATGTGAAATAATTTTCCAAACCTTTTTCCTAGACAAAAGCACTGCACACACCAAACACACGAACACACGAACAAACACAGAGGTGACAGGCGGAGCCGAGACTGTGCCGTGAATCGAGTGACCGCTATCAGAGACAAACTGTTTTGACGGCGATCCGACCGGCGATCAGGGTGCATCGCTTGATCCGGCGAAGCCTTCGCCTTCAAGGGCGTATCCCCCTTCCCCCTCGGTGACCGTATATGCTGCTCGTTATATCAGTACGTGTAGACAACGAATAGGGCATCATCTAATCTGTCGTGGATATAAAACCTTTCTATTCCAAAAGTCATTTCCTCCATAGATGTAGCAGCCCGACCGGCCACCTCATGGATACACTGACCTTTGCCCGGCCGACAACCCACCTTGACTACAGCTATTTCAAGAAAGATTAAGCGCATAATAACAAGCAGCTACAGTACTACTATAGGGCCTACTACTTTCCAAAGCGCTATATGAATATACGAGATGTTACTTACTTACTTGTAGACGCAGAAATTGTCTATAGAGCACTTATAGAGTGGTGATGTGTGCTTCTTGTGTTGACAGGAATCATCAGATGACGTTCGGTCTCTTCTTCGAGACAACTCTTGCGGCGTTTCTGGCCTACTGCCCCGGACTGGACAGGGGCCTACGCATGTACCCGCTCAAGTAAGTCCATCGTCGCTGTCACGTACATGCACTGCGCAAGCGAAAATGACACGAACGTAGGCGGCGACACTTAGTCAACGTCAATTTAGCAAATGTCACTGTCAAAGTAACATACGGCAGCAGCGAGTTCGAGGATTATTGAGGAATTTTTTGAGGATGAGGATGTGTCAGTTATGTCTAAGTAGTTGTAGTGGTTGTTTGAAGGAATGGATGGAGGTGGAAAGTTCAACCAACTGTTGACGGCGATGGTAGTATAATATTGTTTTCGTAAGTACAGAAACTGAAATCAATCAGTTATAAAAGTAATTCGGCGTGTGGGAAAGGGAAAGTATGAATTATTTCAGTGAAATCTACGTATGTGTGGTGTCAGTCGGTATAATGCTACCTTTTTCTCACTCACTGGCTCTTCTCATAGATCAGAATAAAGTGTTAGCAGTGTAAAACTAGTTGAGAGCGTAGTTCTGATAAATGTGCGTTTAGACTTTAGATGATGGAGTCGAAAGCCGCTAATACGCCGCCTTTGCATTAGGTATCGCCGCGATTTATCTAATTTGAGACAGAGAATGTTTTAAGACTACCACCTCAAGAAATAATAATAATAATAATAATAATAATAATAGTAGTAGTAGTAGTAGTAGTAGTAGTAGTAGTAGTAGTAGTAGTAGTAGTAGTAGTAGTAGCACTGATCATCAGTGAAAATGCTACGACGTAGTAGCTCAACATGTTCATCAGATGAAATCTCCGTATTTTGGAGCTCCCGTATTTCAGCCCCAGTCTCCCACCTCCCGGACGCATATTTCCATTTCGTACTGCAAAATTGGTCATTGGTGAAGTTGGGCCAATAAGTCATTTACAACTACAACAACAACCAATCACAAGTCGCTATATTTAATCCTTTGTTTACAAACATTAGCCTCGTGTTTAGATTATTGAGCAAAGACGGTGGATGTCACTAAAAATGGATGTCCAGCAGATAGATAATGCGGTTTAAAGCCGATTCTGATTTTCAGTTTAACGTCAGTATCCGAGATTTGGTAAGACAAAGACGATTATTGTACGACTAATCTTGTTTATTTTGGGTTATTTAAGTTATTTTAAATTGCCGTCCAATATATTTTGAGTTCTTTACTTAACTTTGGTTTAGTATAGGCTAGCCATCCCGGACGGAGGTCAACATTATTTCTCAATACAGACAGATTGAGTCAGAAATGTCAGATCAAATGTCAAATCAAATGTCAAATCAAATGTCAAATCAAATGTCAGAAATCTCACTATGAAGCAGTGTTTATTCTAGACACCTTGACATTGGGGATTTTGAAATGTTTGGGGACAAGGTCTGAGTCTCAAAAATGACATGAGTCAGCCTTCCATCCTTCCTAATATTTTTACCCTTCTCAAATGGCCTGACAAATTGTCATCCTTAACAAAAATAAAAAAAGCTCGTCACATTTTCATCTGGCGTGATTTTTAAAACGAATGACCTGGATCTTTTCAAATAGAAAAAGTCATTATTATTTATTATTATTATTATTATTATTATTATTATTCAAGTCATCATAATCAATTAGCATAATACAAGCAAATAAGCTGAGGCTACGTGTACTATTTTAGCTGCGGTTTTTTCATGGCAATGAGCTAAGAAACGCGAATTATGAATCAATAGTCTAAGCAGTGCGTCTGATAAATCGCGACTTGTGATTGGTTGTTGCGATGGTTGCAAAAATCTCATTGGCCCAACGAGACCAATTACCAATTTTGCAGTACGAAATGGAAATATGCCTCCCGGACGGATGCCACGCGGGAGACCAACTCTCCCGTATTTGGCTAGGTCGATAGACTTCATTGAGATGCAGGTTAAAATCGAAACAATGCTACATTTTCTGGCGTGATAAAACGTCAAATAAAAGTCATTATTACAGTTTAGTACAATATCAAACAACATAATAGAGGCAGGGCCTATTTCCCCGAAAATGTCAAATTCCACTCCGGAAATTTTGGCCTACTATATCAACTAATAGCAGCCTTGTTTCGGGTAACTAGCTGATTTCCCCCGGCCTTGCCAGTCCCCCCGGAGTCCAGGAGTCTGGATTACACACTGTTCTGAAGCAGGAAGCAATGCCCCTGTGCTTCTTACTTACTTTAACGGCAGGAATAGGAACTTAGGACTCGTTGGGAGGTCTATGGTAATAATATTATTATAACTTGTTTGTAATATTGATTCACTACATGCAGATGATGCAGTGCATTGAACAATGTTGTTTATTGCATTTTCCTAGTCTATACTCTATAGCAGTGACGCAGCCAAGGGGAGAGTTTGGGGTTAAACCCCCTTGGCTGTCACAACAAGATTTTTTATTGTGTTTCACGCATTTTTATTCTCGAATTGTGGATTTGTGGATCAACCCCCTTGGGTTTGCCGGAGTAAAAAATTTCTTAACAACGGTAAGAATTCAAGAAATTGAAGAAATAATGTAGTTAATTAAGGCGATGTCCTTTTTGCTTGTCAACTCTAATGAAGAAAAAGAGGAAAGAAAGTTTTCGGTGTGAGCGGACGAACTTTTTTGCTTGTCAAGATTTTTTCAGTTTTTACAGTTGACCATGACCAAAACCAAAAACCCCCTTCTGTAAATCCTGGCTGCGCCACTGCTCTATAGTACTGTAGAGTAGTATATATGTAGCTCTAGCCATAATAAATAATTCACAATGAACTGGACCGTGGGGTGGGCGCATTGATCGCGGTAACAATCTCCGGTATTTTGGCTTTGGATATCTGGCATCCCTAGTAGATAGGTTATTATGTTGCACTATTTGGCAGGACATATTGCCGTGAACAGCTTTCTTCCAGATTGAAAAATGTGCAAGCAAAATCGTGCTCTGTCCTCACAAACGAACATTTGTCGGGAATTCTAAGGATTGCCACATCTACCTTTGCAACAGATGCAGACATTTGACGCACTTAGAAACAATGCCAAATATTGCACTGATGCCTGCACTGATGAAGACTTTGAATAACTGCAGAGCAAAGCATAGCGTCGCCACAATTTTCAGTTGTGCATAACTACAGTACATCATTTTGCATGTGTCCCCCGGACCTTTTAAATTTTTGCAACGTGGCCGCCGGCGCAAAAAGGTTGGACATGTCTGGATTTAGGATAACAGGAAGTCATAAAGAACACGTTTACTGCGCGTCGACCGCCGCATTCGACTTAGTTCCGGAAGCATGTTCCTAATTAATTTGATGTCTTTGCCTTGCGCCTTGGCCTTCTGTCTTCCCCTGTCTTCCTTTGTCTGTCTTCCTGTCTGTCTGTCTGCCTGTCTGTCTGTCGTTGACTTTTTTGCCTAATCCTGCGTCGCTGGGACGAAGAAGCGGTTGTTGACGAGGTGGAGGGTTGCAGCAGCCGGCGAAGCCTTCGATCACCGAAGGAAGAGTTCTTGGGGAGTGAGTTGAGAGACGAACGAGTCTGTCTCTTTCCGGGCGTTTCCGTCTGACCGCAGACAGACAGATGTTTAGAGTTGATTTGTCTTTCTGGTGTTTTTTCTGGTCAGTAGTTGTCTTCTGCGCTCTGACGCATTTGATTAACTATTATCTGCAGCAGCGGTTCTCAAACGTTTTAGGATTTCTTGCTTGATGGTCCCTTATAATAATTTTTGCGATGACTCGCCGACCTTATAAAATTTGAATTTTGCATTAACTGCAATTAGCACATCGGCAACCTGTTTTGTCAATCAATTATTTAATCAGAAAATTGCAAATCTTAGTAATCAAATTTAAATTCAAATCGAATCAACACTCTTAGAGCCATCAGTGTAATTTGTGTTCCGAAGTGTTGGCGAGATATCTTGAAAAAGTAATCCCTTTACGGTCCCCTGAAACCGCTTGGCTGTCCCATCTCTGGGATCGCGGACTCCAGTTTGAAAACCACTGATCGACTTCATTTCGAAATTTGATATGGGCCCAGGAACAGCTGCGGTCACCGTCATGACCTCGATAAGAAATATTGCTTTGGGAGAAGTAATGACAATTTGGTTTGGGCTTAATTGCATTTTCAAATCTGGAGTAGCCACTGTTTTGACATTATTGAATTTTGAACGACCAAGCATCCGGTAAAATTCCTTCTGCTTATCTTATGTTTTCCGAGGAACCAGAAACTCAGTGATGTCTATCATCGAAAGATAGTCGCCCTAAATTTCCCGTCCCCAGACTTGCCCAGTAAATGTCCTCTCTTCATGAACTGTTTACAGAATTTTGTCAGTTTTTTGGCAAATTTCAGTTTCACTGATTTGCAAGCACTCCGCGTTTTCGTGCAGAAATGACAAGTGAAAAGTCAATAATACATTGCCAGTAATAATCTATATATATAATTCTCGATGTCTGTCCGTCTGTCGCGTCTGTCCGTCCGCAACACGGCGGGTATTGCAAGACGCTGTTGTCATTGACAACCAAATATTGTTTAATCAAAAATGTATTAAAATCAACGGAGCGTTTAACGAAGCGTCTTAATTGCAGCTTAAACCCCCCGTCCCCTTCCATCACCCCCATCCCTCTTCCAATCGCCCAGGCCCCAACCCATTCCCGCCCCGGCCCCAAACCCCCTTTCCCCTTCCTCTCCCCATCCCTCTTCCCTCTCTCCACCTCCCAATCGCCCTGGCCCCAACCCATTCCGGCCCCTGGCCTCAAACCTCTGTTCCCCTTCCTCTCTCCATCCCTTTCCCTCTCCCCATCCCTCTCCCAATCGCCCTGGCCCCAACCCATTTGGCCCCAAACCCCTGTTCCCTTCCCTCTCCCCATCCCTTTTCCCTCTCCCCATCATCCCTCTCCCAATAGCCCCAACCCATACCCGCCCCGCCCTGCCCGACAGGCCCCAAACCCCCGAGAACCCCCTCTCCCAACCCCGTACCTCTCTCCATCCCTCTCCCAATCCCCCCAGCCCCAACCCATCACCGCTCCGCCCTACCCCACCGGCCCCAAACCCCGTTCCCAAACCTACACAACGCTGCTCCGAAAACCCGTACAACCCACCTTCCTTCTCCCAAACCTCCCTTCCCTCTCCCAATACCCTGCCCCCGTTATTATATATTTATTCCTTCCTAGCCTCAATACCTATTTTTTAAATTTAACCCCTCAAGTGAGGATTAAATTTTCAGACGTCGTCACCGTACTGGGAATTTAATTTTTGGAAAATCGTTCTTCAGAAATGATTGCTGTAACGTTATAGATTTGCTATATCTCAGGCTATATAGGAGCTAAAAAGATGAGGTTTGCACCATTGTTTAGATTGTTTATTCCTCTTTCTAACCGTCCGTGCAAAACAAAAAAATTTGGGGGTAGAGTCCACTTTACGGCCTAAAATATCACCCTCTCCCCCAAACAAATTTTAAAGCCCCCTAGCAAATTATTTTCAGCGATAATCCCACTTTGGTCCAGCGGCAAAGTTATAAAGGGATGTCAGAGGAACAAAATAAACCCAAAAGTTTGAAAATCGGTTGACATTTGGCAAAGATCTATCAATTCTAACCTGATGACCCCAATGTTTGAACATAAGTATTATCGGTGAATTTCGCGAAAGTTTTGAATCTGAGAAAGTTTCCTAATTTTTTATGGATTTGCTATATCTCAGGCTATATAAGAGCTAAGAAGATGAGTTTTGAACCATTGCTTAGCTTTTTTTATTCCTCTTTCTAACCCTCCGTGCAAAACAAAAAAGTCCAGCGTTCACGAGGTTTGCGACAATCAAGTGAGAATGAGTAGCAGGCTGTTACTCGGCGTGAAAAAAGCAGCACAGCAAACAAGAGAATCAAGCACTGCATGTCGTTCGACACTGCCAAATCATTACACTAAGGTTGACTATCAAGTTTCAGAAAATTCACGCGAATGGGCGTTAACTCGGTTGAAAGAAAAGGCGGCGAGTTAAGGACAATCAATTGCGCAAAATCCTATTGCATTTGCAAAAAATCGGGTGGTAAAACAGCCAATACTCCCCGTCATTTTTGACGGGTAAACACCTAGTAATAATAATAATACATTCGAAACTTTCAATAACGCAAATGGTGTTGACGCTTCTCTGCAGAGAATATCTGCAATTATTTCTCTCACACTCCTCGGCACTAAGAACAAAATATACGGGACAGAAGCGAGCGAACCGCTTCTAACTTATAAATCTCTAAATGGAAGAGTGCAGTCCTCCGTGAATCCTCAGTTTTATGCGATCGTAAACAAATTGCCGTTTCGATGTGTTTCGTCGTTCGGTGACATGCAACCTCGGAGCCTATATGTAGACACACGTCATTTATATTCGCCGCCCTCGTTCAAGGCTCGTTGCAATCTACTCGTATCAACAGTATACGTCTCACGAATCTACTCTTCTTGTGTATTTTTTGTCGCCAGATGGCAGTGGTGGCTGGCTCCGATGCCTTTCAGCGTCGTTATCTTCATCTATGACGAAGTCCGCAAGTCGATAATTCGCAATCATCCCGGAGGATGGGTCGAAAAAGAGACGTATTACTAAGAATTACCCGTCTTTTGCACCTAGGACACATTTCTTCCGTCATTCCGAGTCGTCCACTCTGAAATTTCCCTCTACTCTACTGTATACTTTCGTGGGCGTAGCAGGAATGTGCGCCGCGTGTGTGGCTGTGGCCCCCGAGAACCCCCAAATTTTCGCTACAGTGTCCCATATTTTAGGTGGGTTAAAATTTCGTTTGGACTTTTTTTTATAAAGATGCGAAAAATGTGTTTTCAGTTTTAAAAATAGGACCTAACTAGCGTCTACAGCCCATGAAAAAATTCTCTGTTGCATCTAGATTACAATACGGTGCATTGATTCGTTCCGGCAAAATGCTACATTTGAACCCCGTTAATATTGTCTAACTCTAACCCGTGTGGTTCTTGTGCCATTATTTTTGCTATTATGGAGGTTTCGAGGGAACGTGATCGGTGTTGGCCGTCGCTGTAGATTTTAAAAAATCAGGAAGTCGGCTGTCAACAAATTCAGAAAGTTCTTAGGGTAGGTTGTCAGTAAATTCAGAAAACTATTTTTACTTTCTCAAAAGCACATAACTTTTCTGTACAATAGTATTTGTAGTATACGTAAATTGAAAGTTTCTGCACTATAGATTTAGCTTTCGAAAGTCTTCGTAGTTAAGACGTCTCTTCAGCATTTTTCATTTCTTTTGAGAATCCAAAGTGCACTCCAGTGCGTTTTAGTAAACGGGACCTTTAGGCTAAATATTGTCGAAAAGTGACACTGAAATTCATTTGGTTACTAAGACTGCGATAACTTTTGCAAATCTAGCAATTCTTTAGTATGTTATCTTCGTCACTGACCTCTTTTATTTGAATGCACTTTACAGCATCTTAACAAAAGCACGCTGCACATGTAAATCGAAATAGGTTAACGAAGCCTAATGTCAATGAGTTAGTTAGGTTTTTGAGACGAACTGGAAGCGCTTGAGGCGCTTACAGGACGTAGAACGATAGAATTTGATGATGTAGCTAGCATAGGATGTCTTGCAGGTTTCTTCATTCGTCCATATCAACGATGTTCTATAGGTCTATATAGGCCTCTATCTATTGTACGGTACTGTTTCGTGCAGTATTTTGCCATTTTGAAGATTTATTGAAAGGTGTTATCCCGAAATCGAGCATCATGCTACGCCCATTGGTTGCTACATCGTCTGTAGGTTCTTTTAGATTAGTTTCAACCGGACGAGTGGCATTTCCACGAGCGGATAAGGGTTTTGAATATTTTCGCTGAAACCTTTAGATAGGCTACCTTTTTATGCTCCGTGACTCAGGGATAAAAGGAGCCGAAACGCATAATTCACCGGATCAGATTTTATTAAAACCGTCGATAAAGAACGGAGTCTAAGCAAAGACTGTCCTGCTTTTTGACAACTTCAATACAAAAATCGTGTCCCTACCAAAGAGATGGTTTTAAAAAATTACATTAACTAGTCACGGCATATCATGTATCAAATCGCATTTTGTATATCTCGCCAATTAGTTCCAAGTAGAAAGCTGCATCTGGACAAGTTCATCTCCCCACCCCTCTCCGATCCCGTTGCTCTATTTCCATCTCCAATCCGTCCCCATCCCATCTATCCCCATTCCCACTCCATCCAAATCCAACCGTGTTCCCATCCCCACTCCGTCCCCATTCAAATTTTCATTGCTTTCCACGTGATTGTGTGCAACACTTTTATCCAGGCTATGTTATAGTCATAATGCAATATCTCAATATCACTACTGCCGATACATTTCTTCAGTGAGGTATCCAGCTTACTGTTATTGAACTTGGTGTCCTTACACAGCGTAACCAGTTTCTTTCATGAATCAATGAGGGCCACAACTTCTGCTTTGAAGCTCGTCCTCGCCCAGGTCACCTTTTCTGCGATCCTTAAGATCTTGTACGAGCACCAGGTTGATGTTGCGACATGAACGTATAGTTGTGGAATGCTGCCTTCATGTTCACTGCGTTATCCGTCGCGTACACGTAACGCTTTGACCGTTGTGTGTGGAACGTCTACAGCATTTCATCCTCCATCCTTCTGATACTCTCGGCTGAATGTTTCTCATCACAAGATCTGAGTCCAGGTGATGTGCCTTTACGGTAACGTAGCTAACATTGGTCATGTCGCGCGTCCATATATCTGTTGTGATGCCAGGTTGCTTCACAGAAGATGTTCTGTATCTAGCGTGATCTTCTATTTGTCAAGAATGAAGGACAATTAACGCGAGACGATTGTGGAACACGGCATGACTTGACTTATATCGATGTTTCCATGCTTTGCACCAATCGCAGCAAGTTTCTTAGCCACAAAATTGAACCGTCGCCATCAGCAATCAATTTTGAAAGACCTATAACGCACAGTTTCTATAATATTTTAGTTATATTATAGACTTATTTCCTACTATTTATTTATTTTAATTTATACTATTAATGTATGAACATTAAATATGGAAGTCCAATAAAATGAAGAAGAATAAATACTTATCTATCTATGCAGATTACAGAACCAAATAAAACAAAATTTGCTAATGAGTAGAAAAATGCATTACGGTGAGTGAACAGCAGTGAAAAATATTCGTCATGAACGACTGAACGTACTTTATGCCAGTTGCACGCATTCTGCGGTACAACAGCATCAGCCAAGTAGGACTTCACGGAAGCTGGAAATGAAGGTACTCTTTGAGTGCAACATTTCATTTAAGTTATAGTTCGCACGAAGACGACTGATGGCTACTGCACGACTGACTGTGATCAGTGCACTGGGCCCACTGATAGTCTATCAATTCCTTCTGATAGTCTATCAATTCCTTCGCCTTCAATTAAACGCGGTGTTGCAATTCACAGATTTCACGAAATTACCAAGTTAATCGCCTCAACGGGATTTTATTTGCGGACGAACGAGTTACATACTCAATGAAATCCATCCTTTGCCACAGACGCTATCCGTTCCCTCTTAGTGTTTTTCATACATTAAACTTCAGATCTCTCCATTTTCGAGTGCGTGAATGAAATAAAACACAATGGCGACGCTTCTTCTTTCTCGCTCTTAGTTAATATGACCAGTTTTGCCACAATGCATACTCTGACAAAAGCCTAGATCAGATAGCCATACCCTAGACTTTATTACTTGACTTTGGTTCGCATGTGTCACGTGCCTAATCGGCGTTTCTGGTCACCTTGTTAAAAAACACAACAACAGAATACAGCAATCGACATTCCTTTCCTCATCCCAACGGTATTACCGTAGACTTTGCTAGCATTACCGCGATTTCATTCCCCGTTCCCATGCAGCTCTCTAGTTCCAAGGCAGCGATTATGCGCTTGGGGTGATGTACGTCGTGTAGGCCCCACTCTGATGAGCGCAAAAAATTAATTGCGACTAAGTCTATGTCTTTGCTCAGAAAGTCTTTATTGAAAGTGAAAAGTGTGTCTTCGTTCTATTTCATGCTCTCAATTGCCTTAAAATTCAGTGCAACTTGAAGAAATGATATAGCGCCGTTGTGTTTGTTTTTAATGTTGTGATTCGTGTTTTTCGCTTACAAAGCGTTGATTCAGAAACTTTATTGTCGGCACTAGATAACAGAAATTCTGTAAATATTTCGATATTTTGCCAGTCATATATTTTTAGAATTGCTAAACTGTTCCGCTAGTAAATTAAAAGATGTTTAGATTTATGTTGTAGTGAAAGAAAACTTTTCCTCGTGAAGACATAAGATATCGGAAGATAATTTTAATAGATTAGACTGAACTATATTTCGATGGCAGCCCGATCGAATAGTTGACATTTTCCTGTAACAAATTCAGTGAAATTCTAGCGGCTGGCATCTAGATTTTGTATCAAATAAAATGAACGTTGTGAAGTCTTTTTCTCTTTTGTGGGCTAATGTTTTTTTTAATTTGTGGGACTGTATTCAAAGGTCCATCACTGATAACGACTTTTCTTGAGATCGAACGGTCGCATGTTCGAATCTAATCCGAATGGTCTTGGGCTGTGTAACGAATACCTGGATTATACTTGGATATATGATGGATTATACCTTGAAATTGTATCTAGCCACCGAACGCCGATGCTAAACATTTACAAATGTCGTGGCGCTATAGAAGTGCAACTACTACTTGTCTATGGGGCTGTCCATTAATTACGTCAACAATTTAGGGGAAGGGGTTTGAAAAAGTTTGACAGTTGTTGACAGGAGGGGGGGGGTCAAGAGAAGTTGACGTCAACAATTTCACTTTTTACAAATAATCAAAAACTAGGAAATTTCATGGAATACTACTTATTACAATGAAAAAAAGCATGGCAAAAAAGGTAATCACCACCACATTTTGACACTCGATGAGCAAAAAAGGGGAAAATGGTAATCACCGCAAAAATAATAAAGTTTATGTCGTCATAAGCGTGATCCTCTAGCAGAAAATTGCGCAAACTTTTCTTACCAAAGTCTGACCAGCTAGAGGGCGTGAGCTCAGTGGATTCACGTTTTGCTGAAGTCAGGCTATATTATTTTCAAATACAATTTCTCCTATCGTCAAAAGTTACGAGAAACGGAAGTCGGAAAGATTTCGAGTGATCATGGAATTATTCTGCTCTTGGAGACCTCCATAGACCAACGCCTGTCGCTCTCCCTGTTGCCTCTGGGCCTCGAGAGAAAAAGCGCCTCAGATAAAGATAAAACCGTCAGCAAAGAGAAACAAAAACAGATTGCCGTATTCAAGATTATATTCTGTTTAAAACAAGTTATTAGAACGCTTAGAGAAAAAAGCTGAAAAACGTAACCGTTGAAAAAAAAAATAATGCACAGCTTCTGTCATTTGACTCCGTCGCAATTTACAAAGAAGCGATCGCTGGAAAGCAGCAGATGACGGATTCGCCTTCTACTTCCGGCGCCGACGTCTTAGGAGGTCCAGGATGTGATGGAGGGACGTCGATCCGTTGCATCCGTCGTTGGAGCAGGTGGAGTAGCAGATCTGGATCGGAGCGTTCGATTCTCGGTCGTTTCCCGGTAGACAGGAGTCCGGCAGCGAAAACGGACTGCAGCCGCGAGAAAAGGAATCCATTTCACCTGATCAAAAACAATTCACACCCTACCTGCTCATCGCTGCCGAATACCTTCTCCTGTCCACAGAGCACATATCAGACGAAGTACTACTTGCAGTAGGGACCTACTTATTATTGTCGTAGTTCCTTTGATTTGGACTATGCAACAGTATGAACGGAACAGGTAGGTAAGTACTTGGGACTGTGTTATCTTTCTAGTTCTCTAAGATCAGCCAAAATGGAAATGATAAGTCACCACACGCACTGACACGCCATGCCGCCATATATATATATATATATATATATATATATATATATATATATATATATATATATATATATATATATATATATATATATATATATATATATATATATATATATATATATATATATATATATACATATATAGTATATAGACAGTATAAATATACTGAATAGCTAAGGTGTTGTAGATTCAGTACCATTAGCCTATGGCCACGAGGGACACAGAGGGGATCGGACCACCTAATCGGGCTCGGACCAGCAGTCGTTGGATTTGCATAAAACCGATGAAAAATTTTTATGGAGGAGAGGTTGATTGTCAACAGAATCGATATACCTAGTTTCATTACAGCATTTGTTCACTATAACAAATCACAATGCAATTAAAGTATGCGCAAGAATTAACTGTCTAACTCTCAAATTGCCTAAAATCTATGCGTGGCTGATGCTCTTGCGTCGCTATGAAGAATTCCTTAATCGGAATAAAAGTGATGTGTGCGTGTCTTCTGTCAAGACGTTCATTACCATAGCCACAGTCGGTGCAATGGAGCCATGGTATTCGGATCTAGATCGGGCGAGAGATTCGTACAGTTGGCCGATTGCCGCAATATGCTGTCATTTTAGTCTAAAAATATGCTCCAAATTAAATTTCAAGATTGGAACCTAATTTTGTCCCTCATTTTTGGGCTAGGCGACCCCTTTTGGGGAGCTGATAGCAATAACATTACAATATACAACAGCGTTCCAAATGCTCGCTAGTCGGAAATGGTAATGTCAGTCCGTGGAAGACTTGTGCCCCCTCCCCCGCCTGTTCCATAATCCTGACGACGTCAGTGCCATGGACAACCGCATTGATTTCTGACCGCGAAAGGTTTGAACGGCTTTAACTGCAGCTTAAACAGCCATAAATTGTAATTAATTTTGAAATAAGAATGAATTTTGGCCCAGAACCACAGCCAACGGTCATTATGGAGTCACGCCACGACGGGTGACACCTCTGATGGGCGAAAGGTTCCGTTGTTACGGTGTCATGTTTGCCATGTGACAGCACGTAACATTCAGGGACATCGGGAAATTAGACTTTATAGGCGTTTCACTCCACAAACTCTCCTACTCGCCTTCTATCTTAGAATTACGCACGCAACGCAGCTCGTTCGAATAATTCAGATCAATATATAATTATATAAAATTAAATATATATAATATTATATATATATATATACACTAGCTGTTAACCCGTCAAAAATGACGGGGAGATTGGCTATTACCGTACCTACCCCGATTTATTGCAAAAGTTCATATTAATACATATAGCAATGTTTTAAATCTGAAAATATAAAGTGAATACGTGATTATCATTTTAAAATTTTCCTATTACCCCACTGGGTGGTCTTGCTCCACCACAGGGGCTGCACCTCAGAACAGACTACGACTCCAGTTTGGACCTATGGCCCCAAAGGGGTAAAGGGGCTTGGTCTCCCACGGGGCTGGGACTTTGCCCTCTGTCTCACTTGGTTGTCGGAAGGCTCTTGAACGCTGAACTTGTTGTGCTGCTTATCCACGCCGAACAACAGTTATACATTTGTATTGCATGTACGTAAAAACCATCATTGTATAAGATAAATACAGTATATATATATATCTTTATACTTTACGCTGACGAGTGATGAAAGTCTTTGATCAACTCCAATCAGGGCCGCCGAGAGGGGGCAGGAGGAAATGTGCAGGGGTCCGGCGGCCTGGAGGGGCCTCGGGCCGATGATGAAGATGTATTAGCAACAATATTAACACGAAAAAGGTCACCACGGTATTTGCACAGGGGCCCGGCGAGTAAAAGGAGGGGCCTGGGTGCTGGAACATCTTAATTAAACAGTGTGAAAAACAGCGATAAGAAAAAAATGTCATCACCAGTTTTTTTACAGTTTTAACGCCGTATACCTCGTGAAATCATTGACAAGCAAAAAAGGTCGTCATCGATTTTTTTTCAAAGTCTTGTGACTTTTCAGGGGCCCGTCGGCCCTTGTGCACTGGGGCCCGGAATTTCTCTCGGCGGCCCTCACTTCAATCAGATATTTATATTTGCCTTAACTTTAAAGCAACATTACATTAATACATTTCTTTAAGTTCTCTGCGTGTTTTTTAATAGAATTGAGTTCAAGCGAAAATAAGTAACAGTATATTCATATTATCAGTTATAAACCCAGGTAAACGTATCAATGGAGAGTCAATACAATGCAAACATTTACATTATCTGATCTTATACAAACACAGAATCCATTCTAAATACTTATGCAGCACGAATAGAGGAAATTTCGATTGAGATCTTAGCGCCTTTGTCCTGACATTTTTATTCCCTTGATCGAAGTACATTTTTTGCTACGTTTAGAAATTAATAATTTCAGATACGAACCGAATTTTAGCCATGTTTTAAGCTTTCGACGGACATAAGAGAATTCTATAATTTGCATCAAATGCTTTACGCGCTTTTTAAATTCAGCACCGAAGTAAGTAAGTAAGTGAAATCTCGTAAATTTATATAGCGCTGTAAAAAGTGGTACACCGAAGATGCAATTGCGTAAATTGCTCTTCTCCTCCGTAATGAACTCATCGATCAATCCATTCCTCCTCCTCCTCCTCCTCCTCCTTCTCCTCGTCCTCCTCAGTTTCTCACTTTCGATTCCCCGTCTTAATTTGGTGGGTGCGGAAAATACTACCCAAGCTCCGCTCCGACCACCGTAGTCTACGGAACCAACAGCGCCGCCTGGCGACCGACAACGGACGCGTTCTAATGGACCGTTCGAACCGCGACGTAATGACGGGTCTTTCGATGCCCTGGAGGTCCTCTGATATTGTTCGGGATGGAAAGGGGAAGGTGGAGCCGATAACATACGCCCGGGAAGGAGTTTGGTTCCTTCCGGTGATGTTTCCATCCGACGTGCACTCAGAGCTTGTTCGCAGCGAAGCCCTGGTTCTAATTAAGTTCGAGTCTGTCAACGCCTTTGGGTGAGTATTTTGAAATACTCCGCTACGCAATTATTAACGCCACAAAATGGATTTCTAGGGGGAAAGTAACGCATAATCTAGCGCCTAATCAACGTCTGACGCACTTACTCACTACATACAGCCATTTAGGATAAATCAGACCAACGGTCGATTTGGAGGCATTCTTTCCACTGTCACAGATGGACAGAAATTCAGACGAACGGATATTCGAGGAGATAGAGAGAAAAAAGCAAACAGAAGTACATATCGTAGAATCTAGCAGATTGAGACACTGGTCTATAGACTGGTTGACTGACCAAAAGTGACTTATACCAGTGGCGGATTTTTTTCTCTACACATATTTCCTGGAGGTCCACCGGATAAAAATTCTCCAAATTCTAAGTGTCGATGAAACTTTATATTTTTTCAAAACGGAAAACTTTCCATCATACGTTTGCCTTGCTTATTACAAAAACATTGAAAATTTTTGTTTTCGATTTTTTAAATCAGTTTATAATAAATAATAAGATAATTAAGAAATATTAAAAATGACAATAAAAACCATATTATTGGAATCATCGACACGCAACTACGTACTGTAGAACACGCGTCATCATGCCGACTGCCACCGTGGATCATAGGTGTCACCGTGTCAGTGGCGGATTTACCACGGTACACATGGTACATCGGTACAAATGGTCCATCTGCAAAATTAAAATTTAGGGATCCACATTTTTTATTAATAGTATTTTTAATATTTCTTAATTTATTTTATCTTCAAAATATAAACTTTCGGTTTTAAAAATAGAACAACAAAAATTCGTGTACATACAACCATATTTGTCACGCAACGTCCTGAAAAGCTGAAAAGTTTGACAAGCAAAAAAGGTCATAACCACTGTTTTACACTTGATGCGTAACTTTTCCGAAAGTTGTCCGAAATTTTGAAAAAATATAAAGTTTCATCGACACTATGTAGACTATTGGTTCGCAGAATTTTTATCCGGTGGACCTCCATGGAAATATGTGTACCGGGCCTAAAATGTTAATCCGCCACTGGTAGGTGTGCTGATATTTTAGCCTTTCCAACGCTGAGCCAGTTCTCAGTTGCCGCGTAAAGGGGAAGACGGTCAAAAGTGTCAACCGCACCCGGGTTAACCTGCGACTTCTTTTGATCGAACTCTAAGAAATATTTATTCAAACGTACTGTGGGACGCAAAATTGACAGTGGAAAGAATGAATGTCCAAATCGACAACATTTGATTTAGCCTGCTAAGGTACCAAGAACCTAATGCTAGCAGCATTTAACTAGATCACAGCTCACTTTTTTTTCATCTCTAAAGTCTAGAGGTTGAGTTTTTCAATTTGGAAACGAATAATAGAAACAGGTTTTAGACCAAATCCTGAAAGAAAAGCTGGTTAAACGAATTGAAGTCTTAATTAACACTCACGAAGTTATATTTATATGTCGAAGTTAGAAAGAATGAATAAAATTTAACCATAATATAATATATGATAAAAAGAATCATCTACAATAACTGGGGTCCGCGGTCTCAGGGGACCGTAAATGGATTACTTTCTCAAGTTATATCTCACCAAATCTCAGAATACAAAACACACTGATGGCTCTAAGAGTGCTGATTCCATTTGAATTTGAATTTGATGATTAAGATTTGCAATTTTCTGATTAAATAATTGATTGACAAAACAAGTAACCTACGTGTTAATTGCAGTTAATTTAAAATTAAAATTTATAAGGTCCGCGAATCATCGCAAAAATTTCTAAGGCAAGAAATCCTAAAAAAATCCCACGCAAGAAATCTTAAAAAGTTTGAGAACCGCTGTTTTAAAGGAATAATATAATTATTTCTAATATTATCATCAAATTCAAGCGGTCTTCCATAGCCATTTTGCAATTTCTTTTCACATAAAATCGTCTTCCAAAGGAATGCGTTCATTTCTTGTTCCCTGATTTCAAAATGTAACGAAGACCATTTGAAATTATCAGACTACATGAAAACTCTAGTTACTGGAAATCCCTCGTCATTTTCTATCACGAACAGGTCTCTGAGATCTGAAGGGTCCGCAGGAAACTGTTTCATGGCACGGTTTCTATGCAACGTCACGCTCATCACGAGGGCGCAGATGCTCTTGATCACGAGATCTTTCATCACATGACGACGCACTTGAAAAAATCTTCACTCTTCACTGCGCAAAACGTTATCTGTACCGTCTACACAGTTTTCCTTTGACGTTATACCAAGACTTGTTAAAAGGTCAAAAAACTAAAGAATTTGTTCAGTTAACCCAGATTACTAAAAGGCTTTTCAGATCACAGCTCGACAGCAGTTTTCCATCGAGGACTTACTTTTTGCTTTTTTCTTCACTTAAACTAGAAAGATGCTCGCTTCGCTCGCGCTCGCTTCACTCGCAGTGCAGGATAATACTAACCAATACCTATACCTAATACCCAATCATTGAATTCATGCTGAACAACATTTCAATGATGTACTGTACATACGCCACCTAGCCAAGCTCTGCGCCACGTAATAATTAGGCCTATGTACGTTAAAATCACGCAACTGTGACCATTTGTGACGCTGTACACATATTTTTGTGTACGTTAAAATGTACGTTAAAATTTCAAGCTACGAACAATTGTTACCAATAGCAACGTCGTCGCACGCCCACCCCTCTGACGCTGCAATGACTCGACTAAACCGTGCTAAACGTACGCTTCGTCAAACGCTTCTTCGTCAACCAATGAGAACGCTTGAAGGTAACAGACATACAGAACAAGGATCTTAATATTATAGATGTTGCATTTTTGGCACAAGAACGAAAATTTGACTTGCACTTTCACCTTGTCAGCAATTGCCAATTGGACATTGTCCTATTGGTATTGAAGATCCGAAACGTTTTTGTTTGAAGCGTGAAACAATTATTTTATGCATAGAAGAAGAATATATTTAACATCTTCAGTATTTTTGTTTTTCTTATTACTGTTATACAGAACAGAAGTAAAATAAGACAAACACACTTAACTTAAATATCGAACTTTTGAATATAAGGAACACTTGACCTGAGCATAACTCTCGAGTAGTCTGCCTTCTACTATACAAAACTTGGTCATCACTCGATACGTTCAAGAAGCACCTCAAGACATGGTTTTTGCAGACTAGCTACATGTCTCATGTTAATAACTAACAATGTAATGTGTTCACTCAGTCCGCTATTGGACAGTGGCTATTCTAGCCACCTAGACATTGGAGGGAACATACATTGGGAACATACATTGGGGAGTTTAACTTTTTGGGGGGAACATACATTGGAGAGGTCATACTACTTGCCAAAATGTCAAAAAAAAGGGGAAGAGGAGGGGAAGAAATTCAAACTTGGGGAGGAATTCCACCAGAGAAAGCCCAGAATAAACACTGGCTATTGGATATTCTTCTTCTTCGGGTGCTCTTTCCAAAGACAGGTTCCATACTCCAGCGTCGCCACTCCTCTCTATCTTGTGCTTTTATCTTCAGGGCTAAATACTTGTGTTTTTCCCGTAGTGTCAAAGATCCACTCCAGCATCGATGTCCTTGGTCGCCCTTTCTGTGCTTTCCCATTCATCTTTCCTTCTAGTACTTCTCTTAGTAGGTTTGATTCTTCTCTCAGAACATGACCTATCCACTTCTTTTGTCTTGTACGTATAGTGTTAATTAGGCTTTTCTTCTCTTCTACCCTCTCCAAGACTTCTTCGTTTGTAATTTTTTCCGTCCAGCTAATTTTTTCCATTCTTCGCCAGATCCACATTTGGATATGTTACCACATAAATCATAACTTTTAATAATAATAATAATAATAATAATAATAATAATAATAATAATAATAAACATTGTGACATTTCTAGACATGGGCTTCGAAGCACCTAATGTACCGTATTTTCAAAGAGGTGACTACAGATTGTAGATTCATCAAATCTGCTAAGAAAACCCCTTATCTGCCTCCAAACTCCCCTAAGCCATTTTCCCTCCTTTTTGCTGGTATACTTTTTATGGAATAGCCAATTTGAATATTAAATAAACTCAGTACACTGAGAGTGTCGTACTGGGTTACAAATTGGCTCAGAAAGGGGCCCAGGAAATTATTACTGTGGCCAATGAGCCCAGGGCCCATCCAGAAATGTCCCATGCCATCATAAGGCCAGTACGCCTCTCTGACTATGGTGACCCTTCACCACGGACAATGATTCACGACTACGATTATTCACTGAAGCGACCATCGACTGGTACAGAATGATGTACTACTACAATGGCGCTAAAGAAGTCTACTACTACTACTACTACTACTACTACTACTACTACTACTACTACTACTACTACTACTACTACTACTACTACTACTACTACTACTACTACTACTCTGACACCGAGGGGCTCCGTGCTCGCATCTCTGACTGCGTCACCAGGATCAAAAAGTGGACGGACGTGAATCGTCTTGCGCTAAATCCTCGCAAGACAGAACTATTGTGGCTCGCGACTCCGAGGAGGGGACACCTGATCAGTTGTGCCCCGTTCCTGATTGACGGAGAGCACGTCCTTCCATCCTCCGATGTACGCCTCTTGGGAGTCCACTTCGACGCATCGCTTTCGTTTGACGTTCATATTGGAAACGTCTCCCGGTCCTGCTATTATCAGCTGCGGCGGATCAGGGAGATCCGACGTCACCTACCAACCTCGGCTGCGATTCTCCTAGTCCGGGCTTTCATTATCAATCGGGTCGATTACTGCAACAGTATTCTCTGGGGCCTGCCCGACTACCAGCTCAATCGGCTGCAGATGGTTCTTAACACCTCTGCCCGGATGATCTTCGGAGTTCGAAGGGAGAGCACATCTCCCCTTTTCTGAAAGAGAAGCTGCATTGGCTTCGCATCCCGGAGCGTGTCGCCTACAAGAGGTGCATCCTCACGTTCCGCGCCCTGCACGATCCAGCTTTCCCGGACTACCTGGCGTCGTTGGTCCTAAGACCATCGTCTACCGACAGGCGTCTGCAACTGAGGTCCAGTCGTGACGTCAGACTGATCGTTCCTCCTCCGTCTCGAACGGCAAAATTCGGCGAGAGGTCGTTCAAGTGCGGAAACCCCATTCTTTGGAATGCATTACCCGGCCATGTGACTAGAGAGTCCAATCTTGATTCGTTCGCTAGGAAACTTAAAACTCACTTCTTCGAGACATCGTATCAGTGTAAAGCGCTCTAGCCTTTGACTTTTCGTTATGTTTTTGCGCTATATAAATCGACTTTCTAACCTAACCTAACCTACTACTACTACTACTACTACTACTACTGCTACTGCTACCCCTCTTGGAAGACAGCAACTGTCAGCCTCCCTTACCGCCGCTATAAACGTTTCGAAGCAGAGCGAAACTCAACGCCGCATTGCCGCGGTCATTTTCGCTTCCACTCCGCTCCGACGTATACTTCCCGAGGAAGAAAATGTCCGACTTCCTGGATGACATCGAACCCTGAACGGTATCACATGCAGTGCAAAGCTGACGAGTCTACCGAGCGATCCAACGACGACGTCGCAGACAAGCCCAACGTGACTTACTTCCTTACTTATATACTCGACCTGATAAATGCAAGCGATAATAGGTGTGCTTTTATCACGAATTAACGCCGGTATCTATAAGAAATACTTTTTAATAAAGTCAAAAGTAAGATTAATATACATTTACGCCTGGGAATAATGCGAAACTGAAGTCGCGTTTTACCGATTCTGATATCCTGTTTAGAAGCGAGGTGTCATGGGAGTTATTAGGTCTAATGATGAAGGGCAGATCTAACGCATGCACGGCGTCAGATGGGATAATGGAATAAGCGACAGAACAACGCCTAGAGAAGGTTTCTCTTCTGTCTGAAGGGGATCTTATATATATATATATATATATATATTATATATATATATATATTATATATATAAAGGTAAAGGTAGTCCCATACTCGATTTCGAGCGTCGGGGCCGGTACTGATCTATATTATATATACATTGTATATATAAGGAGATGAGCTCTTCATATTTTATGTTGAAGTGTTGTCTGTGCCCAAGAATTTCGAAAATACGGTATTTGTGCCATTAATGCGCCATCGAATGGTTGGTTATTCGGTAGTTATTTTGAAAGTTAATCAAATTTTAATGTTCTCTTTCGAGATAGAGCGAGCCATGGATCTTTTGATGATGATTGAATCACGAAAGAGATACACATACTTTTTCATACGCGGCCGCCACATTATATATACAGCGTATATATGACCATAGAAGCATGGTAGACATAGGCTATATATACATATATGTATATGTATATATAGCCTATATGTCTACTATGGTTCTGTGGTTTATATATATATATATATATATATATATATATATATATATTTACTGTTTATCTGTAGAAAAATTGTTCATATATTGCTATAGTAGTATCCTCTATGGTCACTGATCTATGCGCACCAGCAAGAAATCTGCTTCTGCCATTGGCGTCTATTAATAGACGTCACTTGGAAACTTCTGCCATTGGTGTCTATTAATAGACGTCAATGGCTTCCGCCCACCAGTGGGCGGAGCAACCGGACTTTGTTGCTAAACACTGGATACCCTTTATATATATATATATATATATATCTGCTTATATATGGATCAGCTTCATAATGAACGACTTGTAAACATGTGTGGAGTTTTTGAGGAGTCGTGCGCCATTTCTTTGGCTGACCACACTGCTACAGTGAAGCACTTTGTCAAGACACAATTGAACAAGATCAAGACCATGGCCAATGTGATAACTTCAAGCACAGGACAGTGTCGCATCTCAGTATCGAGACCGGAACAAAACTTAAAAGCAGCAACGACACTTTAATCATACCAATTATCTATTTCCAACTGAAAAACTGCAAATCGCTCTGTGCGTTGTCCGCACGAGCATAAGAAACAAATTAGCGCTTCCTCTGTTCCTATAGCCTCAGATAAGGCAAAGTCATGTCATAAACCGACAAAATGCAAAGGAAAATGGGAAAGAGGGAGCGTAAGAGAGCGAACCAGAGACAGAGACAGAGACAGAGAGAAGGAGAGAGAGGTGGAGACATACTATTCGACTGCACGAAGGATGTGTGCTCAGATGCAGCGGCTGTTAGGGGATCACGACAAATAGCACAGACACAGAACTGAATGGTAAGGCTGCCAGAAAAAACAGAGATGAAGAACAAGAAAAGGAAGAAAAGGAGGAGGAGGAGGAAGAAGAAGAGGCGGAGGTGGAGAAACCTCTTACGGGGTAATTGAACCAGAAAGCTACAAATACGTCTGCGACGACGGTCCGTCGTGTGTGTTATAAGCCGTTGGCGCGGCGTTGACTTAATTGTTAGTACTGCCTCCAACGGAGGGTCTCCAAGCGATAGAAGCTGAATTATTCGCGACGTTATGTGTTCACAGCCGCGATAACGGCAATGACAATAAGCGCCAATGTCCGTTTCCATCAATAACGGCACATCGGCGGCTGACGTCGTATCTCGGCACAAATGGTCCATTCGAGGCACCGATGACAGCTCTGATTGGCCATCGTTGCTTCGACGTCAGACCTGCTTAGGAAATCGCTGTTGATGTTCCACGCCGCTAAATATAAGTCAGTCCCGACTCTAGTTACAGCATATACGGAGTCTAAGTAGGCCTACGCAGAACTACTTTACTTAAGTTGCTACCAATTCAGTATTGAGATCGGTCACTAGCGATGAGTTTCTCGGGTTTTTAGAGCCATCGGCTTGCGTCCTAAGCGCTATAGAAGTCGATTGATTCATTTTCTTTTGCGAGATTGTCAGCAACAACATTGCAATTGACGAGGTTTCAGGTCTTCTAAAAGATCCTCGCCAGCATGGATATACTAAAGGACGATCATGATTAACGAAAATATTAGATTGTTTAGAAGAGATTTATGACAAATTAGATGACGGTAGATAGGCTGATTGAATATTCTTAGGGTTTGCTAAAGCGTTTGACAAGGTACTTCACTTGAGATTGACAGCAAAACAGTAGTGAGGAAAAGCTCTTCGATGGATAACTAAATATAATCGGCTGGGGCCTGACGACAGAAAGCCAGCTACTAGAAATGAGTATTCTTAATGGGTTATAGTCGTCAAGATTCAGTGCTTGGATACAAGGACCTCGAGACGGATGAGAATTAACCTTACAATATTTTCTTAATGTCTCCGGACACTTTTTATAAGTCCTTCGTAAACTAAGTACCGAGAGAAAAAATACATCGGAATATAAGAATATACATGACATACTGTAGGTGAAGGTATATTATGCAAAAATCTCAAAAATTGCAGATGATACAAAAACTCTGCATAGAGATTAGCGGTAAGTTAGATGCGAAGGCATTGCAGACAGATCTAAAACTACTTTCTCGGTGGTCGGAAAACTGCAAATGCGATTCAATATAGATATATATGTTCATTGTTCAGTGTCAGTTATATAGGTTGGAGGACAATAGTCATTCGTGTAGCTAGGGATTCCAGAATAGGGAGGCGTCGTAAGCTTCCTAGCGGGGCATGATGGAGCGCAGCCTCAACCGCCGAAGCTTTCGAGTAGTACAGTGGATCCCACTTAATCGCATAACGCTTAATTGCATAACCCGCATAAGGACGATCATGATTAACGAAAATATTAGATTGTTTAGAAGAGATTTATGACAAATTAGATGACGGTAGATAGCATAACAACATAAAAACCCAAATCAGTGTTTTGTGCGTACAATTCATTATCGGACGTCCCGGCTATTCGCATAACCCAGTTAATCGCATAAGCAAGGCTTGCACGGCACCTATGCAATTAAGCGGGTTTCACTGTATTAGAGTTAAACATGAGCTCTGGTGGCCTATAGACTTTAATTATTATTGCTATTCATAATAGAGTGACCAAGATCTTTAACACAACTAAGTATATCGATTTCAACCCTAAAAAATTTCCCATCGGCTTTGCGCAAATACGATGATTGGGCCCAGCCCGAATTGAGGCGACCCCCCCTTCGCTGTGCCCCGCTCTGCAACGCCGAACGTCAACAGAATCTGTTACCGTTCAGACGAAACTGAGCAACGACGATGCAGTTGGAAAATCCGACGCACGCTTCCGACGCAGGAGGATTGGTCAGACACGAATTGCCATCTACCTTCGAATCACACACGGAACATCTGATCGCCTGACCTGCAAACATCAACACAATCGACCAACAGTGTTTATGCTAGACCTTCTCTGTGGGGTGGGAAATTTCCCTCCCCTGTTTTAAAATCCCCCCCCAAATTAAATGTTGGCTGGGGATGGAAATCCCCCCCCGAAAGTGTGGAGACTCAGACCTTGTCCCCCAAACATTTCAAAATCTTCCCCCAATGTCAAGGTGGCTAGGAAAAACACTGATCGACCAAAGAAGTCAGACGAAGAAATCAATATTCTCATTTCCCTCACTCCGCAGTCCGTAGACCGGATGTGATCTGCAGTAATGAGGCGGTTAGTCCCTGTATTTGATAGGCCTCTAAGCACCGTGGCAAAATGGCAGCCAACGCCTAACAATGCAATAACACAAATTGCGACATATGGCCACAATAAAGTAACCGTAAAGCCTTTGCGCGACTTTAACGCTAAACAAAACAAACGACGGAAGCTGAAATCTACCAAGTAAAAGTCGGTTTACTCGTTTTAATTTAGTTTTAAAGTCTTGAATTGGACCAATGAAGACGCCATGTTTTTGTGCTACCGCTTCGAAGACGTGTCCTCGTATCCGATCGATCAAATTAAATTTAAATTAAAAGAACGACTTTTGCTTATTTCATTTCAGCTTCTCTTGTTCAATGAGTTAGTTTTTATGTCGTGCGACTATTTTACCGGTTTTTAAAATTTTCGATTTAGTTTGCAATTCGTTTTAAGACCAGAAAGTCGGATCGACTTATTGGATTTAACAACGGCGGATTGCGACACAAATCGAGGAGCGACCATCGACTGATGCCAATAGCATTACTAAAATGGCGTTATAGAAGTTCACTGATGATGATTATTAGGTCCTATTATATTATTATTGCCCTGTTAAAGGTTGAAGGCCATTTTGCAATGGTACATCTAGTCTTAAGGATTGCATAAGTTTCTCCGAAAAGCGCAGTAAAGTAGTAGAAAACTTTAGGCTATTATAGACTGCAAACGTGTCTTCGTATTGCAGAGTGAAGGTTGAAATATATTGCACGTTGTTTTATAGCTTTATAGAACTTTTAAAAGTAGCACTCGAATAGCAGTTTACTTCTAGACGCGTAGAATAAAATGACCGATTGCATCAGAGTTTTAAAATGTGAAATCTTAATAGACTAAAGGGGGAATTCGCAGCGTGAGGGTCATCATAGGAATTTTGACAGTGAAGCCATCTTGTCTACGCAATGACGTCATGAGCCTCATCAGCTTTGCTTCGCTTTGTCCATCATCCCGTTTATCTTCCCAAGTCCATTGATAACATTTCTGGGACTAGATTAAGATTTGCTTCGCTGCCAATTTGCCGGCGTCCAGAGTGTGTGACCTAAGTGGCAACACCGCGGAACGGCTAAAAATCATTAAAAATTCTCGGAAACTATAAAATCAATTCGTAAAAAAATCAAGTGCTCTGAAGTTCTTAACAAGAAGCGCTCGGCGTTTGTTTCGTCTTTTCAACTTTAGTTTCGTCGGTTAAAAAGAACCAGCGTTCTTTGAATTCATCGACTGATGTAACTAATTAACCTCGCACTGAAATCGCAGCCAGACGAGTGCTCGGCGGGTCAGCACAAAATTGCTTTACCTTCGGCGAGGGGTTGGGGGTTGGGGGGGGGTCGACCGCCTCGACGACTTCTGGGAGTAATTTGCGGAACTTCTTGGGCTGACTGATGCCAGTTCCAAGGACCTGTGGGGATAATTATTATCTCATAGAATAATTCTTCTGCGTTTTCGAATATCGCAGCCAACCTCTTGCCGGTGCAATCTTCTTATTAGCCAACCGACAAACTGCTAATCAAAGCCGTAAATTAATTCTAGCGCGCTGATTCATTCCGGAGGCGCTTGGTTTACCGCCGCCGTCTCTAGCACCCGGCGATCTTCCGTAATCGTCGCTGGTTCCTGGGTATTAGTACCAGTCATACATTTCGTTTTGTTTGAAATGAATATCCGCAGTGAGTTATGGTCGAGGGGAATTACGGTAATTAACGCGCTTCGCTTCAAGGAACCGGTTTCACCTGTCCAGGTGCATTTGAAGCATCGATATCTTTAAGACTTAAAAACTTAATTTATACTTATGACGCTTCGAGGTTCATATCAGTAACACGTTCTCATATATGATATCGACATCGTATATATACGGACAGGGACCAGATGTATGGATGGATGGATGGACGGAATGAACAATGGACAAATGAAAGAATGCACTGCAAAGGCGGAATAATAAAATCGATAGTTTGTGGACAAAAATTATAATTTCTGGACAGCAATATCTTAAATACTTAACATCTGCATGAGATCTTAATTTTTCCGTGTATATGTAATGCTTAATGGTGTTATGTACCCAACCCCGTGGGAAATGTTCCCTGAACTTCCCTCTTAATTCTTGAGGGTCCGTGTGCGCACGAAATTTCTCTTGCGCAACAATTTTCAAATTGACTAAAATTTGGAGCAATTTTACTTCGTGCAAGGATCTCGACCATAATAAACCACGTGTCAAGTGTTTTAAAAAGCGATGATGACCTTTTCCTGCCTATCAGGCATCATTTTACGGAGGCGACATCAAAAATAATATACAGGTCACGTGGTGGTGATTATCTTTTAAAATAATTTGTAAATAATTTGTAAATATTTTTCATGAAAAAATAAAACCTCCTGCAATTTTTTGGGCAATGCAAAATTTGTTTGTGGGCGCATGTCTCCCGTTTTTGGGGGCGCGCCCACGCACCCACCTTACACGCACCCACCTTAGAGGGAACACTGCCCGTGGGGGTGCGGTTGCTGCTACGGACCCCCTCTAGTTCCACCAATGATGAACTGATAGAAATGTACGCAAAGACGGAGTGGACAGCTCAGTGTTTATTCTATATATTTATCTATCTATATTCTGTTTTGGGGGAGATCCCCCCCCCCAAGTTTGAAAATTCCCCCCCCAAAAAAAATTTATATATGTTGCGTCAAGGTTTTTGGACAGACAAACCATCTCCCTTCAAACATGTAAAACTCCCCTCTCCCCAATGTCAAGATGGCTAGAATAAACACTGGGACAGCGGATGGAACGAAGGAAGGATGAAAGCACTGCAGACGAATCCTATTCACCAACACGATACTATTGTGGGGTCAATACACTTAGAAAGCAAAAGCATTGCGTTCATTGCCCTTGATGCTTTTGCGTACTGACATATATTTCCAATTTGATTTCTGATTTTCTGGGTCTGTCATTATCGCGGCGTTTATACACAACATGCCTACCTAATGTGTAATGTAAATGTGTAATGTAATGTAATGTGCAATGATAGTAAAGTTTTCCCATACCAGATTCGAGTGTTGGGGCTGGTGTTGATCTCCGGTCTCATAGGCATACGGCGACTCGGGTGGCATACGCCATTAACCTAGAGTAGGTTGCCAACCAAAATTCTAGGTCTGTGCTTTACCTCGCAGCGAACGCTGTTCCTCATTTCTATGTTACAACCGCCCTCTAGCGAGTAATGCTAAGTCGATCTTAGGGGCTCCTACGTCTAACCACTAATGCCATATTCCCCCCGCCCCAGTGTGTGATAATCATAATAGTGTCATAGACTTATCAATTTGTAAAATAATTTCTGCTGTTTTTTTCTAAGATTCCGGCGATTCATTCGTATCCTCGGTCAGAATTTTCAATTCCGGTTATAATCTCAAATCAGTGTTGCTCACTTGCAATCGCTGAAATACTGCTCAAAATTAGTAATGCTTGTCTACATACAAATGCTATGAAGTCGATTTTATTTTCCTTCAAGAATAACAGCAGCACAAGAAAGAGCGACTAAATCGGGCCTAAATAAATCTATTACACTGCTTTAGAATGCTTTAAACAAACATAAATCAGCATCATCAATAGCCATTTGCTCAAAGCCATTAGTACATGCATAGACTTAAAGCAGCAAAATTTGAGAAATCAGTACTTTTTGTGCGTCTTAAATAACAGCATTCGATGGTCATCTTATTCAAATAAGTTTCAATGTGTTTTATGAATAAACTTAGTAAATAAAATGACGGAATGGCAGTTTCACCTGCTTATTTCTTGAGGAACATTCTGGTGGTGAAAATATTTGAATGCAGAGGTTCCTGTTTCACTATGATAATAAAGAATTGAACGGTCGAAGCGATGAACTGCAGTGGGCTAATGAAATTCGCGCCCTGTACCCCATCCGCCTAGTTGTTCCATTGTTACTGGATGACTTTCAAAGCAGTCGCAGTCACCATTCGACGATTGCAAACAGAGAGTTCAGTTCATTTGTAAGCATAGATGTAATAAACGTTTTTTACGTTTTTTATTTTTCCCGCGTTTTTACGTTTTTTATATTTCCCACGTTTTTAACGTTTTTTATTTTTGCTAACGTTTTTTATTATAAAAAACGTTGGCAAAACGAAAACGCAGATTTTCTTGAATCATCTACAACAAGCTAATTAATTAGCTTTCTGCTGTTTAGCTATAGAGTATAGTCGATTGCTTAATTATGGTCTTTCCTTTTAGTATTGCATTTCTTTTGTTTCAATTTAGATTTGCTTTCATCATCAGCATCCTCTATGTATTCTTCTTTTCACTTTTTTGGTGCATAAAATCGTCTTGCATTGCTGTGAGCTTCTAAGGCTTTTTTGTCGCATCTGAGTTTTGCCGTGTCCAATTCAATCAACTCCAAACCTTTGATGGTTGGTGTCATCATTTGTGCAAAGCCTTAAGTAGTTTTTCGTGGGGGAGGGGGATACCTGGGATATGAAGTCGAGGAGAATGTACGAAAGTTGAAAGCGCTTGCAACGACGACGTTTTTTACTCGTCAAGAGTTTTTTCACCAGAAAATGTCGATTTGCCCTCCCTATTTCGGAATCCTGGCTTCGCCACTGGTTGTTGTTTATAGACAAAGCAACATTCCACATCCATAGGGTGCTGATTCAACATCGAGACAAATTTATTTATTTGCAAGCGAACAACTGCAGCTTCGCTCTTCGTTCCCACAGCATTTAAAAATGCTTTGACATCAATAACAGCACAGCGAGCGTCACTTGCCAGAAATCACCAAAGTCCGCTGCTGATAATAACATTGACGAGCTAAATTCTTGAAAAGTCGTTTCTAATAAAGCAGGGGTGTCAAAACTTTGGCCGCGTGGCCAAATTTGGCCCGGACTGATTTTATTTGGCCCACGATAATATTTATGTTTCGAAATTTTTTGCTAAATGTTTAAAATATTTCTATGAACAACTCCCAAAAGAAGCATTTCACCAATTGAGAAGACAAGCAGCAATTGAGTTATCGTTCTTTGCCAGCATTTTACTTATGAGAGCAAGGCTTTTCCAGGATGACGCTACTAAAGACAAACCACTCGTGAGATCACGTCTGTCCTAAGGAACTTTACAGGCAAATTTGAGAGTAGCTTTGGCTGTGCGTTTAAAACAAGACGTGCTAAAAATAGTGAAAATAATAAACAATGCCATGTCTCCTCAGCTTCCACATCTACATCGACCGTCATCTAACTTTATATCTTTTCAATCTGACCTTCACCGTTAAAAGATTTTGAAATTTAGCCTAACTGTTTCTATTAGACTAAACTAGAATCCGGTTTGCCATATAGGCCTAGTTACCACAATAGGTTGTAATCAATGTAACGTTTGAATGGCCTTTCAGGTTTTCGTAGTTTTACTTTAGAATTTTAGAAGTTCAGATTTTAGAATAATTTTGTCAAGCATTTTGACATTTCCCCCGCGAGGACATGAAAAACACGCCATCTGGCTCTCCGCCAAAAAGTCAGGCCACATCTGTATACTAAAGAGTTGGCATAGATATTTTTATATGGAAATTCTGTTGCCTCTAGACTCTAGAGTCCAGACTATAATTATCTCCCTATTAGGTGGCAGTGTTAAGTGAGTCAATAATTGAATATTTGTGCAGTTCCTCTCTCCTTCATGCTTCCATTCTCTCCCGGTGAATATTCTTCCTCACTTCACTTCACTCCCTTCGTCATTTCTCCAACGTTCACTTCCAAGGTCTGTCTTCCTTTCTCTCTCTCTCTCTCTCTCTCTCTCTCTCTCTCTCTCTCTCTCTCTTTCTCCCTACAGCGCAAAATACAAAGTTCAGTCGACTCGACATCTGTTGAATATTTAATAATAATTGCAAACGTATGTATAGGCATGACTGTAGCAAATAGACTTTAGTCTGGGAAACACTGGTGTCTCTAAATGAGGTAATCAAGACGATACAATGTCCTTCAAGCAGTTTAAACGCATTTTGAGAGGAGGGTCAGATTAAGAGGATTTGACTTGCATCGTCGCATTCCGCGAGTCTAGAAATTGCTCACCCACCTGTTCGAGTCAGAAGAACAAACGACAGAAATGTCAGAAAATGAACGCAGTTCATCATTCTGGAGTTTCAGCCGTATCAAGAAAAAACCTTTGGCTAAACGAACGCGTCAGCGGACCAGAAAACAGCGTAGAATATTCAGGCAACTGCTTTTAGCAACAAGTTAGGCTATTATATACTCGCTATTTCTCTGCGTCTCTCTCTCTCTCTCTCTCTCTCTCTCTCTCTCTCTCTCTCTCTCAGTCGATCGTGAAGTCTATTGTGGCTAATGTTATCGTGTTCGACCCTTTAGTCTTCCGACGCAGTAGATGACAGAAGAGCGAATGATGCGCTGGTCTGCGCTGCTGCGCAGATAGAAGGCCAATACCTGCATCGTTATAGCCCGGCACACGCGGCTCTCGCTCCGAGCTGCAGTGGGTGATGGGCAGAAGATAACTCCGCAGATAAATTCAAAATTTCAAAACTTAAATTTCATCGAAACTCCTGCTTTGCTCCACACAGGGCGATTATATATTTGTAAATCGATTATTCTTTGGTTAGATGTTACACCATGCATGACTAACCGCCATTCTATCTGAGGTTTATTCACTTATGTATTCAATTTGCGGGCGAATAATAATAATAATAATAATAATAATAATAATAATAATAATAATAATTGGATTTTGAGGTGCATTATACTGCCCCAAAAGAACTGGAACTGTTCTAAAAGTTTGCCTTTCCGTCGAGCGAACTCCCTCCACCGGTGTTGAAGATATTGGTCTGGGAGATGTCTGCTCCCCTAACTGCTTTTCTGAAGAATCGAGCAAACATTGATCTACATATCATGTGCTTATATTGGCACATATGCCCAGCCATGTTTTCAACGAAGATCCAATGGCTATAGTCTAAACTTCTTAAGTATTCGCCATCATGACCAAGTTATTCAGTTAACTCTTTCCTGCTTTTGCTGTCTTTTCTCGTCACAAGATCGAACCTTGCATTATTGTATACGCGTTTCAGATACAGAAACAATAACGTCGATGGAAGGGGTAAGTACTTGCGTCCTTACGGAATGCTGCGTGTCAAATGTATCGACGAAGATAAAAGATAATATGCGAAGATTGTTATCCAACTGGGGGGAGCGTACGGATAAGGTGGTCTAGCATAGGACCCTCGAGATTAATTTAAAAATTCCGGACTCAAAGTAACCAACAGGCAGAGAGATAATGCAGGCGAAAACCTTGGCTCATAGAAACATTTCCGTGTTCTGATCATCGCCCAGTTGAACAAATAAGTACTTAGCATGATTTAAAGTGGCTTAAGAGTCATTACTGGGTGTGTGAAAGTCACTAGAGGCGCTAGCGGGGCTTGAACCCAATTCCGTCAAAATACCGCCCCAGCGCGATACACCACTCTGCCCTCTTTCGCCCCTGTGTAGGCCTAGAAACTAAACACGACCAGTATAGATTTAGTTAGCATTTGTACACTGAGTTCCTGGTCAAAATACAGTTATTTAGTTATTAAGTTTTGCCTTTGCAGTTTATTGCCTTCTTAAATCTTCATCTGTTCGTGTGTTGTGTACAGTAACCAGTGGCGTAGGAAGGGGCTGCATGGGCTGAAACAGTGTTTATGGAGATATTTGTAAGATGACTAGACGAGCGACGTCCTTTTTAAACCGATGTTTCAGATTTACAAGGTAAAGGGCGCAATGGCTTGCTTTATCGCCCCAGAGCCGTAGGCTAGAGGGGGTGAGCTGCCCCGGGCGCCGTCTTGGCGGGGTGGAGGGAGGCAGAAACCATGGTTGTAACAAGTTAGATGCCCGTCGAAGGTGTTGCCAGATTTATATGCCACCAATTTTCTCCTGATGCGATCTTATTCATCCATTGATGAGTAGTCGGATATTTTCATTTTCTCGAAAAGGCAACTGCTTCAAGTCGAGCACCTATAAGCTATTCGTCAGTTAATTATTGGAGGAATCGCCATTTTCAGTCTAACTTTCAACAGCTGAATTCTGGAATGATCTGAATTGGACTCGGAGGATTCATTCCCAACATTCAAACAGCGTATAATAATAAAAGGCTTAGCGTCGTTTCTCTGATTTAAAGGACTCATGACAACTATAGTCTAGTTAGCTCAAGTACTTTTACAGATGCCTACAGTCTTCTGACAGACGCGTCTATAAACAAATCTAAAACACACACACTTGCACACACACACACACACAAACACAAACACGTACACACACAAGTCTTGGAAATGCTCGTTGTTTATCGATAGAACTCCGCCTGATTCAAACAATGCATTAAGCCCTCTACAATACACGTAGTTGACTAAATTCTGAACATTAGCCTCCAGCTGCATACGTTCATCATCAGTTCATCTCAAGTGACGAGTTTACAAACTAGAGATGGTCCATTAGTAGCCGGAGCCAAGTACAGTATACGACGCGCAGTGAGTGACCCACTTCTTCCTGGTAGGGAAATCAATATTAGCAAATTCCAGCATTTCCGCGAAATACCGGTAGACCCTACTTGGAAATCGTTGCCGTTATAGGCCTACACAGAGGAATTTATGCCGAGGGGGACTGTAAAATAGACTACGAGCTGGGAAATATTGGCGAACGAAACGACGGTTTCGACGATATTCCGTTTATCGCGGAACGGCCTCCCCCCTATGCGTTGCACCTGTCAGGCGTTGGTGGAATCTGACAGGACAACAAAAAGGCGACAAAAGGCGAAATCGAAGACGAGGAGAGTAAATTACACGGCGGCGCGGTCGGCAAATTCAGTGGGAGACGCGGGCGAAACGACATTCTGGCACGCACGGTAGTGTCGGCCCCCCCCCCCTTCCGCCCATTTCCCGTTGCGACAAACAGTCCGATCGCGATTCGTCGTTTCGCAATTCGCATCGTCAAGTGAAGGCAATAAAGTGACGATAACGCCTACGGAGACGGTGATGCAGAGGACGATGGTTGATATCGATAATTAAATTTCTTTCAAAAATACAAAATTTCGGAGTGGGCGAGGAAACGGGAACTAATCTGTTCAGAAACGTCGATTTAATTAGCAACGATTTCGATTTGAGATTGTCTAAATTCGCACGTATCGACGCGTTCGTCAGTTGTTAAATTATCGCTTCGGTGCTTCTATACGGACACTGTGAAGAATCATACCACAGGACAATTGCATAGATCTTGCGTGTAAAGCAAGCAAAATAAGGAAATTGGCGCTACAGAATTTTAATTGATGATCTAAACTTTCCTACTCTCGATCGATAGACGATAGAATTTTTTAATTATAAACGCGTTAAATGTAGCTAATGGTACTTAAATATCTTTCGCATAATTGCCAGTTAACACCATTGCTAAGAACAATACAGATCACTTGGTTGGAGTGCATTTAAGAAACCTTTTAAAATTAAATGGATGAGCCTTGGGACTCATAGGAAGGTCGATGGTTAACTCCGCCATAGCCGATGGAAAGCCATGGTCAGGGCCGGATCAAGGTCCGAGTGGGCCTGGGCAGTGTTTATTCTAGCCACCTTGACATTGAGGGGGGAGTTTGAAATGTTTGGAAGGATGAAGGTTTGTCTCCCCAAAAAGCTTGACAAGCAAAAAAGGTCATCAACGTCCTTCCTTATGTTCATATCCTTCTTGTCCTTCTCCAGTACTCTCCTCTGACAAGCAAACTAAAGGTTCATCCTTATATTTTCCTCTCTCCGAAAATAAAACCCCCCTCTCGTCGCGCTTTTTGGGGGAAATTTCCATCCCCAATGCAACACATAGAAATTTGAAGGGGGAATTTTTAAACTTTGGGGGGAAATCCCCCCACCTAAGAAGGCCTAGAATAAACACTGGGCCTGGGGCTGAGAAGTCAAAAAAGGTCGTCGCTTCCATAATTTGAAAATTGCCTCTTGTAAAATTTCCCGCCGCCTTCACTGAAAATCTCTGACAAGCAAAAAAAGAAAAAAGGACATCGCTTGAAAAGCGGTGGGCCTATTTTTTATGGTGGGCCTGGGGCCCTCAGACTGCGCCTTAATATGGCCCTGGCCATGGTTGAGAAAGAGGAGCCACAGAAACACACACAGACGTTCGTCGTCTTTGATACGGACGCGTCTACAAACAAACACAACACAACCACAACCATCGTAACGCTCTGAAATCTTAGTATTGCTATGCATGCACTGCTGGATTCTCCATTTACAGCATTATGAAAAGTACTTATACAGTGGCGGCGCCAGGCTGTTAACTGATGGAGGGCCTGCTGCTAGGCCTAAAATATTTTGTCAGGGCCAGTCCAGCCAGAGAAATGCTTGGTTTATCACAGAATTACACAATAACTCATATGCATTTGTTTGCATTAATAATCCTAAATCAGCAATAATTATGTTACACGATTTTTGTTCCTGGCTTCTAAGTGATATATTTCAGTTGCTTAGGTATAAAGGATGTGCAAAACCGGTTATATTCATAATTATATCTGCTTTCACGAGAGCAGCCTAAAATGTTTTTATTTTAAATTTAATACAAATGAAACAAGCACATTTTTTGCATTTTTCTCCTCGAAAAGTAGCATTACATACTTAAGGCAAATAAGCAACAACAGTCAAACTGAATATAAGCATTCAGAAATGAGTTGCTTTTCGCGATTTGCGGCTGTACTGCAAATCGCTTTCTTGAAAAAGGCTCCAAGCATAGTCCTCCATCATGTGTTCGTTATACTGTCCCTGGTAACGACGTACAACGTCCAGCTTATCCTGATGAAAGCGCTCGCCTTGCTCCTCTGAGTAGGCTCCCATGTTTTCCTTGAATTTGTCAAGATGGGTATCAAGAAAATGTACCTTTAGGGACATTCTGCATCTAATTTTGGCATAGTTCTTTACGAGAGACTGACCCAGTTTCTCATAGTCTTCAGCCTTGTGTACTGCAGTACAGTAGGCTATGCGGCAGTTCGAAAACATCCTTCAGAAGATGTCAATTCGCTGCATTTCCAGGTGTTTGGCTCTTCTAATGACAAATCTTCTGAAGTCATTTTACGGCATCAAATTGTTGATAATTCAAAAACGCAACAATGCCTCGCGCAATAACAACGTCACATATTCTTGTGATAACCGATTGTTTAATGAACTGCATAATGATGTCTTATCAATGATGGGGAGGCATGTTTCCTTGCGTGTGAATAATGTCTTGTTGTGATATAGTCTGAAACGGACTCGCCTCTTCCGATATTTTCTGCCACTGTGACATATTCTTGCAATGAAGGCGGAAGATTCTGTTTAGTGACTGTTTGAGTTACAATCAAAAATAGTCGTAGTTTTTCTCTTCGGAATTCAACACTGGTTACACGCGCGTCACCCTCACCATCTGTTCTTTGCCATTCAGGATCACGTTAGGAACAACGACCATTCCCATTGAACTGCTTATACAATAATTACCGATTGGAAAGAGTTTTTAAAATTTTAACTTCTTAAGCTTATTCCAATGCCTGTCTGGCAAGGGCTGAAGCATGCAGGGCCTGGCCAAAATTGGCAAGGCCTAGGCCTTGCTTTGTGTATGATGCCACTGAACTCATATCTCATGCTGTTGATTTTCACGTAGCGCAAATTTTTAACTATTAAACATATCCACCGATAAAATCTTCTTCTTCTTCATGTGTCATGCATTGCTACTTCGGCGACCATGGATTTCCACTCTTCTCTGTTTATTCAAGGTTTCCTCGACAATATACGACAGTGGGTTGCCATTACCTTCTGTCGATTTTTCTAAGGTCTTTTCGGTACTTTCCCGTTATCCGGACCCCACTGAAAAAATGCTTAGCGGGATGGAAAATTTTGAAATTTTGAATTGGCGTTGACCCTTTCGTCGAAAAGCAGTATCGTGGCATAGTGTATGATGAACATCTTCGATTTTCGATGAGATTTTCGGATGATTTTCGAAGATTTTCGAATGAGAATGATTAAACAGCTGTGAAGCGGATGAGAATTATTCAACAGCTGTGAACCTAATTTGCATTTGTTATGACGACAGAAGCAGTCGACAGCGTTCGGATTGGTTGTTTCTAGGTCACCTATAAATTGTCACCTATCAACAGCCAATCGATGCTGATGATCTGTACCACGTGACGATGAGTTATGAAAACCGATTAACTAGAGAAGAAGGAACAAATGTCGATCGGCAGAATTTGTGTGCATTAGATTTAATTAATTGTCTTTTAAGAAGTGTTATTTCCAATAGTTTGCTTATTGAACTTTTAATTAGAATTTCGTGACGATGTTGAAGTGTCGCTGTGTTACAGGACATTTTAATTTTCTTAATTAATTGACTAGAAAGATGCTCGCTTCGCTCGCAGTGCAGGATAATAGGCCTACTAATCCAATACCTATACCTAATACCCAATCATTGAATTCATGCTGAACAACATTTCAATGATGTACTGTACATACGCCACCTAGCCAAGCTCTGCGCCACGTAATAAGTAATAATTAGGCCTATGTACGTTAAAATCACGCAACTGTGACCATTTGTGACGCTGTACACGTATTTTTGTGTACGTTAAAATGTACGTTAAAATTGCGCAACTTCCTCAAGCTACGAACAATTGTTACCAATAGCAACGTCGTCGCACGCCCACCCCTCTGACGCTGCTTCCTCAAGCTACGAACAATTGTTACCAATAGCAACGTCGTCGCACGCCTACCCCTCTGACGCTGCAATGACTCGACTAAACCGTGCTAAACGTACGCTTGGTCAAACGCTTCTTTGTCAACCAATGAGAACGCTTGAAGGTAACAGACATACAGAATAAGGATCCTAATATTATAGATTACTTAGCGTTGTGACTTTGGTAGTAGAAAAGCGTCTGTAATAACTGTCGCTAACCTAGAAATTAGTAGTGAACTTAAGTTAGAAGAGAAAGACTGTCAGACTTTTGATTCGATGACAGCTATTGTTGATGTTGAATATAATGTTCAGAGTATTAAAAGATATATTTTTGGTAAAGTTGGTTGTATTATAATAATGTGTGACTATTCCGGTGACCATGATCCCTGGCGCAACAAGACAAAATGGCGTCAGTACGTTAAATTTAATGCGATGATCACTTCCACTGGAAGCGGTGCGGTGAAAGATTTTTGGCCACCAATATCTCAAATGTAACTTTATTATACACATAACTGTTTTCTAAGCATTTCTCAGCGCATTTCTTAATATCTCTTCTGTTTTCTAAGCATTTCTAAGCATTTCTTCAGTAGGGTCCGGATAACGCCGTAACGGGAAAGTACCGTTTTTCCCTCGCAGTTCTAAGGCCATTAAATGTGTTGCACCCAGGCCCCTAGACAGACACCTCCTCTATTGTCTACAACTCTACATGTCTGTCCATTTGTGTGTATCTGTCGTTTGCCCCTTTATCTGTATCTGTCAGGCATGAGGAGAGGGGGTGCAGCCGGTACATTGTACCGGGACCCATGGAGTTTTAAGGGGCCCAGATCTGGTGACGATAGTGTTTCCTTTGCTTGTCAGGCTGTTTTTGGAGAGTTAATAACGTTTTTTGCTTGTCAGGCTGTTTTTGGAGAGTTGATAACGTTTTTTTGGCTTGTCAGGTTTTTCAGAGACTTGATAAATTTTTCTTAAGGGCCCGCAAATTTTTTTCCGAGGCCCGGAATTTCTCTCGGCGGCCCTGGTATCTGTGTCTGTCTTTCTGTCTGTCTGACTGTCTGTCTGTATCTGTCTCGGTTCTGACTTTAGTCATTAGTAATTCTGCCATCCTCTCTTCGTCGTTTGTTCATCTGACTTTGCAAGTCTTCACGGTCACTCTCGGTCATGGATTAGCCCCAGCTCCCTCAATAACAACGCGGTGACAACTCCATTGGTCATAGCGTGGTCTCGCGTCGTCTATAGAGCGTGACGCAGCCACCTGAAAACGCCACTGAAAGCCACCGACTCAAGCTCTCAGCTTTGTAATGGCAGCGATTCCCAGCGAAGCTCTTAGAAGAAACGTAGACGATGAAATACATTGAATCCTTAGTAGCAGTTCAGCCCGAGACGATCAAAGAACGCCAACGTTTAGGCTAATAGGAAACGCCGTAACATTGGGGATTATGAACCGCTTTGGAATACAAGAGAATGAGTCGGCCTAGCGACTTAATCGAGAGACACATAAGATATTAATAAAGCTAAGGGGAAGAGCCATCGTACGGGGGGTTTTATCCATAACGTCACAATACAAAGCTGAGAACAGACGGAATAAATTGGATGATGCGACAGTAACAACTACTAATCATTCTAATGTGTTAGCATCTGAAGGTGATTAGATGTTTTTATGTTTTGGGGCACCAACTTATGGCGCATCAAACTGAGTTATAATCAGATCACGATGGAAGAATCGGTAGAAGACATGCAGCTTGGAAGCAAACCTATTGATTTCATCTTAAATTTGATCTGGTGCATGCAATCATGGTCGCCCAAAAGGTTTAACCATTTGGTGGATTAATTGCTTTAAATCCAAGTAAAGCGCTATCGCCGATAATTAATCATCTTTCATTGGAAGTGATTGAAAATGGAGAAGTTTCAGTATACTTTGAAAGCTTGGCACATCTGAGGATTGGCTGTAAAGCTCTTATCTATTATCACCCCTCATTAGACAACAAATGGCAGGCAAAGGCAATGCTCATAAGTATATATAGGATATGAATACAGCCAGAACAGTCAATAGATTAACAAAAACGTCCACATGCATAGGCCTACATCCACCATATCACTTGATATATCATGAGATCCGTTGGTTAGGACATGAGCACCGGTCGCTGATAGTTTATGTTTTGACGTAAGAAAATGATGATTCGACACATCTGGTCTTTTGGCCCGGCGTTAGGTCTACTCAAAACCTACAAGGTTACAAGTCACACGTCCAGTGTCATAGGCAACTACTCTGGGAATTAAAACGTTCGTACATGAACCATCTGGCCTATTATCACTACTCGTTTCATCAGAATTTATAGACAGGCAGTAAGCAAGATGCGAAGCCACAGCTGCCATTTAGCAGTGAATCAGTGATAATGAATTTTGATGTTCAAACTCCAAGACATCTAGCGATTGACTCATGAAAACACGTTTAAGTAATAGCAATGATTGTCCAAAGGTTGTGAGTTGCTGGCGCAATAAAGCGCCTTCCACAATCGCAAGGCAGTGCGTCGATAACATCTCATTAGCTAAGTTGTAGTTCCAAGTCTTAAAAATTTCCTGCTGTCGTTTGCACTTTAAGCAAAGAAAAGAACTTGTTTATTTAGTATTTGTAAAACAATTTCAGGCTTTAATGACTTTTCAAAGGCAAAATGGAAAATACGGGAAAATAAATGTTGAATCGCAACAGAAACTCGTCTCTAAAATATAGACTTAATTTTCGATTAATCAACAACATGCTGTATTATTGTTATCTGCATAAATAAACGTCTTCCTTACAGCTCAATTGAGTTTTTGAGAGGGCTTGCATAGAATAGCAGTTCAAGTCAAAATATCACGGTTCTAGTAGTCACCGAGAAACTGTAACAGCGGCTGAAGTGTCAAAAAATAATAACTGTGTCTGAACATGAACTGATGAAACATTTCGTTTGTCAATAGCGACTTTTATTGATTCCAAGATTAAATAAACACAACAGAACGAACAATGTATAAAAATCGCATTTCAGACTAAAAAGAATACGCCACAGCCATCACATTCATCACATACTCAACATTTCATAAACAGATACACAACAACAATGTTGGAAGTATTAAAATCATTTACAATTTCTTTTGTTTAGCTTTTATAACAACTATCATAAAAGTACTTTACTAGAAGACTAAATTGGTGTAACAAAATTATTAATAATTTAACAATTAGAGTCCGTTTTAATTATTCCACTTCAATTTTTATTTTAGAAATGACTAAAAGCAAAAACCTCTGGAAATGACAGGGCAACCTTTTCTACAATTGCATTCCCCTATCATTTTAAAGTTTGCGTCAGAAGTTGCATTGACAAAGACGACATACATGACTCGGTTGGCAAGTTAATTTCACACACTAGCAATTGGACACAAGTTGACAGATGTAGACACGTTTGAACATTTATGAAATAAATATTACAATTACAGGTATAAATATTACATCGATTTATTCTTGCTGAGGTATCAAAACGATTCATGACTGATATGCAGTTGACTGTAAATTGTGATTTAAGACAGATTGTAACACAAATGTCGTAAAAACAATCAACAATGCTTACCATTTGAAAAACGCATTATGGTAAATAAATAGTCTAATAATTCTCAAAGAAGAAAACATGAGGCTATTGGTCACATTTAAAAGATATTTAAACCACCAATTAGGACCGTATAAAGCAATAGATGAGTGGGCATTAACATGGCTTGATGGTCAGTCATTCAGGTACTAATTGCAACGATCCAACAGAATTGCAATAATATTTTATAAGAAACCAGTCGTTGTCATACAATTCGTCCGTAAATATCACAGGTTTCAAAATTCTAGTAAATAGAAAACGTTGGGCTTAAATACAAATTAAACGCAGTCATATAATAACCATAAAAACATACACGATTTACCATTTAAAAGAAAACATATCACAAAAATTGCATTCGTAATAGGGTCGATTTGAAAGAGAAGCTCTTTGCTACGTCCGTTAAATCATATCCGTAGCACCAACGTTTGACTTTGAATTTCCTTCGACGTCTTCTGTTGATTGAAACTCGGTGGACAGTTGACGGAGGACTCTGCTCTGATTCTGTCTGCTCTTTCTGACACGACGCACGGCGAGGCCTACGACGACCGCAACCAGACCTGTCACCAGGGCGGCCATTGCGACCGCAAGACCGATCGACGACCCGTCCTTGGGCGACGAGGCACTCATGTGTTCAGATCTGCCGGCGGCTACCAACGCAGCTGGAGCTAAAGTACAAAGAATAGCAACATAAAGAAGACCGTTGCTAAGGTAGAGATGCATTGTAACAGTATCTAACGTTACAAAGCACGTTTCACCAAATGTGAATAAGAAATATATTGACAAAATTCGGAATCTTTGAGATTACTTGATATGCGATCTTTTTGCTCCACTGAGCCTAATATTATTTCAGTAAACAGAATTAAATAAGACACAAGCTAGTGGCTGATTTTCCGTACATTTTGTGAATCAAGTGTCATAAAATAGTTGCAGACTTACTTGGCAGGACGGATTCTTTTTCATTTATGCAGAAATACGATCCGATGATATTAATGCAGGACATGCCAGCAGCACATGGTTTTGACAAGCACTCGTTTACATCTGCATAAAGAAAATATTTCGTTGTTCAGATTATGTAAAATAAGAATATCAGAAAATAAACTCGAAATTAATTAATTGAGTAAGCCAGATTGAAAAATAATCAATACTCACTAATAGCTTAATATACTTGAAAGTTTGAAAATATAAACTGAAAGCGATCTTAACAAAGAAGCTTCATATATTCAGACCGGCACAATGCCGTGTTTAACTTAAGTGTAGGCCTACAACAATTGTTATTTAATCTGATTCATCGAGCCAATTGTTTACCGTCACATGTTCTTCCGTCCGGAGAAAGCGTGTATCCTCGTCGACACGAACACGTAAAGCTTCCATCTGTGTTATTGCAGATCTGAGCGCAGCCTCCATTGTTAACGGCGCATTCGTCAACGTCTACAACAGTTGACACCAAATGCCGTGCTAAAAGTCAGCCAACTTGACGTAGACTCTCAAACACCTCCCTGATGTTCCGGGGCATTAAAATATAATATTGTAATTGTGAAAATATTAATGGCAAACGTGCTTCTCGAGATTTTATCTCACAGTAAAACGTGTTTATACAGTGTCACTAATCATTACTTCTAATTAATTTGCTATGAAATAAGTCCAATGGAACATACCAATGCACTGAGTTCCATTTACTGGAAGGATATCGCAGACATCCAGAGGACAGAAGCATTGATATCCTCCAAATTCCGTGTGTTTACAGTACAGTTCTAAAATAAACGAAAGTACAATATAATAGCAAGGCCACTGGGTGAGTTCAAGTATTTTCAGTAATTGTAATCGAGCATCAAAGCACAACACTTGAGCACGTCTGAGGCATGAGAGATCAGCATGTTATTTACTATCGAATTTCAAGCATTGTTAGCTATGATGATAATTTTAAGCACCTACCTAAGTCTGGGCGACAGATTTCTTCTGAGATTGAATTTATGACGTTTTCAAGTCCTGTTCCATAGTTCGCAGATGTCCACCACTGGTGATGTTCGAGATGTGGATGAGAGGAAATCATCCTCAATTCGTTCTTGTTAACCTTGTCTGTCAAACCCACGGAATAAACGGAGATTCCTGCGTAGTGCGCTAGTTTAGCCTCGTGAAGGGCTTCGTTGGCGTAGATCGTCGATGAGCCCTCTGTGATCAAGATAGCCACGTTCGGAACATCAGATCTGTCTCCTGCTCCGCTGGTGAACTGAACAGTCCTCATGGCCTTAAGAGCGGCGTAGATGTTGATGCCGTTCGCATTGATAAGAGGAAGATTTGCAATGGCGTTGATAAGCGCTGACTTGTTGTTGAAAGTATTAAGCAAAATGGGATCGGTGGCAACGTCAGCAAAGGAAACGACGCCTACTCTTGTGGCCGTGTCTCCTATGGTAAGCTGGTTGACGACAGCGATAACATGGTTCAACATTGTCGCCCAGTTTCCGAAACCAGTAAACGATGAGCTGTCGAGCACGAAGACAAGGTCCATGACTTTGTTGGTGCAGTCGCTCTGAGCGGCGGCTATGCAGGTTCTGGCGACCAGCAGATCGTCGTACGAGACAAGATTCTGGAAATCGTGGCTGAGAAAATAGCTTTGGTTGAGTTGTTGTGGACGTGCGGATATGTCACGAAGATCTACTTGTTCAACTCCAGAAGTAACTCCAACACTTAGGATGGAAATGCCGACTTGGGCGGCAAGATTTGCCTCTGCAACGGCCGCTGCTTTGTTATCGAAGCCGTCGGTGATGACAATTGCAATCTCTTCAACGCCCAGACGGCGGCCGTGCTGCTGAGTAAACTGGTTGGTTCTCATTTCGAGAAGTCCGGCAGCCAAGTCCGACGCCGCTCCGTTGGCAAAAGGAATGGCCATGATCGCCTGCTTCAGAGAATCTTTGCTGCACAAAACAAACGAAATGAGGTAATTAAAACTATTCACAATTAGTGCACGAACACTTCACGAAAGTCAGAGAAACGACTTTAATCAAACAATAACTATTATAACGCTATTCTATCGCAGTGCGATGCAACGATATTACTGTCAAAGAGTATCTTGATGTTGTAGATGTAACTGCAAATTCCATCTAGAATTACTGAAATATCTATGTTAGCATCAAACCTTGAATAGGTGCTGAGATAGAAAATGCTGTTAGCTTTGGAGCCAAACTGAACGACACCGACTCGAGTCTGATCCTGATCAATGGTCATCTGGTCAACAATTTTTGATACCAAGGTCAATACATTGGTCCAGTTGGCACAGGCAGACCCACTCAACGCGGGACATATGGTAGACGAACTATCCAGCACAAAGACGACGTCGCTTTTCACCGCCGAACAGGCAGCAGAATCTTTAAACGAAACAAAATTTTGAAGAATTACGCCAACGCCTCGTACAACGAACGATCTATATGCAGAACGCAAAACTAGCACTAATACGAAGGACAGTTTCTTGGTAACAATGATGTCCTAAGTGTCATGATTGCTGTCAAGACAAATGTTAATGTGGAACAGGTGTTAAAAGACTTACATGGACAGCTGTAGTCGACTGGGGCCAGACGGTATCCCTCCTCGCAGCCGCAGTAGTAGCTATCGTAGGTGTCGACACAGTATTGTGAACATTGGCCGTTGTCAAATTCACATTCGTTAACAAAGCAAGCGTCTGAAATGGAAATAGAAATTCGTACATTAAAAGCTTGCGAGACTTTAACAGCTCAAACGTCCTTTACATTCGAAAGAAAAGGTTTAAAAGCTTCAAAAAGTTTTATTACAGTCCATTAACTAGTTATGCTATGTTGGACTAGAAGTGATTTTTCGTTTTAGCTCATGCATGTTCAACTCACCGGCGGATACTCCTGCGTCACCTTGCGGTCCTCTGGACCCAGTTGCACCTGTTCTTCCCATGGGTCCTGGTCCACCCTGAGGACCGGCAGCACCACTTGCTCCAGCAGGACCGGTGGCACCAGTACGACCAATTCCTGGAAAGTAATAATTTGTAATGCAACGATACATTCACATTCAAATTCCTAAATTTACCAATAATGTTAAAATGATAAAAACTACAAATGCAACAAATTAATTATTATAATGAAAGTTACTTATATATTCTTGAAGTATAACATGAGCGTATTAATTGATTGATGATATTTATTGCTTTAAAATAATCAAGAATCAGCTGTTAGATTTAACCTGTTGCACCAGTAGCTCCAGTTTCACCAATAGGTCCAGTGGCTCCAGTTCTTCCAATGGGTCCCCGAAGTCCTGTTGCTCCAGAGCTTCCTGGTAGGCCACTAGCACCTGCTGAACCAGGTATTCCGGTCGCACCAGTTGAGCCTAGATGAATGGGAATAACGCTATTAGCATTGCTATTGGAAAAATATGATTGACGCTTATTTGTATTTAGCATATTGACTCTAGAACAATCAATATAAAACCTAATGACCAGCTCTTGTATAAAAATAGTCAGAGCAAAATCATATGCCATATTACCTTAAAGAAAGTGGCTTACCAGTTCTTCCCAATCCAGTCGCTCCTGTTGCTCCATTGGATCCAGGTAAGCCAGCGGCTCCAGTATAACCGGTTGAACCTGTTCTTCCCATACGACCGGTCGCTCCAGTAGCTCCAAACTCTCCCTTTGGTCCAGTGTGACCTGTCGCTCCAACTGCACCTGTTATTCCCTTTTGACCAGTCGCTCCGGTCAACCCTATAGGACCCTGGATACCTGAAGCACCTGTTGATCCAGTCTTGCCAACTGAACCTGTGGCACCAGAGGGACCCATTTCACCTGCAACTCCTGTATCTCCCTGTGGACCAGTTGCTCCAGAAGCTCCAGTTTTACCTACTTGACCTGTGAAACCTTGAGGTCCAAGTGGTCCGGTTGCTCCGGTGTTACCTGTTGCTCCTAGAAAAATGACAGAAGAAAATCTTCAAACAAGCGTTTTAATCAGAAATAAGTTACTATTTACAGTGCCGTTCATAAGTCTCGCATCACCCAACTGAAAAAGCTATTTGCGGCCTTTTCTTGGCTTGCCCTTTCAATCGGACGTCATAATTCCATATTATTATATACCAATTTGTTGGAAATTCAATTCTGCACCAATTTCCGCAATCAATTTGTCTCTTTTATGAACTTTCCCATTGATTATTATGCAAGGAAGCGTTAGAGTCGGATTCTGCAGTTACCGTCACAGAATTAATACTCAGTGCTAAAAAAGTGATTGGCTAATAAACATTGACTAACCGAATTGTCACGCAGGTATTGGCTGTGGGATTTGATGCTTCAATTGGTTGAGAAAGACATAAGTTCATTGGATGACTTCGAATCCAGTATTATGCAGAATCCGGCTCTAACGCTTCCTTGCATAATAATCAATTGGAAAGTTCATAAAAGAGACAAATTGATTGCGGAAATTGGTGCAGAATTGAATTTCCAACAAACTGGTATATAACAATAATATGGAATTATGACGTCAGATCGAAAGGACAAGTTAAGAAAAGGCTGTAAATAACTTTTTCAGGTGGGTGATGCGAGACTTATGAACGGCACTGTAGAAGAAGGCTTTACGGTACTAAAAATATTGTAACATAGAGAGGGACGACTTAACCCTTTGAAGCATTCAATTGATCAGAATTATTTTATTATAATACAAAACAAACAACAATAATGAGCTGATTAAATACCTGTGTCACCCTTCAATCCAGTTGGCCCAGTAAACCCTGTATCACCTACAGGTCCAGTAGAACCAGTGCTTCCAGTCGCTCCAGTTCGACCATCGGCACCAGTAAAGCCCGTTGCTCCAACAGGACCAGTTGCGCCAGTGTTTCCTGTTGCTCCTACAGGTCCGGTGTGTCCTGAGGCTCCTGTAAAATGAACCAAAAGCATAATTTGAACGTTTGTTCAATTCAAAATTTGCATGCGAAAGGCGGGATTATTAGAAGAATGTCAAAGTGAACTGTATCAGAATTGATAAATGCGCCCATCTTGCTTCAAACTCGATACCATTGCACATGTAGCTATAAGAACAATTATAATCACGAAAGGCGAATAGTGATAATACGTTGAGCTTAATAGGATTTATCTTATTACTGCAGACTGTTCAAAAGTAGTTGCTTTACGATGCAAAACCTATGTTTGTACCTGTGAGACCTTGAAGTCCTCTGATACCCTGAGGTCCAGTTGCACCCGTATCACCAATTGGTCCGGTAAATCCTGTTGATCCAGTGTCACCATGAGGTCCAGTTACTCCAGTTGCTCCAGCAGGACCAGTAAAACCAGTAGCTCCAGATGCACCAACTATACCTTGAGGACCGGTTGCACCTGTAGAGGAACATATGTGTAATAAAATTTGCACATTATAAATACAATTGCAACATTTCAAGCTGCAATATTGCCAAATGTAATGAATACTGATATTTGAGATATAACTGTTTGCTTGCCTTAACACTAAGAGTATGTGCATTTATCAATCACCAAATTAGTTCTTAACAGTTGGCTTCACTTCTTACCCGTAGCTCCTGATAATCCTTCTGGCCCAGTAAATCCCGTGGAACCAACAGCTCCTGTGGCTCCTGTATTTCCAGTCGCACCCGTCAGTCCATGAGCTCCTGTCTCTCCAGTTGCACCCTGAGGACCAGTCGATCCTGTCAATCCTGAAAACAATAACCAACAAATCCAGAATGTCAAACCGGAGCCATGGCTGACTGAGACCAGCGGTAAGCGATACTTAGCCAATTAAAATTCGAGTGAAAAGACAATGAAAGAATATTTGTCAGACAAACTATGATAATGATTTACAGAATATTTTATTGAATCGAATCATGCTAACCTGTTGCTCCAGTTAATCCACTTTGACCGGTTGCTCCAGTGATTCCAGTTGCTCCCTGTTCTCCTCTTGGTCCAGTCGCTCCAGTGTTTCCGTTCTGTCCCATTGGTCCTGTTTGACCAGTCGCTCCTGTAAGGCCTCTCGGACCAGTAGAACCAGTATTCCCTTGAGGTCCTGTGAATCCAGTTGCTCCATTACCACCAACTGGTCCAGTTGCACCAGACGCGCCTGTTTTACCAACAGCGCCTGTTGCACCTGTTTGACCGACAGCTCCTTGTGGTCCTGTGTTACCAGAAGCTCCAGTGGCTCCAGTGCGACCAACGTTTCCTTAAATAAGGAATAGCTCAGATCATATAGCATACGTTTAAGATGAAAACCAACTTTCTTTCAATTTCATCATATTTCACTAGTAAACAATCTGTATTTACTACTTCATATAAATTTTGATATAGGAATGCTTTAATACCTGTAGCACCCTGTAGACCTGTGGAACCAGTAAGACCAGTTGCTCCGACAGGTCCTGTAGCGCCAGTATAGCCACTCGCACCACTATCGCCTGTCAATCCAGTAGCTCCTGTGCTTCCAGTTGCACCGTTTGTTCCATCCGATCCAGCTTGACCTCTTGCTCCTGTTGCTCCAGTAATTCCTAAATTTCAAAGGGAATTTTGTTCAGATAAATCTGTTACTTCAGGAGTCATATGTGAAATGTCCGTACATGACCAGAATTAACGGGTTGTTAAGTATTTAAAGCGTGTGACGAATCTTTTTAATATGCTTAAGAGTGACTCAATACATCCATTTCAATCTACCTCTTGATCCAGTTGCACCGGTAAATCCAGCTGCTCCTTGGCTTCCCTGTTGTCCCGTGAACCCTGTAGCACCAACTCCTCCGGTAAGACCGGTTGCACCAGTGGCGCCAGTTCTTCCAATTCCTGTTGCTCCAGTTGCTCCCATAGGGCCCGTAGCCCCGGTGTTTCCATGAAGACCCGTTGCTCCAGTATCACCTGGTTTTCCATCAATACCCTGAAACCCCTGAGCACCAGTTGCACCAGTTCGTCCAGTTAAACCAGTTGATCCGGCACCACCTGTTGCTCCAGTAGCACCAACGGCACCGGTGGCACCACTTGGCCCAGTAGATCCAGACTCACCTTGGATGCCTTGAATACCTGTTGCTCCTGTCTGACCAACAGGCCCAGTTGATCCAGTAAGGCCTGTCGCTCCATGCTGACCGGTAGCTCCTGTCAAATAAAATTTCTCACTGATGCACCAAAATGATATTTTAACACAGTCATTACCAAAGTAGTATAAAAATCCATACACGATGTTGGGACTCTAAGAAGTATTCTGATTAGTTGAAATTTAACCACAAATGAATCTATATTTTGTATTAATCTAGCAAGGTAAGCCATCTAGGTTCAAAAACGTTATTCATGCAACAATTGACTATGTTGTATAACAAACCAGTTCTTCCAGCAGGTCCGGTTTGACCAGTGGCTCCCATTGGACCAGTGTTACCAGTGCTGCCAGAGGATCCTTGCAAACCTTGGGCACCTGTAGCTCCAGTATCGCCTACACGACCTGGCAGACCACTAACTCCAGTTGCTCCAGTCAATCCACGAAGTCCTGTCATTCCTGTGGCGCCTGTTATTACAAAGCAGGATAACACAATTTCAATTAACGAAATCATTATTTAGAGCTTGTAATGAAATTTACTTCGAATATTACAGTATTTGGATTGTTGGACAGATTAGAATATGCTGTGATTAATGTTCAATATGTTATGGTAGACTCACCAGATGGACCAGTGCTTCCAGTTTGTCCTGACACTCCAGTTGCTCCAGTTGATCCATCGTGACCAGAGATCCCAGTTGCACCAGTAAGCCCAGTTGCTCCCGTGTCTCCTGGAGTGCCCTTAGCTCCAGTCATTCCAGTGCCACCTGATACAATATACACAGAAGTCAAGATATTTCATGATTTTCGGAACAATATTCATATAGATATGCATCAAAATTAAAACACATCATGTAGAGATTTTCCCACTTTATACACAGATACAACAATTAGTTACCTTGAGGTCCTGTTGCTCCAGTCAGTCCAGTTGCACCTGTAGCACCATGAGTTCCAGTTACACCCTGTTGTCCGGTTGCACCAGTTCTACCTTCGTGGCCGGTGGCACCTATTGCGCCACTGGCTCCAGTTCGACCTCGTGATCCACTAGCACCGACTTCTCCAGTTGCTCCCACGAGACCCGTAGCACCTACAGTAGACGGTGAATTATGGTTGTCATCAGAGAATTAGAAGTAGCAAATATTATACCGTAGGCACTGGATGTAATTAACACGAATTAAAACATTTACCAATAGCTGTTACACTTTCCACTAAGCAGGCTCTGAACATCTATACATTTTGAGGGGAACCATTTCAATTGCATGTTGCAAAAATTTGCGATATTATTTTCAAAACCAAACGCAATTTACCTTGTTGACCAGTTGCACCAGTTGAACCAATTGGTCCAGTATTTCCAGTGCTTCCAGTCTCTCCAAATGGGCCAGTGTATCCTCTTAGACCTGTTGCCCCAGTTTGACCTACACCAGTTGCGCCACTGACACCTAATAATGAAAAATATTTTCAGAACTTTATAAGCAATCAATTTGTTTCTGTAATTGAATATCAGCTGCCTCAGAAGATACATGTACTAGAACAAATTGACTATTTTTAACACTATCACAATTATGTTCTCTGTCCTGAAACAGAATCAAGGCTTCTTTGTTTCCATTCCTCTGCGCGTCTTGCCTTTTTTAGATTTCTGTATACTTTTTGTGAAGTTGTGCATCTTTTTTCTTCATCCATTCCAACAGCATTCTCCTTGGTCTTCCTTTTGTCTTTCTTCCTGAAATACTTCCCTCAATTACCGTTCTAAGCAATGTTTCTCCTGTTAGCAAATGTACAGACCAGTTCCTTTGTTTTCTTCTGATGGGATGGAACAATTATTTTTAACTTATGAAAAAAATGCATTTACAGCAATGAATACCAACCTTGCTGACCCGTGGCACCAACTGCACCGGCGACACCAGTAGAACCGGTGGCCCCATTTGCTCCTGTTTGACCTCTAGCTCCAGTAGCTCCAGTTCTGCCAGCTGCTCCAGTAAATCCAGTGGCTCCAACACCACCAGTTGCTCCGGTAGCGCCGGGAGTTCCAGTGCTTCCAGCCACGCCATTTGAGCCAGTAGCTCCAGTGCTACCAGCAGAACCAGTTGCTCCAGTAGCTCCAGACCCTCCTGTGAGGCCAGTCGCACCAGTAGCCCCAACGCCTCCAGTGATACCAGTTGAACCTGTTGCACCAACATCACCTGTTACGCCGGCAGGACCAGTTGCCCCAGTGATGCCAGCAAAACCAGTCGCCCCAGTTGCTCCAAAGCCACCAGTAACGCCAGCAGCTCCGGTGGCTCCAGCAGCCCCTGTTGCTCCAGGCAGTCCAGTTGCTCCGGTCCTTCCACGGGATCCAGTGGCTCCAGAGGCTCCAGGTTCTCCTGCAACACCTGTGGCTCCAGTAGCACCACTTCCTCCTGATAGACCTGTAGATCCCGTAGCTCCAACCCCACCGGTTGCTCCCAATGAACCGGTAGCTCCAGTGCTGCCGACATTTCCAGTTGCACCCGTTGCACCAGTATCTCCATTTCTACCCGAAGCTCCAGTAGCTCCAGCCGCTCCAGTTCTTCCAGTCACTCCCGTGGCACCGGACGCTCCATCAAGACCATTGGCACCCGTTGCACCTGTTCTGCCATTGAAACCAGTAGCTCCAGTTTCTCCAACAGCACCTGGAAGACCCGCAGATCCAGTCCATCCAATTCCTCCTGTAGCACCACTTTGCCCAATTGCACCGGTGCTTCCCACAGAGCCTGTTGCACCTGTTGCTCCGCTGTTTCCCAGAAGACCAGTTGCTCCCGTTGCTCCTGAGTCTCCAGCGAAGCCTGTAGCACCGGTTGCTCCAACTGAACCTGTTGCACCTGATAGGCCAGTTGCACCTGTTTGACCTGATGATCCCGTAGCTCCAGAAGCTCCAGCAACTCCGGTGGCTCCTGTTGAACCACTGCCTCCAGTATGACCAGTAAGTCCTGTTGCGCCCGTCTTTCCAGCAAGTCCTGTCGCTCCAGTTGCGCCCGAACCACCAGTGAGACCGGTGGCTCCTGTAAATCCAGCAGCTCCAGCTTGACCAGTAGCTCCAGTTACTCCTATTTGACCAGCTTCTCCTGTTGCACCGGTTGCGCCTGAACCTCCATTAGCTCCAGCAGATCCAGTTGCTCCAACTTGCCCAGTGAGACCTGTTGCTCCTGTTTGTCCAACTGCTCCTGTTGCACCATGTTGTCCAGTTGCTCCAGAGCTTCCAGTAAGCCCTGTGGCCCCTACTGTTCCGGTGGCTCCAACTGAGCCTTGAGATCCCGTTGCTCCAGTTTTCCCAATTCCTCCAGACATCCCCGTTGCTCCAATACCACCAGAAGCACCAGTGGCTCCAGTTGAACCAGTTTCTCCATTAAGACCAGTTGCTCCTGTGGCTCCAATCGGTCCGCTGGCACCAATTTGCCCAGTGGCTCCCGGACCTCCGACCGGACCAGTAGCTCCTGTTTCTCCAGTGGCACCTGAAGAACCAGTTATTCCACTTGCGCCAACTGCTCCAGTGGGGCCAGTCGCCCCGGTGGATCCAGTCTGTCCAGATGGACCAGTTGCTCCGGTGACTCCAGCTCCTCCAGTGACACCTGTGGCTCCAGTTGCTCCTGAATTTCCACTCAAACCAGTGGCTCCTGTAGCTCCAGTGCCTCCTCTGACACCTGTTCTCCCACTGGCACCGATTTCTCCAGTTGATCCTGGTGCTCCTGTTGCTCCTGAGCTTCCAATGGATCCAGTTGCTCCAGTAGCTCCTGGGCCTCCTGTAAAACCAGTTTCTCCAGTAGCACCAATTACGCCTGTCGCACCCGCTAAACCTGTAGCTCCAGTATTACCTGTCAGCCCTGTTGCTCCAGTATCACCAGGTTCACCTTTGGCTCCACTCGCTCCAGGTGTTCCAGTAGCTCCTACATGGCCACTTGCTCCCGTTTCACCAGTGCCGCCCTTTACGCCTGTTCTTCCTGTCGCCCCAACACCTCCTGGCGACCCGGTAGCTCCAGTGGCTCCTTCGACACCACTGACGCCTGTTGAACCAGTTGCGCCGAGACCACCACTTACACCTGTGGCACCTGTTGCTCCCGCACTACCACTGGCTCCTGTAAGACCAGTCGATCCAATTGACCCAGCTGGGCCAGTTGCTCCAGTGTCACCCGGTTGCCCTCTTGAGCCTGTTGCACCAGTTGAGCCGTGTTGTCCTGATTGGCCTGTCGCTCCTGTTTCACCTGTGCTCCCTGTCAACCCAGTGCCACCTGTTGAACCAGTTTCGCCTTTTGTTCCGGTTGCACCGGAGGCACCAGCAGTGCCAACAGCACCTGTGGCTCCTGTCGACCCAGTGCTTCCCGCTAACCCAGTTTCTCCTCTTGCTCCAGTAGCGCCAGATGCTCCATCAATTCCAGATGTTCCTGTTGCTCCAGTGGCTCCATTTACACCAGTAGCACCAGTTGAACCCATAGAACCTGTAGCTCCAGTTGCTCCGGTAGCTCCAGTTTCACCTGGAAATCCCGTGGCCCCCATTGCACCGCTTGCTCCAGTAACACCAGCAGAACCCGATGCTCCAGTGGCTCCATTTGTTCCTGTAGCTCCAACAGCCCCAGTCGCTCCAGAAGTTCCAGTTGCTCCAGAAGATCCTGGACTTCCTGTCTCTCCTATGTAATAATACAATTTTTAACAGATCAAAATAGAGAATACGTGGTTTAAAAATAACTTTAAAGGCGAACGTGCGACTGCAACTCATTTGATGTAAACGCATATTAAGTGATAAACGAAATTATTATTTACAAGATAATTTAACATTGACGCCACATAATTCCGCTATCAATCACAACTATAAATGCAACCCCATAAAATATCAATGTTTGCAATAAAAGTCATAAAAATTACCAGTAGCCCCTGTAGCACCACTTATTCCAGGAGTCCCGGTCGCTCCAACTGCCCCAGTTGCACCAGTTATTCCAGTTGCGCCAGTCGCTCCAGTTGCACCTGTGTCTCCTTTAAACCCAGTTGCTCCTAATCCGCCCGTTGCACCTTGAGCACCAGTCGCTCCACTTGCACTTGTAGCACCGGATGCACCAACTGCTCCTGAGGCGCCTGAAGAACCGGTGTATCCGGTAGCCCCCGTGGCACCAGTGGCGCCAGGAAGTCCGGTTGCTCCATCTACACCTGTAGCACCCGTGGCCCCTACAGCTCCTGTTGCACCGGTTGCTCCAGTGGTGCCAGTTTCTCCTGTTGCACCAGTGGATCCATGTGAACCAGTTGCACCAGTCGCTCCATCAGTACCATTATGTCCCTTAGGGCCTGTAGCTCCTGTTGTACCAGTAGCACCAGTAGCACCAATAGCACCAGTGGCACCCGTAGCACCAGTTGCACCCGTGAAACCACTTGAACCAGAAGCTCCAGTCGCTCCAGTCTGTCCAGTGGCTCCAGTAGCTCCAGAAGAACCGGTGTGGCCAGTGGATCCGGTCTGACCAGTAGCTCCAGTACTTCCACTGATGCCTGTTGATCCTGTAGCCCCCGTTGCGCCAATCGGTCCAGTTGATCCAGAGATGCCTGATCCACCATGATCACCTGTTGCTCCAGTTGATCCAGTTGCACCTGTCGTTCCGGTTGCACCTGTTGCCCCAGTTGCACCCGTTGAAGTAGTATTTTCGTTTTCCAGATTAGACACTGTGCTCCGCATTGTAACAGCTGTCGACAGACATGTTAGTTTTTTCTTAGATTGCATTACTGCATTGTAAAACTTTAGTACAGAAATAATGGTAGTAGATTAAGCCAATAGCGATTTTTGCATCCAAAAAATCATTGTCTTATTCATCAAGGAATAAAACTTACATTTTCAATGTTAAACTTTATAAATGGTACATACGTGGAGGCTGAGTTGCTGGTACTGTAACACATGTTGCGGCCGATTTGACTTGACCTCTGACCGTATCGATTGCACTGAAATCCGGGGCAACGAAGAAATTCTGATTTTCCTGTTGTAAGAGAATATACAAGCACATGTATGCCATATTTGCCATAATCTACAGACTAAATCAAGAATTATCGATTGGCTTTTAATTCATACACCTTCAGAACACATTATAACAACACTTGAATCGACTGATATCTTCATAGATAAAGTGTGATGATATACTGTACCTTCTGTGGGTAGGAGGACAGCGACTTCAATGTCTCCTTATCAATTCTGTTGGTAACACCGACGGCATAAGTGGTTATTCCTTCGGCGAAAACTTGACTTATTTCTGCAGGAACGTCGTTTGGTCTGGTCGGCAAACCGTCGGTTACGATGATGGCTGTGTTATTGACGAAAGGCCGATCGCCTTGTCGGCCGAACGCCTGAGTACGCATAGCCCGAACTCCTTCGGCTGTTGCAGTCTCACCTCCTGGATATGGAAGACTGCGGATCGCGTTCAACAGACTCGTCTTGTCTTGGTACCTAAGCGACAAAGAACCGGCGTTTCTCATTTTGACGTCAGATTTTTAGTTTTTCGTCCAGCCTTAGAAAGTTATTGCAAAAAGGCAACACCAGATAATATCTCGGATGAGAACAGGCTGATAGCCCAAAAACGATTTTGCTTCAGCGAAATGATAGATAAATTTATGGACTGAAAATCAGATGTGACAATATATTGACAATGAACAAAGGCGGTTAAAATCAACGTCAGCGTACTTCGTGAGATCCCAAGCAACGTTGGCGTCGGTGGCAAATGTGACGAGAGCGATTCTGGTGGAGGAGGGGCCGATGTCCATATCGGTGACGAAATCCGCCACAAATTTCAGAATGAACTCCCAGTTGTCACAGGTCACGTCCTTTCCGTATTCGAAATTTGGATCCGAGTCGCAAATGCTTCCGGATCCGTCGAGAACAAAGACGAGGTCCATTGCGCTTCCAACGCAGTCTGCAAATTAACGAATCGTCAAGAACCACGTGAGATTGGTTGGTTTGAAGATAAGTTTAACTGTGAAGCGGTTATTATCACAAAACTACAGGTCATTGTTGCGTTAATCAGTGTGGGCAGTCTGGCACAATGTAGCACGCAAGACCAAGTTCAAGATATGTGATACTTAACAAAGGTTACTAACTTACTATTACCAGAAATTGATGTATTCATTGAAGTTATTCGTTATAAAAGCTTTGATTGGAATGCTAAGAGTATTGCGGAATGTAAAAAGCATACCATTCTTACTTTACAGCAAGTTTATTATTATTTTCAATCGATTAAACACAGTAACGGGACTCAAATCGCAATAAAATGCATGTGTGTATACATTGTAGTTGAGCCAGATCCTGGCACCCGTAATGTTGCAAATACGGGTTGTCCAGCTATCAGAGGGGCATATCCAAAAGATAATTTCTGTATATGCAGCCACATCCTCAGTCCCTAGAAGCTGAATATTAATTCTGCAGAGGTCCATCCCAGATCAGCTCCGTCCCTAGTAGATCAACACAGAATCATTACCAACCTTTTGTTTCTGCTGCAGTTGACGGAGTCAGAAAGCTGGACATTGTTGTTGGAAGAAAAGTGCTTTGATCAATAAGTCTGCTTGTTACAACGGGGGTGTTGGCAGGAGAAGCAGCGCTAGCAGAGAGAACCATAGGGGATGAAGTGGTAGTGGATGAGGTGATGGTGGATGGATTTGTGGGGAATGAAGTGGTAGTTGATGACGTGGTGGTGGATGGATCGGCGGTTGTTGGATCGGTGGTGGATGGACTAGTGGTTGTTGGGGTAGTCGTCGTTGTCGATGTTGTTGTCGTGATACAAGTTGCAACGCTTTGAACAGACTCCCGTACTTTGTCAATTGTTTTGAAGTCACTTGCCATGAAGTAGTTTAAGTTTTCCTATAAAAAAGGCAGCAGAAATCGATTAAATATTAGTAGCTAAGTATAACTTGCTACAAAATTTGATATCTTGCAAAGGTTTTAAAACCTAACACAGTAGAATGTCTATAACACCTTCTGCAATTGAGCATTTTCTTTTTTGATGAAAATAAGTTCTCTGTCCTAATGCAGGCACGACTGGTTTTATCTACTCGTGGGTGATTTCCCGTTACCTTCCTCTCGCAGCCAGTTATGGGTAAGAACATCGAGAACCCCACCACAACTCAACCGTGCCCCTTTCTTTTCTACCGAAGACTAAATACTCAAAGTATTTTGAGATGAACCTCATGCGGTGGAGAAGACAGGAGTTTCAATGTAGATGCGTTGACTTGGTTGGTAACTCCAATGGCATACGTTGTGATTCCTCGCGAATGAACGTCGTCCACTGCGGCTGGAACGGTTTCCATCACGGTGGGAACTCCGTCAGTGATGATGACGCAGGTGTTGTTGACAAGTGGTCGATCTCCATCAACACCGAACACCTCAGTTCCCATCGTATTAAGACCTGTGGTGGTGTCAGTTTTTCCACCTCCGTAAGGTAGATTTTCAATGGCATTCATAAGTTCAGTCTTGTTGAAGTATCTACCAAAACGTCACAAATAAAAGCAAACTGCACATTTATTTTAATGTAATTTTTCTTCTTTTTCCTAGAATCATCTTGGCAAGCTAGCACTACTTTAACATGTATATGTTGCTTGAGAGCCTTCATCTTTGCTCCACCGCAATTCTAAAGCACTATGCTGCTTGTCTTCTTAAACAAAAGATATCGTTGCAGCAACACCAAGTTACAAAAGAATCTGCTGAAATATAATTTATTGGTTACAACTGCATATGAAAGGACGTGTTACTTCTTGAGGTCCCAGGCCACTCGTGCTCCTGTGGCGAAAGTGACAAGACCGACTCTCGTGGCTGACTCTCCGATGTCTGTTGCGTTGACGAAATCAACCACGAACTGAAGAATGAACTTCCAGTTGTTACACGTTGTGTCTGTTCCGTACACGAACAACGGATCGCTGTCACAGATGCTACCAGACGTATCGACGAGGAAAACCAGGTCCATGACATTAGAGACACAGTCTGTCGAAGTACAAGAAAACAGAATGCATTTAAACAACTTTACCAATATTTCAAAACCTATTTTTCAATCATGCTTTCAATAACGATGATTAGAACCTCGATTCAATTATACCATTACCTAATAATGCATCAAAGTGATGATGCGCTGGAACGAAGTTTCAGTATTAAGATATTCTAACATCATGATGTCTAGTCTGTGAAACTGAGCATTATTTTTCAGAAACTCTCACCAAGGTTTGACGGCGGCTGTCTGGAAGCCCTGCTGGTAGCTGAAAAACCGATGGTAGAGGGCGTCGTTTCGGCGTCAATGACGATCTCTGTTGTTGGTTTTGGTGTTGTTATACAAGCGGCGGCGGCCTGGACATTTTGCTTGATATCTCCTATACGACTGAAGTCCGTTACCATAAAATAGTTCAAGTCCTTCTGCATTCACAATAGAAACAGCACCGATGTATACGACAATATTAGCATGTGAAAATACATCGATATTTCTTGAACGAAGAATTGAATACCAAATCAGCTTACGATGATTTAAATGGATTTTGTACGGACGCGAAAAGCCCTGCTAACCTGCTGAGGTGGAGAGCACAGGAGTTGCAGAGTCGTCTCGTCGACTTGGCTTGTAACTCCAACAGCGTACGTCGTGATCTGGGCATCGTGAACGGCTTCCATTTCCGCTGGAACGGTTTCCATGACGGTCGGAATACCGTCGGTGATGATGATCGCAGTGTTGTTGACGAACGGACGGTCTCCGGCGACATTGAACATCCGAGTTCTCATCATGCGCACTCCTCCGGTAGTGTCGGTCGTACCGCCTGGATAGCGAAGATTGCTGATGGCATCCATGAGAGCCGTCTTGTCCGTATAACTGCAAAGTCAGTAACAGTTCAAGCGATAAGTGGATTTCAAAAGTTATCGTCATGGAGAACTGGGTTATCAAATGTTGAAAGTAATTATAGTGGTTTTCACGGAGTCAAATGCCTCTTAAACAACATAAACTAAATTTATTATATTGCATTTTTTAACATTATTCTAAGAATTAAAACCAAGTAAAGGCAGATATTTCTGTAGATCTAGACAAGCAAATCGATGCACGAATGAATGGACAGTCCATATTTCACATAATTTGATTTATTTAATGTTTATGCGATACAACCGCCTTGGAACAGAGTCGGAAAATATGCTTTTCAGTGTAACATACTAATTAAAATAAGCAAATAGTTTTCATGCAATTTATACCTGGTGAGGTTCCACTCCAGTTCCGCCTGAGTGGCGAAAGTGACAAGACCGACTCTGGTGGCGGAAAATCCGATTTCCATGTCACGGACAAAATCTACCATGAACTGGAGAATGAACTTCCAGTTGTTGCACGTCACGTCCTTCCCGTATACGAAATCCGGATCGTTATCACAAATACTTCCGGATCCGTCGACCACGAACACCAGATCCAAGGCGCTGGCGACACAATCTGTTTCAAGATACATTGCAAGAGTGAATTCAGTCACGCCTTCAATACATAACACTGGAATTAAGATAAATTCAAGAATAATGGCTGCTATATTCTACATTCAAGTGAAATTCCTGCCATCTGAAAAGAATCCCTCATAATTGTTTTTCTTAAGTTTATATTTAGCATATCGCAATAGCTTAATTTTACTTATTTTCTGTTATATACTTAAAAGCATAATAACATTTTTCAATGGTTTCGTCTATAGATATGTATATACATATCACCACTAGATAAACTGCTTAGAAATTTAGAAATTTAATACCGGTGACTTGACTGATAACTTGTCTCTTGACTCTTTGATGAAACTTACTTGGTTCTGAAGATGCTTCGACTAGAAGTGACGCAAATATGACAAGGGCTAAAGACCCCGCAAGACGCCACCTTCCCATCTTCGTCGTTCTAAAATTTGAGTCAGCGTTTTAAAAGTCAAATTATTCTGGAAAATTCTTAACAAGTAAAGTATTGAGTCTTTCGTTTATTTAAAAGTAAAAAGTGTGCTTTAAATCTTTTGTGTTCTTGCGCACGTCGCACAAATTGTTAATCATTTTCTCAACGCAAGTTACACTTCCATTTGGCTTCCAGAACGGTCAGAGGGAAACATTTTTACTCAAACATATCAGCAGAAGGTTGACTCCTAATTTAAAAGTAGGCCTATAATTTTTGCAAGTGTATCCATAGCTTTATTTATTTAGTCCTGAGGTGGTATATGTTATCTCTTTAGTAACAAAAATGGGTTCAGTCTATTTTTAGAACTATAGCAAATAAATACACCTACCTATCTCTCCATTGTGGCGTTTCATTTAGTACGACTTCGCACGAGCTTAACAAGACTTATTAATATGGGCCATCGATTGATAGTTTGATACTGTACTGTACTGTTTATTAGAACTCTGCTATAAAATGCATTATTGTTAGTAAAAAGAGGTAACTCCATAGGCCATCGCGGGCCCGTCGGAGAACCGAAGGGTTAGCGCCTTTAGTAATACACGGTACCGGCTGAATGAGGGCGGATTGCCAGTTTTCCCTCGCCGCCTTTCTTTCCACCGAGTTAATATCCGATGTACTCATTCACAGCGGAGTCAAATGGGTGCGCTTGGGACAGAAACAACCGAAAACTTTCTGTCGCGGCCGGGAGTTGAACCACGGACCTCAGATTGGCAGATCAGTGCGCTAACCACTGTTCCACCGTGCACCTTATTATTGTTAGTAGAATTTTTAACAAGCTGCTATACAGTAGCAAAGTAATTATTTGGTTCCTTACTGTTTATTAAACGAGTTGTCAAGTTTCGAAATAAGCTGCAGTTTCACAGATATTCTGTTGCTCGAAATGTTGCACTTTATTATTTTACGTTTTCTTATCGGATTTTCTTCTTTTTATGTTTCTCTTAAGTTCTTGTTCGTCCGTTTCAATTTGTTGTCGAAATCTTAGTTCTTCCTCTCTTCGCTGTTCCTCCGTTCAGTTCGATCTACTTGTTAATGGTTTCTTGCCACCGAATCTCCGAATTTATACTCGGGGACCTTCACAGCACTCGTAATCCGTTTCACGCATCGCTGGACCTTACGGGGGCATATCTTTTCATTTGCTGCTTTCAAAGCCGCGGCGGCGGCAGCGGCCTACGGAACATCGCCTACTCTGCCACAGGTAGCCGCAAAGAAGACCTACGCGTCTGCGTTAGAACAGCCCCCATTGTAGAGATAGAATAAAGAAGCCTGTACGTCACTAAGGCATTGTACACTGTAAGTCGTCCTTTTTCGGATTTCCGTAAGGAGAAAGAAAGCCTTCGGTCAAGCGTTATTTGTTTATTTTAGAATCAGGTTTGACGAATTGCCTATGACGTTGGGCTGTCTGAGTGTCTGTCCGGAAATGATTTACACGATGCCATTGAAGACGACAATCATTGCGACAGACTAGAGACGCTGTTTGGTTATTGATAATTAATCAATATCTTCAACGTTACACTGTAGGGTGGATCACAGTCACCAGAAAGTCCAGAAACCAGGGACTTTAAAAATCAAAGCTAGTTAGTGAAATTATCCAATGTGTACTTGTCGACGGTTTGGGTGATATTATGTATTCCGCTTGCTAAAATGCATAAAAGTTTAGGATCTAAATTTACATAACTTGATTGGACCCAATCTCCTAATCAAAATGCATTGGACCTCTAACAAAATTCTTCAAATATTAGATTCCAAATTATGCCTTAAACTGTGTGACATCTGTGTTCCATTAAAGTACACAAAATATATGTCAATGTTGACAGCATTAAGTTTTAGACTGAACGCGCTGAAGAACTCTAGATCTAATGGTAAACTTCTTTAGCTCCACTTCAAAATGTACATAAAAACGCGCTAGATCCAAGTCAAATCCAATATATAAGACCGGACAATCAGATGAATAAACCAGGTGAAAATGATTGGTTTTCAATACTGTTCTAAAATTGTACTGTGGATTTGCAGTGCACACATGCTGATGCAATAAGTTCCAGAGTTTGTGGTCGGCCACTTATAAAGCACGAATACCAAAAACTGTCCGATTATGAAATGGTGAAAGAAGTAATGCAAATAAGGTCCTAGTGGAGTACTGTTTGTTTGCACAGAAAGTTTGTAAAAGAGGTAGCTAAGTTCCAGTTATAATAAGTTTGTATATCAGGAGGCTGATTTTAAAGTGCATCCTTTCTTTAATTGAAGGTCAGTGGAGACCTTACAAATTGGGATTATGTGCTCACATTTTGGTGTCTTAACTTTTAGAAACTACTCGTGCCTGTGAATTTTGAACTCGCTGGAGTTAGCCAAGGCTGGATTTGGAGATGCCAGAAAGAAGTTAGCTGTTATAGTTATAGACCCACAATAGTTACAGCACCTTATTGTGTCGCCCCATTCTTGCGCCGTCCGGGGCGAACCGCCCCTCTGCCACTTAGGAAAGCCATAAACGAAAATCAACATTCAATCCTTCAATTGCATACTTGTTAGGCTCTTGATTTTTCAAGTTTGATATTTTCTGAATACTGCGAGATTCATTTCAAAGAAGTGGCGTAGCCAAGGGGAGGGCTTTTGGGGGTTAAACCCCCTTGGCTGCCGACAAAAAAATTTCTAAGTGCTATAGAAAATAGAAAGAAGGTAAAGGTGTTAGGAAAATGACAACCTTTTTATTGCTTGTCAGCTCATAAAAAATAGAGGAGTTTTTGCTTGTCAAAATTTTTTTTGTCACGATCGAAACAAAAACCCCTTCCGGAAATCCTGGCTACGCCACTGTTTCAAATATAATCAAATCTTCTATTCATGTAGCGCCTTGTTATTTGATGCTCTAAATCATAAGCAGCTAGGACTTTACGCAGACTATAATAATGTTCACTCCGCCCAGAGATTGGTCATGGTTCGAACCCAACGAATCTAAGTAGAGTTTAGGTTCCACTGAATGAATCATCCAGGAACCGATTGGACCGAATAACTTCTAAACGCGAGTTCAAATTACTTGATAATCCCAAATTTGGCAGATTCACAGACCATCAAGCTACATAAAATAAACCTATTTCCTTGCTTCCCTATTTTTACAGCCCCCGGAAGAATCTGCAGTGAACCAGCAACAATAATGCTCACTCGCGCAGAAAGTAGAGATAGAGACACACAGAGAGGGGGACAGACAGAGACAAAGAGAAAGACAAGAATATAATGTCCGTAATGCCTGACTGAACATCTGTCGTGCAATGGGTACAGATTAATGTGCTTTTCGGGGAAACGAAATACGTGAATCTCTTCTATGTCTATTGTTTTGGGCGTCACTCACAACCGTTGACAGACTGACCGAGTGACTCTCTTCTAAGAATCCTGTCACACCATTCTATTGTCTGCGATTCGCGTCAATTAATTTCAATTTCCGATTCTTTAATCATTCACATCATCAGCATAGTTTTTATTTTTTTTTAAACTATAGGATCTATCCATGAGTTGAATTATGAGCGTCTGAGATTTTAGCAAATGGCAGGAAGGAAAAATATTTGTCAAGAAATTTTTCGACTTTTGATATGGTTAAACTTTCAGCGTCGGCTCTAATGCTTTCACCACTTCTAATTTGAAGACTACGTTTTATCGGCGTATGAAAACGTGTTTAAAAGATAGTGGGGCTATATAATCATAGTACATTCATTTCATCCGCCTTCACATAAAGGAGTTGGGTGCTGGAGGCTGAATTCTCATGCTGATCTATGCTTTAGATCGTCTTCATTAGAACGTGGGGCTGGCGCCATCTTACGCGCAATATACTGCATATCGTCTATAAAAATTACTTATCATAAATTATTATGCATAATCAACCTTGTTTCCTTTCCAACCTTGCCTGTTTTCTGTTGCAGACTTTAAGCCGCTCTTAAGTAACAATTTCAAGGAATCGTCTAAATGGAATTATAATTAAACGCCTATAGACTATGAAGTCAAAAAAGACAAAGTCCTTCCCCGAGCCTCACGGGCTCATAGGGCAGCGCTGATCTCCGTTGCTATAGCCCTCATCTAGGCGTGCAATGCCACGGAGGCTAGTGTATCGCATAGCGTACTTGTTTGGCTTATCGCAGTGATTTTTACCACTGCTCCTCATTTACCACCGCGAAAAAGGCTGAGTCGACCTTTAGGGCTTCTGCGGGACTCGAACCCGCGACCTCCAGCTCCATCGTCCAAAGTTGTTACCACTCTGCTAACTTCCAGCCCATAGACTATGACATAGACTATGACTATGACATAGACTATGAAGAGTGATCATAAATTGGTTCAAAAATTCTACGATGTCGAGTGCAGCGATATTATTAGGAGTTGACTGTTTATGTGTTTTCGTGTTTGAACATGGGCGTCCGCAGACATTTTTCCATGAGGTGCAAAACAAGGTCTCGTGACGAAAGAAATGAAAATTTTTTCAGGGGGTGCAAAATAAGTTTTTGTGACGAAAGAAACAAGTAATTTTACTTTTTTTCATAACTCCACAATTTTTCCAGTGGGTGCAAATTGCACCTCCCTTGAACCCCTCTGGACGCTCATGGGTTTAAATGTCTTTTAGACAACATTCGCCCAATATATTCTTAGTGGCCCATGCTTCATTGATTTTCCCTCCATACGGACTGTTCCTTTGTCAAGTCCAGACGGTTTCAAGGCACCCGATGTCCACTTTGAACAAGTGCACTTTGTGCGAAATTGCAATGTTTGGGTAATTCTATTATTGATACAAAAAGTCCTAAAAGTCTTGATAAGCAAAAAAGGAGAAGAAGGCTAAAAATTTTGGGAACCACTGATCAAGGGAATGAGTTGCCGTGTTAGGTTGAGATTTAGCGTTGGAATCGTTTTTGTTTACAATCTTCACAGGCACTATTATTATTGAAAAGTGAACAACTTGCTAAAACTGAAATACAGTGACATACAGCAACTCTGCACTATGCATTGTTTATTACACGAGTAAGTGCACTTAGTGACCTGTCTTTGTCAACCGACTTCTGTCCTCCGCAGAATACGCCCGTTTTAGACGAGTCTATACTCATTGCCGTATTATGAATGTGAATCTCGCCCTCAGGCCTTTAAGTAAACATCCCTTCAAGACTGCCTTTTATGCGTGACAAAATAATAGCTTCTTCTACTGAGTAATAGAACCAACCATGCCCCCATCATTCCGTGAATAATATGGCCATAGGACTATCTCAGGCATTAACCGGAATTCTTTCAAAATGCCACGATCATCATTAGCAAACACTGAAATCGTGAAGTGAGTGCTAATAATCCAGAATGTCGGTGCGCCGTTCAATATACAAAGCACGAACGATTCAGTTGGTCAGCAATTTTAATTATTTTCATCCCTTAACACGATGGAACAACAATAGAAGAAAGGGAAGTGCTATTATTTAATGCCACTTCCAAAACAGGAATACTTAACATCATCACGGACTCAGCTTAGAACAGGTTGGGTTCGTTCGTTCGTTCGTTAGTCTGTGTGTTTTGTTTGCTTATGGACGCGCCCGGATCAAAGACGATGAGCGTCTGTGCGTGTGTGTGTGTGTGTGTGTGCGTGTCCTCCTTTCTCAACCAGGGCTTGCAACCGGCTATAACGGAGTCGCCTTCGTTCGTTAGTATTTGCAGAATACTTTTAGGATCTGCTTAACAATAACTCACCATTGAGGTCGACGATTACGTAAACTAAACTATTGTGTGATTTAAAGTGGCTTGGGTGGCCTACCGCTCAGCGCGTAAGCCACTCTGCCATCTTCCGCCCACTATGATCAAAAGACTTGAAATGGATTCTAGCGATGCAGTGTTTATCAAAGAATTCACTTCTAGCGAAATTCAATTCTGCAGTGAAGTAAACAAAATATAGTGATTGACCGATGACACTAGATATTCCCGAGTCTGCTTTCTAGACACTCAACATCGCAGACACATACAATGAGTTTACGAGGCTCCTTTTTATGACAGGACAAACCTCCTCACCGATAGACCTACTATAGTGACGAAACTTTTCCTCTGTGTGTGATTGAAATAGCTGATTGCTGCCAATGGAAAACAGTTCATTCATACATTCATTCGTCCGTCATAGTTCCAAAGTTAAAGTTTGACGTTTCTGTTTGATAAATAGCTTCCAGTCATCCATAAAGCACAATGTGCCAGCTGTCCGATGCTTATGAACGCGATCTGCTTGACTGCCTCTCTGTCTCTCTGTCTCTCTAGCTCTCTGTATGTCTCTCTCTCTCTCTCTCTCTCTCTCTCTCTCTCTCTCTCTCTCTCTCTCACACACACACAGCCTTTTTGCTAGTAGAAACATCAGACCCGTTGAGAGGGAGGGCAGGGGCAAATGCTCAGGGCTAGGCGATATAAATGGGACCCGGGCGGTTCCGCAATAATGCAATACTATTTGTTATTATGAATGCTATGGGGATAGCGCTGAAGACATGGCGTGTCTTTAACGTCTTGAAAAGTCTGACAAGCAAAAAGGTCATCAACACTTTTTATTTCACACTTCATGAACTATCAATTTAAAAATGGACTATACTGCACCGTCTCTATCTTAATGTTCACAAAAAAACAAATAGCGCGCCTTCAAGCAATACAAAATGATTTGGCCTAGAGCTGTCACACGAATGCCAAAGCTCACCACATCACTCCGATCTTGAAATCGCTTCACTGGCTCAAAGTCTTAGAACGGATACATTTCAAGATTCTATGTCTGACCTACAACGCCATCCAGTGCTCAAAGCCCACGCACCTTCGTAATCTCTTTGCAATTCAGACGAGCGGTCAGCGCGTTCATCTGCCAACCTGATACTCATTCGGCCAACAGCCACGCCACCAAAAGTCCCAGCTCCCCTGGACATAATCTCCCCGGACATTATCTCCTGGACATTATCCCCCCGGACGTATCCCCGGCAAAGAAATAATAGATCTTAATTTTAAAAGGTACTTATCGGTTATCTGATGCCATGGCTGCCGTCTGTATCGTTTAGGGTTAGTGTTTAGTATCTGGTTTATGGTGTGGGTAATGATTACAGTCACAGTCCATAGAGAAAACAAAGGGGTGATTATGTCCGGCTGTGTCATTTCAAAGGGTGTACCGGGGGAATAATGTCCGGGGGATTATGTCCAGGGGAGAATGTCCTACAATCATCGTTCTCGTACACTGCGCCTCGTGTCTGGAATGATCTTCCGTCAGAGATCCGAAAAATCAATTACTAGTGTTACTCGGCGCAATTACTACTTCAGTCAATAATTTAGTCACCATTGGCCATCAACTCACAAACTTTCCGAAAACAAATTAAAACTATCCTTATCAAGAAATCTTGCGGCGAGATCCTTACTATAGGCGTGCATTCTATCCACCACAAATCTTGTTATCATCCTCCATAAAATACTTTGCAGCTACTGCCTACCTGGATCCAGTGCTTTTTTCTAGGAAAAAAGGTTTGGGAACCCATATCACATTTTTTTAGCGTAAGAAATTATAATCGAATTTGTCCACTGAGCATTATAATTAACAGAATATTTAAAGAAATAAACGTTGCAGTTCGACTAAGTCCAGAAATAGATTTATTGGTTCATTCATTTCAGTGCCTTCTATACAACTTCGCAGGTACACAATAAGGGTTGATTTTTGACTCAAGGTGGTTGACTCATCGATCATCAATGACATTTTACTTTTTGAATTAACCACTTCTTTGGCCAACTTTTGTCTCATTTCAGTGCTTATATGGTCCACAATATTAATGCATGCATTTGTCGAATGTAGAATCCGACCCATGTCAATACCGTTCAGCTCTTGTAAATCAATGTCCATTTCAAAATTATTAAATGACTGATTTGCTTTCGCAACTTTGTATGCCGTGCGGAAAATTTTAGCCGTCACTGTTTTTTCACGTGTCAAAGATTTCAAAACAACGCTTTCAAGCTTCTCTTTCTCTGCTTCTGCTACTATCTTTAGAGCAGTTTGATGTCCAGCCGATTCCTTGTGAAGAAAAATTTTCTTTCGGAGTGACATCTGCTGTATTTTTTTATCTTCTCCATAACAAGAAACTTCACCATCAGTCCATTCTCTAGATATTTTCATTCCCATCTTGGCTTCTGTGCCTAATGTGCCTACTTTACGGCAAACTGTACAACCAAGCTTCTTTCGTCTGACGCAGAGCCACTCATTTTTGGAACAAAACTCTGTTTTTTGCTCTAATGTCCAGCAGCTTGGCAGGTCATTGTCGGAGTCTATTTCTACATTGCCTACTGATACTGGTGTTTGTACATCGTCAGCAGGTTCTGCTTCTAATTTTATCATAAGATCCGTAACCGAAGCACTGGTTGGAAAAAGCTGAGATCTTCTTCATTTTCAAAGCTGTTTCGTCCGTTTTTATAGGCCTACTTTAAAAGTTAAAACGATTACATCAAAAAATCGTATAATATAACTTTTATTATTATTATTATTATTATTATTAATTCTGACAATTTCATATAGCGCAATACGCATAGCGAAGGCTAAAGTCAAGAGCACTTTACAAATGTCCCTAATAGGAGATATTAAATAAATATGTTTTAAGGTTCCTAGTGAACAGTTCAGGAGATGTCACCTAGTCACGTCCGCCGGCAGGAGTTCCAAAGCAAAGGGTTGCCCTCGAAACAGACCGATCCCCAAATTTTGCTGTCGTAGACGGGGTGGAACCACCAATTGAGAACGGCTGCTAGATCGAAGCTGCGAGCGCCGATCAGACGACTTGGGCTTACAGACCAGAGCCGTTAAGTACTCGGGGCAGAAAGGGTCATTTAACGTCCTAAATGTAAACCAGCAACGCTATATATATATATATATATTTTATATAATATAAGTAAGTTAAGTAACTAAGTCCGTACTCTATTACCAATCGGAAGCAATGATCGGAAACACCTTGGAAACACGCCGTTACCATAGATATAATTGGAATAACAGCACTTGGTAAGTTAGTATATATTTATATAGCTTGTTGTTTTTCAAATATAATTTACGACGTTCCCGTGCTCTCCCATTGAAAAATACTAATAAATAAAAATTTATAAAATACAATTATAAAAAGATTATTAAACGATTCTTGCAGATCGAAATAAACGAATCTGACAAAAAAGGTATGGGAACGCCGTTCCCACGCGTTCCCACTGAAAAAAAGCCCTGCCTGGATCTACTGCCTACCTGGATCTACAACCTTGAAAACCATGGGCTACGGATTACGGACTATAGATTTTACCCTGATTGATCGCTCGTGAATAAGCTGGTGCACTGCGCCAAGCTTCCGGGAAGCGCAATGGAAAAATCGTTGTATTTACTTAGGCTACTTATCAAGGAAAGCTGACTGAACTTTTTGGAGAACAAACCTTCTAAGAATTAAAAACATTTAACTTTTTAGGGGCCCGTGACTGCTCTGCACAGCGGCCTGGAATTTCTCTCGACGGGCCTGAGAAACTTTGCAACAACAGTCAAGAATCCTAATCACCTGTCAGCCTCAATGGCGGCTCCAGGATTTGGCAAGTGGGGGCCGTTGGGGTGGCAACTTCTAATCATGGGGCCAACCATTTGTTGTTTAATGTATGTAGCATTAAGTATAGGGTCCCAACAGAGGGACCACTGGGGCAGGCACTCAATAGAGGGCCCGGGCCTCCCGGGGCCCCCGGTGGAGCCGCCACTGGTCAGCCTCAAACTTCAACTGAAATTCGAGTCGAATTTGAACTAGTGCATGGCCAAAAAATTTAATAAAGGAATATCAAATGACAATGCAAGATGTCAACTGCAGCAAAATCAACTCCTGCCATCAAAACAGGGAAGCAACATAGGTTAGATTGGTCAGTGACAACTGCAGCATACGTCAGAAGGATCCGAAGCAAGACTGTTGAATTGATAGAAATCGTCAACACAAATCCGAATTGAGTACTTGGAAGTAAAAGTAGATAGAATTGTTATTCAACTAGCATTCATTATCATAGTTATTCGTAAAAAGTAAAGTTTCACTCTTAATGCTCAATGCCCGTAGGGTCCGATGCTGATCTCGGTTTTATAGCCATCAGCCTATAGGTGACTAAGCCATTCATGGGCGGACGGTGGCAACTGGCCAGCCTCTTGCGCAGAAACTATAGTTACCCTCTCAATGTTGCCATTGCTACTCGGTTTGATGTTACTACAGCCCTCTAGCGAGTAAGACTAAGTCGATCTTAAGGGTTCCTACGGGATTGAATCCTTTTCATCGGCGTGCCTGCTCAGCGCGTAACCACTTCTGCCATCTTCCCGCCCCTTAGCTATTTGTAAATAAACCTAATAGATAAGCTCCAAAATGGCAAAATCTAGTTTGAAAAAGTGTTGATGCCCTTATTTTGCTTGTCAGTCTTTTATGGTATTAATTACTTAACATCATCGGATTATTGGCCCGGGCCCCTAAGCAGAAAATTCGCCGGGGTCCTGAGCTCCTGACAAAGACGACATTTTTCCGTTGTCAGAGTCTTTTTCAGGGTTCAGGCTATTGTTAATACATCATCATCACCGGACCCGGGCCTCTTTGAGCTCCATGGGTCCCGGAACAATGTACCGGATGCACCCCCTCTCCTCCGGCCTGACCAGGGATAATAAAACAAAGAACAAATCCTACTGAATCGATTGCTGAAAATCCAGTTATTACACAAATATAACGCTTGCCCGAATTATTCAAAGTACTAAAAAATCTAGGAACTGATTGGAGGCAGGTCCGTCGAGAGAAACTCCGGGCTCGTAGAATATCTTCTCAAATTTTCAAAATTATACGCGACAGGTGTGAAAAATAGTGATGACTGATGACACTGGTCAACAAATTTTATGCAAGTTTTTGTTTCCTCTACAAATTTTGGTGAAACTAATAGATTTTGACTTGCTGAACACAAATATGTAATTAGAATTTCTGTATCACGTAAGGTTTTTAAGAAATCGACAATTTAGCATTTAGTATTGTAACGTCTTCTGCAACATAATCCTACAGAAGGATCTAGGCAATAATGACAAGACATGAGGAAATTAGAAATGTTTTGCTGTAGATTTTCATTTGTAGTCACTGTCCTGTGCTTCGCGTATCAGTGACCAACAGTAGTCTCCGAGCATAGACGGACTCCACTTTCCCTGGTAGCGTTTCTCGATGCTGGCAATGTATTTGTGAAATCTTTCACCATGTTCATCCCTGACGGCGCCGAGATTGTCCGGGAAGAAGTCCAAGTGAGAATGAAGGAAGTGTATCTTCAGTGACATGTTGCATTTCATTGCCTTGTAAGCTTGTAGCAGATTTCCAACTTGTTCAACATAGTTTGGCGCCTTGTAGTTGCCCAGAAAGTTAGCAACAACATCCCTGAAGGCTGTCCAGGCAACATGCTGGATGTCGATGGCTCAAACTCTGGGTCTTCCGTAGCTGAATCATAAACTATCTGCAGCATTTCATCTGTCTCTGCATGCTCGTCCTCGTCCTCCAGTGTCCAAAACTCGGGAGGGGGGTTGGAACAGGAAGACTCTCGTCGTGTGGAACTGGTCTCATTGCCGAGGCAAGGTTAGGATACTCAATAGACTTCCTATTCTTTGAAGAAAATCCTGTAACATTCGTCATGCAGAAATAGCAATCCGTTACATGATTATTCCGTTCCCTCCATATCATTGGTATGGCGAATGGCATGGATGGACGCTTACCTGCAAGCCAAGCTCGCAGACTGGTAGCACAAGATGAACAACATATATGAGGTGCCCATACTTTGTCCTGGTCGCCAATTTTGCATCCAAAGTATAACTCATATCATTTCTTTATGATTGCTGTCATACTCCGCTTCTGTGATTTCAACGTAAACTCTCCACAGATGTAGCAGAACGTGTGACTGCTATTGCGACATCGACGTGACATTTCAGAAACTTTAATTAAATTAGTTAATAAATTCAATTCACATCCTTTAACTAAACAGTTATATCTCATCAAATAGAAAGACTGCAGCTGCTTCCTAGTGCTGCTTGGTATTTATATAGGACTGCGTAACCATAGCAAGAATACATGCTAGGCATGTAGTCTTGAAGACAGGTTTGGGCGCGTCTGGGCATGCCTGGACATGCCTAATTATACTAATTTTCAAAATCCATGTAGTTAAGTGAGCCAGCAGTGCATATTACATCTGTTATGGTGGTCACATAAGATTCTTGCCTAACCTGAATACCCATAACTCAGATAACTCTCGAAAACCACAATTTTAAAATTCTTATAATTTTAAAATTTATAATCAGCTTTTTCTCAAAAAACTTACGTGATAGGAAAATTTCAAAATTATTCCTGTAATCAGCATGACAAAATCTACCTGGAACACCAGAAATTGCACAGGAAACAAAAACCTTGTTGACCAGTGTGACCTTTTCTTGTTTGCTTGACAGCCTTTTCGAGACGTAGGCAGAGGGGCCTCTTAATGCGCGCCCGCAACAAAAGCGTTTCTGATGATAACTACTATTGCACGATATATTGATTGCGGACAGCCAGGGTCCGACGGACCTGATTGAAGGGACAGAAGGCTGATTATGGCTTCATACATGGAAAAAACAACACAAATACAGATTGGAAGTGGTAATTTAGAGCCAGTAAAATAGGAAATAGGAAGAGATTCACGAGGACGATGAAAAAGATCAAATGGATAGACAAGAAATCAAACGAAGAGGTATTAATGATGGCGGATAACAAAGATCTCTAATAAATACCATCAAAATAAGACAGAGGAATTGAATCGGACACGTACTAAGAGGAGAAACATTGCTTAGAACCAGTGTTGTATAGTATTTTGAAATACAAGTATTTGAAATACGTATTTGAAATACATTTGATGTATTTTGTATTTTATAGTCACTGAGAAAGTTTTTTTGTATTTTAAATACATTTCAGAAGTATTTTGTGTATTTGAAATACAATTATTATAGAGTCAAAATACTTTCTGTTCTTTATTAAAAGTAAGCAAATGCCATCTAGTCACACCACTAATTAAATTTAACCGGACTCACTTCTTTATTTTAAAAATAGATCTTTCATTATGCTTGTGCCAGTGCTGACAGCCTAACACATACCCTACTTAGCAACTAAGATAAGATAAGTGTGTTTTGCATTAGGTCAAGATGCCAAACGGCCAAGGTAATTTATTAGCAATGCTATTGATGTATGTTTTGGTTTCCTTTGCTAAAACGGGTGAATGGCAAGAATCTTTTACATTTATAAGGGAGGGGGTCCAGGTCGCAGGAGGACGGTCATCAAAGGGGCAATTAAACCGCAGCTCAAAAGCAACGCCTGGGCAGAGAGGCGCAAATGGGCATGGGCAATTGAAATCCGACAATGCTGGGGCTGAGATGGAGCATGGAAACCTAAATATATTGCTTCCATGGATGGAGGGAGCTGTTGTTACTGTATTGAGTTGTCGATTTGATGCTGCCCGTTGAAAAGAATAATGGTTTGCGAATCACATGCTTCAATAATTCCACGATTCCAGCATTTCGACAGCGGCTGGGCAATGAGCATCTTCACTATCAATAACTCTATGACAGAATCATGTACTGTACAGGTACTCTGAGGACACTGACCCTACATTCTAAGGAACAGTGTATTCTAAAGACGAGGGAATCCAAACCCTCTACGTTGGACAACTTAGACTTAGGCATCAACCATCCATTGCACACCACTGATAATGGCGGAAAATTTATAGCGACACCTGAGAGGTGATTTTTAAAAATGGGTTCCTATAAATAAGGACAATTGATTAGGCAGATAGATTGCTTAAATAGTTAGTTTTTAAAGAATGGTAGGCCTAAGACCAGAGACGTCATTTCACTGTTATTCAGGGGGGGCAAGACACTTTCGACATGACAAGTTTAAGAAAAAGTTGACGACCATTTTTTGCTTGTCAGTCATTTTTTACGATTAGTTACTTCAGATTACTCGACATCAAGCACTCCTTTAGGGGCTGCTGACCTTTTTTTGCTTTTCAGTGTATTTTTACCTATTTAGCCAGCCAATTGGCATGTAAAAACTAAATAACACAAACATTGGCGAAAAATTTTCCCCTAAAAATCAGGGGGGCAAATGTCCTCTCCTGCCCTTCTCAAATGATGTTCCTGCCTATGACTAAAGTACAGCGCCGACCAATAGGAGCAGTTGTATTATTATTTTTCCAACATTTTTTACATCTATAGGCTACTACTACTACTACTACTGCTGCCTGCTACTACTACTACTACTACTACTACTACTACTACTACTACTACTACTACTACTACTACTACTACTACTACTACCACTACTACTACTACATCGACTGCTACTGCTACAACTACTACTGCTGCTACTACTACTAGTATACCACCGCATCTCTTATCGCTGTAGAAAATATGTGGAAGTAAGATTACGGACAAAATATGAATTCACAATCGTAATGTGAAAGATACTGATTAGCCTATCAATATCCAAACAGCGTTCTGTTATCTAGACCGTCGCAATGATTGTCGTCTTCCAATGGCATCGTGTAAATCATATCCGGACAGACACTCAGACAGCCAAACGTCATAGGCAATTCGTCAAACCTGATTCTAAAATAAACAAAATAACGCTCGACCGAAGGCTCTCACTCTCTCTCTCTCTCTCTCTCTCTCTCTCTCTCTCTCTCTCTCTCTCTCTCTCTCTCTCTCTCTCTCTCTCTCTCTCTCTCTCTCCTGGCGGAAATCCGAAAAAGGACGACTTACAGTGCCTTAGTGACGTAAAGGCTTCTTTCTTCTCTCTCTACAATGGCGCTGCTCCAACGCACACGCGTAGGTCTCCTTTGCGGCTGCCTTTGTGGCAGAGTAGGCGCCGTTCCGTAGGCCGCTGCCACTGCCGCCGCCGCCGCCGCGGCTTTGAAAGCAGCAAATGAAAAGATATGCCCCCGTAAGGTCCAGCGATGCGTGAAACGGATTGCGAGTGCTGTGAAGGTCCCCAAGTATAAATTCGGAGATTCGGTGGCAAGAAACCATTAACAAGTAGATCGAACTGAACGGAGGAACAGCGAAGAGAGGAAGAACTAAGATTTCGACAACAAATTGAAACGGACGAACAAGAACTTAAGAGAAACATAAAAAGAAGAAAATCCGATAAGAAAACGTAAAATAATAAAGTGCAACATTTCGAGCAACAGAATATCTGTGAAACTGCAGCTTATTTCGAAACTTGACAACTCGTTTAATAATCAGTAAGGAACCAAATAATTACTTTGCTACTGTATAACAGCTTGTTTTTTTTAAAATTCTACTAACAATAACGCAAGGTATCATCAGGTGGAATAGTGGTTATCAATTGATCTGCCAATCTGAGGTCTTGGTTCAACTCCCGGCCGCGACAGAAAGTTTTCGGTTGTTTGGATAGTCAGGAATTTGCATCTATTTGACTAAAAATAAACGCTGTGAATGAGTACATCGGATATTAAACGGTGGTTTGAAAGGCGGCGAGGGAAAACTGGCAAAATTTATTCATTCAGCCGGTATTTTGTATTACATGCAATATGCGCTAATCATTCGGTTCTCCGACGGGCCCGCGATAAATTATGGAGTGGGTTCATTTTACTAACAATAATGCATTTTATTAGCAGAGTTCTAATAAACAGTACTGTACAGTATCAAACTTTCAATCGATGGCCAGTTCTTTAAGTCTTGTTCATCAGATCGAAGTGTCTAAATGAAAAACCACAATGGAGAGATAGGTAGGTGTATTTATTTGCTAATAGATTTAAAAATAGGCATTTCATTTTTGTTACTAAAGTCCTAATATTCCACCTCAGGACTAAATAAATAAAGCTATGGATACAGTGGTTTGCAAAAATTATAGTCCCTACTTTTAAATTAGGAGTCAACCTTCTGCTGATATGTTTGAGTAAAATTTTTATAAACCGTTCTGGAAGCTAAATGGAAGTGTAACTTGCGTTAGAAAAATGATTAACAATTTTCAAAACCTGCGCAAGAAACAAAAGATTTAAAGTACACTTTTGACTTTTAAATAAACGAAAGACTAAATGCTTTACTTGTGAAGATTTTCTTAGATTAATTTGACTTTTAAAAAGTTGCTTCGAATTTTAGAACGACGAAGATGGGAAGGTGGCGTCTTGCGGGGTCTTTAGCCCTTGTCATATTTGCGTCACTTTTAGTCGAAGCATCTTCAGAACCAAGTAAGTTTCTAAGAGTCTACAGACATGTTATCAGTCAAGTCACCGGTATTAAATTTCTAAATTTCTAAATTTCTAATCAGTTTATCTAGTGATGAAATGTATATACATATCTATAGACGAAACCATTGAAAAATGTTATTATACTTTTAAGTATATAACAGAAAATAAGTAAAATTAAGCTATTGCGATATGCTAAATATAAACTTAAGAAAAACAATTTTGAGGGATTCTTTTCAGATAGCAGGAATTTCACTTGAATGTAGAATATAGCAGCCATTATTCTTGAATTTATCTTAATTCCAGTGTTATGTATTGAAGGCGTGACTGAATTCACTCTTGCAATGTATCTTGAAACAGATTGTGTCGCCAGCGCCTTGGATCTGGTGTTCGTGGTCGACGGATCCGGAAGTATTTGTGATAACGATCCGGATTTCGTATACGGGAAGGACGTGACGTGCAACAACTGGAAGTTCATTCTCCAGTTCATGGTAGATTTTGTCCGTGACATGGAAATCGGCTTTTCCGCCACCAGAGTCGGTCTTGTCACTTTCGCCACTCAGGCGGAACTGGAGTGGAACCTCACCAGGTATAAATTGCATGAAAACTATTTGCTTATTTTAATTAGTATGTTACACTGAAAGGCATATTTTCCAAATCTGTTCCAAGGCGGTTGTATCGCATAAACATTAAATAAATCAAATTATGTGAACTTTAGACTGTCCATTCATTCGTGCATCGATTTGTTTGTCTACTGTAGATCTACAGGAATACCTGTCTTTATTTGGTTTTAATTGTTAGAATAATGTTAAAATATAGGCCTAATATAATAACGATAATTCATGTTGTTTAGGAGCCGTTTGACTGCGTGACAACCACTATAATTACTTTCAACATCTAATAACCCAGTTCTCCTTGTCGATAACTTTTGATATCCACTTATCGCTTGAACTGTTACTGACTTTTCAGTTATACGGACAAGACGGCTCTCATGGATGCCATCAGCAATCTTCGCTATCCAGGCGGTACGACCGACACCACCGGAGGAGTGCGCATGATGAGAACTCGGATGTTCAATGTCGCCGGAGACCGTCCGTTCGTCAACAACACTGCGATCATCATCACCGACGGTATTCCGACCGTCATGGAAACCGTTCCAGCGGAAATGGAAGCCGTTCACGACGCCCAGATCACGACGTACGCTGTTGGAGTTACAAGCCAAGTTGACGAGACGACTCTGCAACTCCTGTGCTCTCCACCTCAGCAGGTTAGCAGGGCTTTTCGCGTCCGTACGAAATCCAGTTAAATCATCGTAAGCTGATTTGGTATTCAATTCTTCGTTCAAGAAATATCGATGTATTTTCACATGCTAATATTGTCGTATACATCGGTGCTGTTTCTATTGTGAATGCAGAAGGACTTGAACTATTTTATGGTAACGGACTTCAGTCGTATAGGAGATATCAAGCAAAATGTCCAGGCCGCCGCCGCTTGTATAACAACACCAAAACCAACAACAGAGATCGTCATTGACGCTGAAACGACGCCCTCTACCATCGGTTTTTCAGCTACCAGCAGGGCTTCCAGACAGCCGCCGTCAAACCTTGGTGAGCGTTTCTGAAAAATAATGCTCAGTTTCACAGACTAGACATCATGATGTTAGAATATCTTAATACTGAAACTTCGTTCCAGCGCATCATCACTTTGATGCATTATTAGGTAATGGTATAACTGAATCGAGGTTCTAATCATCGTTATTGAAACATGATTGAAAAATAGGTTTTGAAATATTGGTAAAGTTGTTTAAATGCATTCTGTTTTCTTGTACTTCGACAGACTGTGTCTCTAATGTCATGGACCTGGTTTTCCTCGTCGATACGTCTGGTAGCATCTGTGACAGCGATCCGCTGTTCGTGTACGGAACAGACACAACGTGTAACAACTGGAAGTTCATTCTTCAGTTCGTGGTTGATTTCGTCAACGCAACAGACATCGGAGAGTCAGCCACGAGAGTCGGTCTTGTCACTTTCGCCACAGGAGCACGAGTGGCCTGGGACCTCAAGAAGTAACACGTCCTTTCATATGCAGTTGTAACCAATAAATTATATTTCAGCAGATTCTCTTATAACTTGGTGTTGCTGCAACGATATCTTTTGTTTAAGAAGACAAGCAGCATAGTTCTTTAGAATTGTGGTGGAGCAAACATGAAGGCTCTCAAGCAACATATACATGTTAAAGTAGTGCTAGCTTGCCAAGATGATTCTAGGAAAAAGAAGAAAAATTACATTAAAATAAATGTGCAGTTTGCTCTTATTTGTGACGTTTTGGTAGATACTTCAACAAGACTGAACTTATGAATGCCATTGAAAATCTACCTTACGAAGGTGGAAAAACTGACACCACCACAGGTCTTAATACGATGGGAACTGAGGTGTTCGGCGTTGATGGAGATCGACCACTTGTCAACAACACCTGCGTCATCATCACTGACGGAGTTCCCACCGTGATGGAAACCGTTCCAGCCGCAGTGGACGACGTTCATTCGCGAGGAATCACAACGTATGCCATTGGAGTTACCAACCAAGTCAACGCATCTACGTTGAAACTCCTGTCTTCTCCACCGCATGAGGTTCATCTCAAAATACTTTGAGTATTTAGTCTTCGGTAGAAAAGAAAGGGGCACGGTTGAGTTGTGGTGGGGTTCTCGATCTTCTTACCCATAATTGGCTGCGAGAGGAAGGTAACGGGTAATCACCCACGAGTAGATAAACCCGTCGTGCCTGCATTAGGACAGAGAATTTCTTTTCATCAAAAAAGAAATTGCTCAATTGCAGAAGGTGTTATAGACATTCTACTGTGTTAGGTTTTAAAACCTTTGCAAGATATCAAATTTTGTAGCAAGTTATACTTAGCTACTAATATTTAATCGATTTCTGCTGGCTTTTTTATAGGAAAACTTAAACTACTTCATGGCAAGTGACTTCAAAACAATTGACAAAGTACGGGAGTCTGTTCAAAGCGTTGCAACTTGTATCACGACAACAACATCGACAACGACGACTACCCCAACAACCACTAGTCCATCCACCACCGATCCATCAACCGCCGATCCATCCACCACCACGTCATCAACTACCACTTCATTCCCCACAGATCCATCCACCATCACCTCATCCACTACCACTTCATCCCCTACGGTTCTCTCTGCTAGCGCTGCTTCTACTGCCAACACCCCCGTTGTAACAAGCAGACTTATAGATCAAAGCACTTTTCTTCCAACAACAATGTCCAGATTTCTGACTCCGTCAACTGCAGCAGAAACAAAAGGTTGGTAATGATTCTGTGTTGATCTACCAGGGACGGAGCTGATCTGGGATGGACCTCTGCAGAATTAATATTCGGCTTCCAAAGACTGAGGATGTGGCTGCATATACAGAAATTATCTTTTAGATATGCCCCTCTGATAGCTGAACAATCCGTTTTTACGGACTTTACAGGTGCCAGGATCAGGCTCAACTACAATGTATACACACATGCATTTTATTGCGATTTGAGTCCCGTTACTGTGTTTAATCGATTGAATATGATAAACTAGCTGTAAAGTAAGACTGGTATGCATTTTACATTCTGCAATACTCTTAGCATTCCAATCAAAGCTTTTATAACGAATAACTTCAATGAATACATCAATTTCTGGTAATAGTAACCTTTGTTAAGTATCACATATCTTGAACTTGGTCTTGCGTGCTACATTGTGCCAGACTGCCCACACTGAATAACTAACGCAACAATGACCTGTAGTTTTGTGATAATAACCGCTTCACAGTTAAACTTATCTTCAAACCAACCAATCTCACGTGGTTCTTGACGATTCATTAATTTGCAGACTGCGTTGGAAGCGCAATGGACCTTGTCTTTGTTCTCGACGGATCCGGAAGCATTTGCGACTCGGATCCAAATTTCGAATACGGAAAGGACGTGACCTGTGACAACTGGGAGTTCATTCTGAAATTTGTGGCGGATTTCGTCACCGATATGGACATCGGCCCCTCCTCCACCAGAATCGCTCTCGTCACATTTGCCACCGACGCCAACGTTGCTTGGGATCTCACGAAGTACGCTGACGTTGATTTTAACCGCCTTTGTTCATTGTCAATATATTGTCACATCTGATTTTCAGTCCATAAATTTATCTATCATTTCGCTGAAGCAAAATCGTTTTTGGGCTATCAGCCTGTTCTCATCCGAGATATTATCTGGTGTTGCCTTTTTTGCAATAACTTTCTAAGGCTGGACGAAAAAGTAAAAATCTGACGACAAAATGAGAAACGCCGGTTCTTTGTCGCTTAGGTACCAAGACAAGACGAGTCTGTTGAACGCGATCCGCAGTCTTCCATATCCAGGAGGTGAGACTGCAACAGCCGAAGGAGTTCGGGCTATGCGTACTCAGGCGTTCGGCCGACAAGGCGATCGGCCTTTCGTCAATAACACAGCCATCATCGTAACCGACGGTTTGCCGACCAGACCAAACGACGTTCCTGCAGAAATAAGTCAAGTTTTCGCCGAAGGAATAACCACTTATGCCGTCGGTGTTACCAACAGAATTGATAAGGAGACATTGAAGTCACTGTCCTCCTACCCACAGAAGGTACAGTATATCATCACACTTTATCTATGAAGATATCGGTCGATTCAAGTGTTGTTATAATGTGTTCTGAAGGTGTATGAATTAAAAGCCAATCGATAATTCTTGATTTAGTCTGTAGATTATGGCAAATATGGCATACATGTGCTTGTATATTCTCTTACAACAGGAAAATCAGAATTTCTTCGTTGCCCCGGATTTCAGTGCAATCGATACGGTCAGAGGTCAAGTCAAATCGGCCGCAACATGTGTTACAGTACCAGCAACTCAGCCTCCACGTATGTACCATTTATAAAGTTTAACATTGAAAATGTAAGTTTTATTCCTTGATGAATAAGACATTGATTCTTTTTTGGATGCAAAAATCGCTATTGGCTTAATCTACTACCATTATTTTTGTACTAAAATTTTACAATGCAGTAATGCAATCTAAGAGAAAACTAACATGGCTGTCGACAGCTGTTACAATGCGGAGCACAGTGTCTAATCTGGAAAACGAAAATACTACTTCAACGGGTGCAACTGGGGCAACAGGTGCAACCGGAACGACAGGTTCAACTGGAGCAACTGGAGCAACAGGTGATCATGGTGGATCAGGCATCTCTGGATCAACTGGACCGATTGGCGCAACGGGGGCTACAGGATCAACAGGCATCAGTGGAAGTACTGGAGCTACTGGTCAGACCGGATCCACTGGCCATACCGGTTCTTCTGGAGCTACTGGAGCCACTGGACAGACTGGAGCGACTGGAGCTTCTGGTTCAAGTGGTTTCACGGGTGCAACTGGTGCTACGGGTGCCACTGGTGCTATTGGTGCTACTGGTGCTACTGGTACAACAGGAGCTACAGGCCCTAAGGGACATAATGGTACTGATGGAACGACTGGTGCAACTGGTTCACATGGATCCACTGGTGCAACAGGAGAAACTGGCACCACTGGAGCAACCGGTGCAACAGGAGCTGTAGGGGCCACTGGTGCTACAGGTGTAGATGGAGCAACCGGACTTCCTGGCGCCACTGGTGCCACGGGGGCTACCGGATACACCGGTTCTTCAGGCGCCTCAGGAGCAGTTGGTGCATCCGGTGCTACAAGTGCAAGTGGAGCGACTGGTGCTCAAGGTGCAACGGGCGGATTAGGAGCAACTGGGTTTAAAGGAGACACAGGTGCAACTGGAGCGACTGGCGCAACTGGAATAACTGGTGCAACTGGGGCAGTTGGAGCGACCGGGACTCCTGGAATAAGTGGTGCTACAGGGGCTACTGGTAATTTTTATGACTTTTATTGCAAACATTGATATTTTATGGGGTTGCATTTATAGTTGTGATTGATAGCGGAATTATGTGACGTCATTGTTAAATTATCTTGTAAATAATAATTTCGTTTATCACTTAATATGCGTTTACATCAAATGAGTTGCAGTCGCACGTTCGCCTTTAAAGTTATTTTTAAACCACGTATTCTCTATTTTGATCTGTTAAAAATTGTATTATTACATAGGAGAGACAGGAAGTCCAGGATCTTCTGGAGCAACTGGAACTTCTGGAGCGACTGGGGCTGTTGGAGCTACAGGAACAAATGGAGCCACTGGAGCATCGGGTTCTGCTGGTGTTACTGGAGCAAGCGGTGCAATGGGGGCCACGGGATTTCCAGGTGAAACTGGAGCTACCGGAGCGACTGGAGCAACTGGAGCTACAGGTTCTATGGGTTCAACTGGTGCTACTGGTGTAAATGGAGCCACTGGAGCAACAGGAACATCTGGAATTGATGGAGCATCTGGCGCTACTGGAGCAAGAGGAGAAACTGGGTTAGCGGGAAGCACTGGGTCGACAGGAGCCACAGGTGCTGTTGGCACTGCTGGTGCCTCCGGTGCAACCGGAACAAAAGGCGAAACTGGTTCAACAGGTGGCACTGGGTTGACAGGGAGCACAGGTGAAACAGGAGCGACAGGCCAATCAGGACAACACGGCTCAACTGGTGCAACAGGCTCAAGAGGGCAACCGGGTGACACTGGAGCAACTGGCCCAGCTGGGTCAATTGGATCGACTGGTCTTACAGGAGCCAGTGGTAGTGCGGGAGCAACAGGTGCCACAGGTGAAAGTGGTGGTCTCGGCGCAACTGGTTCAACAGGCGTCAGTGGTGTCGAAGGAGCCACTGGAGCTACCGGGTCGCCAGGAGGTGTTGGGGCGACAGGAAGAACAGGCGTAAAGGGCGGCACTGGTGAAACGGGAGCAAGTGGCCATGCAGGAGCTACTGGAACACCTGGAGCGAGTGGAGCCAAAGGTGAACCTGGTGATACTGGAGCAACAGGGCTGACAGGTAATACTGGAGCTACAGGTTTAGCAGGTGCGACAGGCGTAATTGGTGCTACTGGAGAAACTGGTTTTACAGGAGGCCCAGGAGCTACTGGAGCAACTGGATCCATTGGAAGCTCAGGAGCAACAGGAGCACCAGGATCAACTGGAGAAATCGGTGCCAGTGGGAGAACAGGTGTCAGAGGAGGCACTGGAGCTACAGGAGCCACTGGTTTGAGTGGAAATTCAGGAGCAACTGGAGCCACAGGTGTCACTGGAGGAGCTGGAGTCACCGGAGCAACTGGTCCATCTGGACAGACTGGATCCACCGGGACGACTGGCCCCACTGGAGCCGTTGGCGCAAGTGGAATAACTGGTTCTTCAGGTGCCACTGGAGAAACAGGAGCTACTGGTCCGGTCGGAGGTCCGGGAGCCACTGGGCAAATTGGTGCCAGCGGACCGATTGGAGCCACAGGAGCAACTGGTCTTAATGGAGAAACTGGTTCAACTGGAGCCACTGGTGCTTCTGGTGGTATTGGAGCAACGGGGATGTCTGGAGGAGTTGGAAAAACTGGAGCAACGGGATCTCAAGGCTCAGTTGGAGCCACCGGAACAGTAGGGGCCACAGGGCTTACTGGAAGCTCTGGAGCAACTGGACAACATGGTGCAACAGGAGCAGTTGGACAAACAGGAGCAACAGGTCTCACTGGGCAAGTTGGAGCAACTGGATCTGCTGGAGCTAATGGACGTTCAGGCGCAACCGGTGCAACAGGAGAAGCTGGTCAAATAGGAGTAACTGGAGCTACCGGTCAAGCTGGAGCTGCTGGATTTACAGGAGCCACCGGTCTCACTGGTGGTTCGGGCGCAACTGGAGCGACAGGACTTGCTGGAAAGACGGGCGCAACAGGACTTACTGGTCATACTGGAGGCAGTGGTTCAACAGGAGCCACCGGAGTTGCTGGAGCTTCTGGAGCTACGGGATCATCAGGTCAAACAGGTGCAACTGGCCTATCAGGTGCAACAGGTTCAGTTGGAGCAACCGGTGCTACAGGCTTCGCTGGAGACTCAGGAGCAACGGGAGCAACTGGTCTTCTGGGAAACAGCGGAGCAACAGGTGCAACAGGCTCTGTGGGAAGCACCGGTGCAACTGGGCAAAGTGGTGCTACAGGAGGAATTGGATGGACTGGATCTGCGGGTCTTCCAGGTGCTGTTGGAGAAACTGGAGCGACTGGTTTCAATGGCAGAACAGGTGCAACAGGTGCCAATGGTATTGCTGGAGCGTCCGGTGCCACGGGAGTGACTGGAAGAACTGGAGCGGCTGGAGCAACTGGAGCTTCGGGTAGAAATGGAGATACTGGTGCAACGGGTGCAACTGGAAATGTCGGCAGCACTGGAGCTACCGGTTCATTGGGAGCAACCGGTGGGGTTGGAGCTACGGGATCTACAGGTCTATCAGGAGAAAGTGGTGCTACTGGAGCCACAGGTGTTGCAGGAGAACCTGGAGCCTCTGGAGCCACTGGATCCCGTGGAAGGACCGGAGCAACTGGACTGCCTGGAGCAACAGGGGCTGCTGGAGCCACCGGAGCTGCTGGCGTTACTGGTGGCTTTGGAGCAACTGGGGCGACTGGTTTTGCTGGCATCACTGGGGCAACTGGTCCTGCCGGCGCAACAGGTGATGTTGGTGCAACAGGTTCAACTGGTATCACTGGAGGCGTTGGGGCTACTGGGGCGACTGGCCTGACAGGAGGGTCTGGAGCTACTGGAGCAACTGGTTCTGCTGGTAACACTGGAGCTACTGGCTCAAATGGCGTGGCTGGAAGCACTGGAAATCCCGGCGCTACCGGAGCAACTGGTGGTGTTGGAGCCACTGGATTTACTGGAGCAGCTGGCAGAACTGGAGCTACTGGAGAAAGAGGTCAAACAGGAGCAAATGGGGCCACCGGTTCTACTGGTGTCGCCGGTGCAGTTGGTGCCACGGGTCAGCAAGGTTGGTATTCATTGCTGTAAATGCATTTTTTTCAATAAGTTAAAAATAATTGTTCCATCCCATCAGAAGAAAACAGAGGAACTGGTCTGTACATTTGCTAACAGGAGAAACATTGCTTAGAACGGTAATTGAGGGAAGTATTTCAGGAAGAAAGACAAAAGGAAGACCAAGGAGAATGCTGTTGGAATGGATGAAGAAAAAAGATGCACAGATTCACAAAAAGTATGCAGAAATCTAAAAAAGGCAAGACGCGCAGAGGAATGGAAACAAAGGAGCCTTGATTCTGTTTCAGGACAGAAAACATAATTGTGATAGTGTTAAAAAAGTCAATTTGTTCTAGTACATGTATCTGCTGAGGCAGCTGATATTCAATTACAGAAACAAATTGATTGCTTATAAAGTTCTTAAAATATTTTTCATTATTAGGTGTCAGTGGCGCAACTGGTGTAGGTCAAACTGGGGCAACAGGTCTAAGGGGAGACACTGGCCCATTTGGAGAGACTGGAAGCACTGGAAATACTGGACCAATTGGTTCAACTGGTGCAACTGGTCAACAAGGTAAATTGCGTTTGGTTTTGAAAATAATATCGCAAATTTTTGCAACGGTTCTTCTCAAAATATATAGATTTTCAGAGACTGCTTAGTGGAAAGTGTAACAGCTATTGGTAAATGTTTTAATTCTTGTTAATTACATCAAGTGCCTACGGTATAATATTTGCTACTTCTAATTCTCTGCTGACAACCATAATTCACCGTCTACTGTAGGTGTTACGGGTCTCGTGGGAGCAACTGGGGAAGTCGGTGCTAGTGGATCACGAGGTCGAACTGGAGCCAGTGGAGCAATAGGTGCCACCGGCCACGAAGGTAGAACTGGTGCAACCGGACAACAGGGTGCAACTGGAACTCATGGTTCTACAGGTGCAACTGGACTGACTGGAGCAACAGGACCTCAAGGTAACTAATTGTTTTATCTCTGTGTATAAGGTGGGGAAATCTCTACATGATGTGTTTTAATTTTGATGCATGTCTATATGAATATTGTACCGAAAATCATGAAATGTCATGAATTCTGTGTATATTGTATCAGGTGGCACTGGAATGACTGGAATTCAGGGCACACCAGGAGACACGGGAGCAACTGGGCATCCTGGTGCAACTGGGATCTCTGGTCACGATGGATCAACTGGAGCAACCGGAGTGTCTGGACAAACTGGAAGCACTGGTCCATCTGGTGAGTCTACCATAACATATTGAACATTAATCACAGCATATTCTGATCAGTCCAACATATCCAAATACTGTAAATATCGAAGTAAATTTCATTACAAGCTCTAAATAATGATTTCGTTCATTGAAATTCTGTTATCCTGCTTTGTGATAACAGGCGCCACAGGAATGACAGGACTTCGTGGATTGACTGGAGCAACTGGAGTTAGTGGTCTGCCAGGTCGTGTAGGCGATACTGGAGCTACAGGTGCCCAAGGTTTGCAAGGAACCTCTGGCAGCACTGGTAACACTGGTCCAATGGGAGCCACTGGTCAAACCGGACCTGCTGGAAGAACTGGTTTGTTATACAACATAGTCAATTGTTGTATGAATAACGTTTTTGAACCTAGATGGCTTACCTTGCTAGATTAATCAGAAAATTATAGCTTCATTTGTGGTTAAATTTCAACTAATCAGAATACTTCTTAGAGTCCCAACATCGTGTATGGATTTTTATACTACTTTGATAATGACTGTGTTAAAAATATCATTTTGGTGCATCAATGAGAAATTTTATTTGACAGGAGCTACCGGTCAGCATGGAGCGACAGGCCTTACTGGATCAACTGGGCCTGTTGGTCAGACAGGAGCAACAGGTATTCAAGGCATCCAAGGTGAGTCTGGATCTACTGGGCCAAGTGGTGCCACCGGTGCCGTTGGTGCTACTGGAGCAACAGGTGGTGCCGGATCAACTGGTTTAACTGGACGAACTGGTGCAACTGGTGCTCAGGGGTTTCAGGGTATTGATGGAAAACCAGGTGATACTGGAGCAACGGGTCTTCATGGAAACACCGGTGCTACGGGCCCTATGGGAGCAACTGGAGCAACAGGAATTGGAAGAACTGGCGCCACTGGTGCAACCGGTCTTACTGGAGGAGTTGGTGCTACAGGGTTCACGGGACAACAGGGAAGCCAAGGAGCAGCTGGATTTACCGGTGCAACTGGATCAAGAGGTAGATTGAAATGGATGTATTGAGTAGAATCGTCACACGCTTTAAATACTTTGCAACCCGTTGATTCTGGGAATGTACGGACATTTCACATATGACTCATGAAGTAACAGATTTACCTGAACAAAATTCACTTTGAAATTTAGGAATTACTGGAGCAACAGGAGCAAGAGGTCAAGCTGGATCGGATGGAACAAACGGTGCAACTGGAAGCACAGGAGCTACTGGATTGACAGGCGATAGTGGTGCGAGTGGCTATACTGGCGCTACAGGACCTGTCGGAGCAACTGGTCTTACTGGTTCCACAGGTCTACAGGGTGCTACAGGTATTAAAGCATTCCTATATCAAAATTTATATGAAGTAGTAAATACAGATTGTTTACTAGTGAAATATGATGAAATTGAAAGAAAGTTGGTTTTCATCTTAAACGTATGCTTTATGATCTGAGCTATTCCTTATTTAAGGAAACGTTGGTCGCACTGGAGCCACTGGAGCTTCTGGTAACACAGGACCACAAGGAGCTGTCGGTCAAACAGGTGCAACAGGCGCTGTTGGTAAAACAGGCGCGTCTGGTGCAACTGGACCAGTTGGTGGTAATGGAGCAACTGGATTCACAGGACCTCAAGGGAATACTGGTTCTACTGGTCCGAGAGGCCTTACTGGAGCGACTGGTCAAACAGGACCAATGGGACAGAACGGAAACACTGGAGCGACTGGACCAAGAGGAGAACAGGGAGCAACTGGAATCACTGGAGCAACCGGTCAAAGGGGATTAACTGGAGCAACAGGTTAGCATGATTCGATTCAATAAAATATTCTGTAAATCATTATCATAGTTTGTCTGACAAATATTCTTTCATTGTCTTTTCACTCGAATTTTAATTGGCTAAGTATCGCTTACCGCTGGTCTCAGTCAGCCATGGCTCCGGTTTGACATTCTGGATTTGTTGGTTATTGTTTTCAGGATTGACAGGATTGACTGGTCCTCAGGGTGCAACTGGAGAGACAGGAGCTCATGGACTGACGGGTGCGACTGGAAATACAGGGGCCACAGGAGCTGTTGGTTCCACGGGATTTACTGGGCCAGAAGGATTATCAGGAGCTACGGGTAAGAAGTGAAGCCAACTGTTAAGAACTAATTTGGTGATTGATAAATGCACATACTCTTAGTGTTAAGGCAAGCAAACAGTTATATATCAAATATCAGTATTCATTACATTTGGCAATATTGCAGCATTAAATGTTGAATTTGTATTTATAATGTGCAAATTTTATTACACATATGTTCCTCTACAGGTGCAACCGGTCCTCAAGGTATAGTTGGTGCATCTGGATCTACTGGTTTTACTGGTCCTGTTGGAGCAACTGGAGTAACTGGACCTCATGGTGACACTGGATCAACAGGATTTACAGGACCAATTGGTGATACGGGTGCAACTGGACCTCAGGGTATCAGAGGACTTCAAGGTCTCACAGGTACAAACATATGGTTTTGCATCGTAAACCAACTACTTTTGAACAGTCTGCAGTAATAAGATAAATCCTATTAAGCTCAACGAATTTTCACTATTCGCCTTTCGTGATTATAATTGTTCTTATAGCTAAATGTGCAATGGTATCGAGTTTGAAGCAAGATGGGCGCATTTATCAATTCTGATACAGTTCACTTTGACATTCTTCTAATAATCATGCCTTTCGCATGCAAATTTTGAAATGAACAAACGTTCAAATTATGCTTTTGGTTCATTTTACAGGAGCCTCAGGACACACCGGACCTGTAGGAGCAACAGGAAACACTGGAGCAACTGGTCCTGTTGGAGCAACGGGCTTTACTGGTGCCGATGGTCGAACTGGAGCAACTGGAAGCACTGGTTCAACTGGACCTGTAGGTGATACAGGGTTTACTGGGCCAACTGGATTGAAGGGTGACTCAGGTATTTAATCAGCTCATTATTATTGTTATTTGTTTTGTATTATAATAAAATAATTCTGATCAATTGAATGCTTCAAAGGGTTAAGTCGTCACTCTGTATGTTACAATATTTTTAGTACCTTAAAGCCTTCTTCTAAGTAGTAACTTATTTCTGTTTAAAACGCTCGTTTGAAGATTTTCTCTGTCATTTTTCTAGGAGCAACAGGTAACACCGGAGCAACCGGACCACTTGGACCTCAAGGTTTCACAGGTCAAGTAGGTAAAACTGGAGCTTCTGGAGCAACTGGTCCACAGGGAGATACAGGAGTTGCAGGTGAAATGGGTCCCTCTGGAGCCACAGGTTCAGTTGGCAAGACTGGAGCAACAGGTGCTTCAGGTATCCAGGGTCCTATAGGGTTGACCGGAGCGACTGGACAGAAGGGAATAACAGGTGCAGTTGGAGCGACAGGTAACACTGGACCAAAGGGAGAGTTTGGAGCTACTGGAGCGACCGGTCGTATGGGAAGAACAGGTTCAACCGGTTATACTGGAGCCGCTGGCTTACCTGGATCCAATGGAGCAACAGGAGCGACTGGATTGGGAAGAACTGGTAAGCCACTTTCTTTGAGTTAATATGGCATATGATTTTGTTCTGACTATTTTTATACTAGAGTTGGTCATTAGGTTTTACATTGATTGTTCTAGAGTCAATATGCTAAATACAAATAAGAGTCAATCATATTTTTCCAATAGCAATGCTAATAGCGTTATTCCCATTCATCTAGGCTCAACTGGTGCGACCGGAATACCTGGTTCAGCAGGTGCTAGTGGCCTACCAGGAAGCTCTGGAGCAACAGGACTTCGGGGACCCATTGGAAGAACTGGAGCCACTGGACCTATTGGTGAAACTGGAGCTACTGGTGCAACAGGTTAAATCTAACAGCTGATTCTTGATCATTTTAAAGCATTAAATATAATCAATCAATACGCTCATGTTATACTTCAAGAATATATAAGTAGCTTTCATCATAGTAATTATTTACATTTACAGTTTTTATCATTTTAATTGGCAACTTTAACAATTGAATGTGAATGTATCGTTGCATTACAAATTATTATTTTCCAGGAATTGGTCGTACTGGTGCCACCGGTCCTGCTGGAGCAAGTGGTGCTGCCGGTCCTCAGGGTGGACCAGGACCCATGGGAAGAACAGGTGCAACTGGGTCCAGAGGACCGCAAGGTGACGCAGGAGTATCCGCCGGTGAGTTGAACATGCATGAGCTAAAACGAAAAAAATACGTTTAGTCCAACATAGCATCAGTGTTGTATGAAGTACTGAGTTTGAGTACTCAAGTAAAAGTACAAGTATTATGTCATTTTTTTACTTAAGTAAAAGTAAAAAGTACCTATAAAAATAGTTACTCAAGTAAAAGTAAAAAAGTACTCCTCAAAAAGTTACTTTTTAAGTAAAAAGTAAAAAGTACCGTGACAGACGGAATCATCAACAGCTCCACATTATCATGCTAAATCACATTTTTATTACTACTTTTAAGCAGCATGCAGAAGCCTCAGCAGTCAACACGTACACATTTACACCATTAACTGCATTAGCACAAATGCAGGTTTCACAAAGCCATAGCTAGGGGGCAGGGGCAAGCTGTCCCGGGCGCCGTCCTCGAAGGCGCAATTTGCACACTAAGTCCTTAATTTTTCATACCACTTTCCTCCGGCGTGAAAATAATGTTGATAAGTAAAAAAGGTCATCGCCGGTTTTCAGACTGTCACGGGTTAAAAATTTGTATGTTGTACGTTGCCGTGAAGACTCGGGTAAGCAAAAAAAGGCCATCACCGGAATTTAGGGCGCAGAATTTGTATGCCCCGGGCGCCGACTGCTCTAACTGCGGCTCTGTGATTGCAAGGTCTAAGAAAGATCAAGTTTTCAAACAATCTGTCAGTCATGCGTGTACGTTTGTTGGTCATTGTCAACCCTGTACGACTAAACACGGGAAGTTGTGAAGAATAAAACAGATACTCCAGTAAATGTATCGAAATTTGGCGATGACAAATTTTACTTGTAACGAAACATGAAAGACATAATGTAACGAAGTAAAAGTACTAATATTTGAATAAAACTTACTTGTTACAAGTAAAAAGTACTGGGTAAGTTGTGTACTTCGTTTCGAAGTACTCAGAATTGTACTTAAGTAATGTAACGCGTTACTTTTACTTCGTTACCGCGCAACACTGCATAGCATAACTAGTTAATGGACAGTAATAAAACTTTTTGAAGCTTTTAAGCCTTTTCTTTCGAATGTAAAGGACGTTTGAGCTGTTAAAATCTCGCACGCTTTAAAGGCACGAATTCCTGTTTCTATTTCAGACGCTTGCTTTGTTAACGAATGTGAATTTGACAACGGCCAATGTTCACAATACTGTGTCGACACCTACGATAGCTACTACTGCGGCTGCGAGGAGGGATACCGTCTGGCCCCAGTTGACTACAGCTGTCCATGTAAGTCTTTTAACACCTGTTCTACGTTAACAAATTTTGTCCTGACAGCAATCATGACGCTTAGGACATCATTGTTACCAAGAAACTGTCCTTCGTATTAGTGCTAGTTTGTCTTGCTTTCTGCATATAGATCGTTCGTTGTTTGAGGCGTTGGCGTAATTCTTCAAAATTCTGTTTCGTTTTAAGATTCTGCGGCCTGTTCGGCGGTGAAAAGCGACGTCGTCTTTGTGCTGGATAGTTCGTCTACCATATGTCCCGCGTTGAGTGGGTCTGCCTGTGCCAACTGGACCAATGTATTGACCTTGGTATCAAAAATTGTTGACCAGATGACCATTGATCAGGATCAGACTCGAGTCGGTGTCGTTCAGTTTGGCTCCAAAGCTAACAGCATTTTCTATCTCAGCACCTATTCAAGGTTTGATGCTAACATAGATATGTCAGTAATCCTAGATGGAATTTGCAGTTACATCTACAACATCAAGATAATTTTTGACAGTAATATCGTTGCATCGCACTGCGATAGAATAGCGTTATAAAGTTATTGTTTGAATTAATCGTTTGTCTAACTTTCGTGAACTGTTCGTGCACTAATTGTGAATGCTTTTAATTACCTCGTTTCGTTTGTTTTGTACAGCAAAGATTCTCTGAAGCAGGCGATCATGGCCATTCCTTTTGCCAACGGAGCGGCGTCGGACTTGGCTGCCGGACTTCTCGAAATGAGAACCAACCAGTTTACTCAGCAGCACGGCCGCCGTCTGGGCGTTGAAGAGATTGCAATTGTCATCACCGACGGCTTCGATAACAAAGCAGCGGCCGTTGCAGAGGCAAACCTTGCCGCCCAAGTCGGCATTTCCATCCTAAGTGTTGGAGTTACTTCTGGAGTTGAACAAGTAGATCTTCGTGACATATCCGCACGTCCACAACAACTCAACCAAAGCTATTTCCTCAGCCACGATTTCCAGAATCTTGTCTCGTACGACGATCTGCTGGTCGCCAGAACCTGCATAGCCGCCGCTCAGAGCGACTGCACCAACAAAGTCATGGACCTTGTCTTCGTGCTCGACAGCTCATCGTCTACTGGTTTCGGAAACTGGGCGACAATGTTGAACCATGTTATCGCTGTCGTCAACCAGCTCATCATAGGAGACACGGCCACAAGAGTAGGCGTCGTTTCCTTTGCTGACGTTGCCACCGATCCCATTTTGCTTAATACTTTCAACAACAAGTCAGCGCTTATCAACGCCATTGCAAATCTTCCTCTTATCAATGCGAACGGCATCAACATCTACGCCGCTCTTAAGGCCATGAGGACTGTTCAGTTCACCAGCGGAGCAGGAGACCGGTCGGATGTTCCGAACGTGGCTATCTTGATCACAGAGGGCTCATCGACGATCTACGCCAACGAAGCCCTTCACGAGGCTAAACTAGCGCACTACGCAGGAATCTCCGTTTATTCCGTGGGTTTGACAGACAAGGTTAACAAGAACGAATTGAGGATGATTTCATCTCATCCACATCTCGAACATCACCAGTGGTGGACATCTGCGAACTATGGAACAGGACTTGAAAACGTCATAAATTCAATCTCAGAAGAAATCTGTCGCCCAGACTTGGGTAAGTGTTGAGATTATCATCATAGCTAACACTGCTTGAAATTTTATAAGAAATAGTATGCTGACCTCTCATGCCTCAGACGTGCTCAAGTGTTGTGCTTTGATGCTCGATTACAAATTTTACAATTACTGAAATTACCTGAACTCACCCAGTGGCCTTGCTATTATATTGTACTTTTGTTTATTTTAGAACTGTACTGTAAAAACACGGAATTTGGAGGATATCAATGCTTCTGTCCTCTGGATGTCTGCGATATCCTTCCAGTAAATGGAACTCAGTGCATTGGTATGTTCCATTGGACTTATTTCATGGCAGATGAATTAGAAGTAATGATTAGTGACACTGTATAAACACGTTTTACTGTGAGATAAAATCTCGAGAAGCACGTTTGCCATTAATATTTTCACAATTACAATATTATTTTTCAATGCCCCGGAACATCAGGGAGGCGTTTGAGAGTCTACGTCAAGTTGGCTGACTTTTAGCACGGCATTTGGTGTCAACTGTTGTAGACGTTGACGAATGCGCCGTTAACAATGGAGGCTGCGCTCAAATCTGCAATAACACAGATGGAAGCTTTACGTGTTCGTGTCGACGAGGATATACGCTTTCTCCGGACGGAAGAACATGTGACGGTAAATAATTGGCTCGATGAATCATATTAATAACAATTGTTGTAGGCCTACACTTAAGTTAAACACGGCATTATGCCGGTCTGAATATATGAAGCTTCTTTGTTAAGATCGCATTCAGTTTATATTTTCAAACTTTCAAGTATATTAAGCTATTAGTGAGTATTGATTATTTTTCAATCTGGCTTACTCAATTAATTAATTTCGAGTTTGTTTTCTGATATTCTAATTTTACATAATCTGAACATCGAAATATTTTCTTTATGCAGATGTAAACGAGTGCTTGTCAAAACCATGTGCTGCTGGCATGTCCTGCATTAATATCATCGGATCGTATTTCTGCATAAATGAAAAAGAATCCGTCCTGCCAAGTAAGTCTGCAGCTATTTTATGACACTTGATTCACAAAATGTACGGAAAATCAGCCATTAGCCTGTGTCTTATTTAATTCTGTTTACTGAAATAATATTAGGCTCAGTGGAGCAATAAGATCGCATATCAAGTAATCTCAAAGATTCCAGATTTTGTCAATATATTTCTTATTCGCATTTGGTGAAACGTGCTTTCTAACGTTGGACACTGTTACAATGCATCTCTACCTTAGCGACGGTCTTCTTTATGTTGCTATTCTTTGTACTTTAGCTCCAGCTGCGTTGGTAGCCGCCGGCAGATCTGAACAAATGAGTGCCTCGTCGCCCAAGGACGGGTCGTCGATCGGTCTTGCGGTTGCAATGGCCGCCCTGGTGACAGGTCTGGTTGCGGTCGTCGTAGGCCTCGCCGTGCGCCGTGTCAGAAAGAGCAGGCAGAATCAGAGCAGAGTCCTCCGTCAACTGTCCACCGAGTTTCAATCAACAGAAGACGTCGAAGGAAATTCAAAGTCAAACGTTGGTGCTACGGATATGATTTAACGGACGTAGCGAAGAGCTTCTCTTTCAAATCGACCCTATTACGAATGCAATTTTTGTGATATGTTTTCTTTTAAATGGTAAATCGTGTCTGTTTTTATGGTTATTATATGACTGCGTTTTATTTGTATTTAAGCCGAACGTTTTCTATTTACTAGAATTTTGAAACCTGTGATATTTACGGACGAATTGTATGACAACGACTGGTTTCTTATAAAATATTATTGCAATTCTGTTGGATCGTTGCAATTAGTACCTGAATGACTGACCATCAAGCCATGTTGATGCCCACTCATCTCTTGCTTTATACGGACCTAATTGCTGGTTTAACTATCTTTTAAATGTGACCAATAGCTTCATGTGTTCTTCTTTGAGAATTATTAGACTATTTATTTACCATAATGCGTTTTTCAAATGGTAAGCATTGTTGATTGTTTTTACGACATTTGTGTTACAATCTGTCTTAAATCACAATTTACAGTCAACTGCATATCAGTCATGAATCGTTTTGATACCTCAGCAAGAATAAATCGATGTAATATTTATACCTGTAATTGTAATATTTATTTCATAAATGTTCAAACGTGTCTACATCTGTCAACTTGTGTCCATTTGCTAGTGTGTGAAATTAACTTGCCAACCGAGTCATGTATGTCGTCTTTGTCAATGCAACTTCTGACGCAAACTTTAAAATGATAGGAGAATGCAATTGTAGAAAAGGTTGCCCTGTCATTTCCAGAGGTTTTTGCTTTTAGTCATTTCTAAAATAAAAGTTGAAGTGGAATAATTAAAAACGGACTCTAATTGTTAAATTTTTATTAATTTTGTTACACCAATTTAGTCTTCTAGTAAAGTACTTTTATGATAGTTGTTATAAAAGCTAAACAAAACAAATTGTAAATGATTTTAATGTTTCAACATTACTGTTATGTATCTGTTTATGAAATGTTGAGTCTGTAATGAACGTGATGGCTGTGGCGTATTCTTTTTAGTCTGAAATGCGATTTCTATACATTGTTCGTTCTGTTGTGTTTATTTAATCTTGGAATCAATAAAAGTCGCTATTGACAAACGAAATGTTTCATCAGTTCATGTTCAGACACAGTTATTATTTTTTGACACTTCAGCCGCTGTTACAGTTTCTCGGTGACTACTAGAACCGTGATATTTTGACTTGAACTGCTACTCTGTGTAAGTCCTCTCACAAACTCAATTGAGCTATAAGGAAGACGTTTATTTATGCAGATAACAATAAAACAGAATGTTGTTGATTAATCGAAAATTAAATCTATATTTTAGAGACGAGTTTCTGTTGCGATTCAACATTTATTTTCCCGTATTTTCCATTTTGCCTTTGAAAAAGTCATTAAAGCCTGGAATTGTTTGACAAATACTAAATAAACAAGTTCTTTTCTTTGCTTAAATTCAAACAACATTTACAAGTCCGCTTGCGATTATCGTCTGCATGGAAAAATATGAGTCAGATAGAAAAAAGCAAGATGGTATATGGTCTGGTAGAATTGAAAGCGAATTTGTAGAAAGACCTAGACAGAAGCAGAGACACAGGCTGACGACAAAACGATGAAGGATGGGACGATGATAACGATTTCTAAGTCAACTTCGATGACAGCGAAAATGACGACGAGACCGATAATTATGATGATGAGCAGGGGCGTGTGCAGGAATTCCTTTAAAGGAGGCACTTTGTGTTCTATTCCACATTTTGACTTGCCTTCTCCCTTCCATATGGATTAGTGGCAATATGGTGCTTGCTGCCATACGTTTCTTCATAACGTTTCGGCTCTTCGCCGTAAGGAGGAATTAGCGAAATAAAATTGTTGTGGTGGTTTAATAAGGGCGTGTCCCTGTGCCCCTTCCTGGATCTGGCTATGCTCATAATTGTTTGAGCATGGTCCATGACATAAACGATTTTCGAAATACCTCTAAGGCAATGGTTCCAAAACGTTTTCGATCTGCGTTCGCTTTGCCGAGTCCAGATTTTTTGAAGGCACCCGATGTCAAATTTGACCAGGTGCACTTTGCGAAATTGTAATTTTTGGGCAATTATTGGTATTAAAAGTCACAAAGGTTTTGATAGGAAAAACTTAAAATTATGGTTAATTTGTGATAGTTCACGGCTCCAATGGAAGGAAGCCCCGGATCCTCAAAGACCCGAAGCTCACACTTTGGGAACCACTGATCAAGGGAATGAGTTGCCGTGTTAGGTTGAGATTTAGCGTTGAAATCGTTTTTGTTTACAATCTTCACAGGCACTATTATTGAAAAGTGAACAACTTGCTAAAACTGAAATACAGTGACATGCAATAACTTTGCACTATGCATTGTTTATTACATGAGTAGGTGCACTTAGTGACCTGACTTTGTCAACCGACTTCTGTTCTCCGCAGAATACGCCCGTTTTAGACGAGCCCATTGGAGCCTATTCTCATGCTGTACATACCTGTATTATGAATGTGAATCTCGTCCTCAGGCCGGAAAGTAAACATCCATTCAAAACTGCCTTTTATGCATGACAAATAGCTTCTTCTATTGAGTAATAGAACCAACCATCATTCCGTGAATAATACGGCCAAGGGTCTATCTCAGGCATTAACCGGAATTCTTTTAAAATGCCACGATCTTCATTAGCAAACACTGAAATCGTGAGGTGAGTGCTAATAATCCAGAATGTCGGTGCACCGTTCAATATACAAAGCACGAACGATTCAGTTGGTCAGCAATTTTAATTATTTTCATCCCTTAACACGATGGAACAACAATAGAAGAAAGAGAAGTGCTATTATTTAATATTAATGCCACTTCCAAAACAGGAATACTTAACATCATCACGAACTCAGCTTAGAACAGGTTGTGTTCGTTCGTTAGTATCGATGGCCTCTATTCCAATTCAGAGCATGGCCAAAAATTCAAAACATGATATCAAATGACAATGCAAGATGTTGAATTGATAAAAATCATCAAGACAAATCCGAATTGAGTACTTGGAAGTAAAAGTAGATAGGATTATTATTCAACTAGCATTCATTATCATAGTTATTCGTAAAAAAAACTAGTTTCACCGTTTATGCTCAATGCCCGTAGGGTCCGGTGCTGATCTCGGTTTTATAGCCATCAACCTATAGGTGACTAAGCCATTCATCGGCGGACGGTGGCAACTGGCCAGCCTCTTGCGTCGAAACTATGGTTACCCTCTCAATGTTGCCATTTGTACTCAGTTTGATGTTACAACAGCCATCTAGCGAGTAAGACTAAGTCGATCTCAAGGGTTCCTACGGCATTGAACCATTTTCATCGGCGTGCCTGCTCAGCGCGTAACCACTTCTGCCATCTTCCCGCCCCTTAGCTATTCGTAAATAAACCTAGTAGATAAGTTCCAAAATCTAGTCTGAAAAGTGTTGATGACCCTTATTTTGCTTGTCAGTCTTTTATGGCATTAATTACTTAACATCATCGGGTCATCGTCCCGGCCTCTATGCAGAAAATTCGCCGGGGCTCCTGAGCTCTGACAAAGACGACATTTTTCCGTTGTCAGAGTCTTTTTCAGGGTTCAGACTATTGTTAATATATCATCATCACCGGACCCGGGCCTCTTTGAGTTCCAAGGTCCACGGAACAATATACCGGCTGCACCCCCTCTCCTCAGGCCTGACCAGGGATAATAAAACAAAGGACAAATCCTACTGAGTCGATTGCTGAAAATCCAGTTATTACACAAATATAACGCTTGCCCGAATTATTCAAAGTACTAAAAAATCTAGGAACTGATTGGAGGCAGGTCCGTCGAGAGAAACTCCTGGCCCCTGGACAGACCGATCGCGAGCCTATAAACATTTCATAGAGTGTCTTCTTAAAGCTTCAAAATTGTAGGCCTACGCGACAGGTGTGAAAAAATGGTGAACACCTTTTCTTGTTAGCCTTTTCGAAACGTATGCAGCGGGCCCGCCCCCTTCAGTTCACGTCCGCATCAAAGCGTTTAAAGCATTTATATGTGATGATAAATAATATTGCACGATATACTGATTGCGGACAGCAATGGTCTTCTGCATATCGTCTGACCCCGGAACATTTGCCATCCATGCCCCTTTCGACGGGCCTGATTGAAGGGACAGAAGGCTGATTAGGGCTTCATACATGGAAAAAACAACACAAATACAGATTGGAAGTGGTAATTTAGAACCAGTAATGTAGGAAGAGGTTCACGAGGAGGATGAAAAAGATCAAGTGGACAGACAAGAAATCAAACGAAGAGGTATTAATGATGGCGGGAGAACACCATCAAAATAAGACAGAGGAATTGAATCGGACACGTAGTAAGAGGAGAAACATTGCTTTGAACAGTAATCGAGGGACGCATATCAGGAATAAAGACAAAAGGAAGACCAAGTAGGGTGCTATTCGACTGGATGATGAAAACAGATACACAGCCTCACAAAACCTTATCAGAAATCAAACAATAAGCGAGACGCAGAGAGGAATGGATACAATGGAGACCTGAACCTGTCCCAGGACAGAGAACATGATGATGATGATGATGATGATGATGATGATGATGATGATGATGATGATGATGATGATGATGATGATGATGATGATGATGATGCTTCACTACAACAAGTAAACTTTAAATCCGCTTGTATCACACCGCAAGAATTCGTCTCGACAATAAACTGTCACGAATGATCTGAAACTCGAACAAAGGTATTATTGTGTGGATGAGTCAATTTCTCTGGGGGGGATAGAGAAAAAGATTTTCAAATAAACAAGATTGCTGTCGTATATAACTGATGCAACTGTTAATGAAATGTAAAAACATCGCAGTCCCAGATCGCATTCTGAGCCGACTTCCTTGGTAAGAGTCGCTGTGAGGAAAACGATTAAGACATCGAGCCAATGTGATCGTCTGTGTTGTAGACCGAACTGGCGTCGCTCGGCAGCGAGAATTTCGAACCGAGTGATCCGATCTCATTGAATGTCGGTCGAGACGGCGACTTCACGTACGTCGTTGCCCTGTTCGACCGCTGCGTAATGTCGTCGTCTCGTCGGCGCCTTCGCAGGTGGCGCGCTGCCAGCGCCGCGCCGACGGCAACTAGGGCGGTCACTAGAACGGCCATCGCTGCGGCGAGACCGATTGTCCAAGAACTCGGTCCATCGCTCTGTAAAGACCCCGATTCGAAAGATCCTGGTGAGATATTGCTCGAAAGCTGAGGAGATGGCGCTGTGAAAATTAATAAAATTTTCATGTTCAGATCTCAAAACAGTGACGTGACGTGGGCTGTCCGCGCCCCAGAGCCCCCGAGGCAAAAGAGGGGTTGCGCCTCTAACCTGTGGCCAAAAATGTCGTATTCCTCGAGTTGCAATAATAGATTCCGAGAAAGTACTTACAATTCTTTTTTCTTCTTTGTGAGTGACATATGTCATTTTATGATTTTCACACGTATTTAGTGTTTTTCTTTTTTCCACTTGATATTTTGTGCGCCCCAAGAATTTTACACCAGGAGCAACCGTCCCTCTGTCCCTCACGCTACGCCATTGTCTCTATAAGCATCGTGACAATTATTAATGATACACTACTACACCTACTAGGCTACTACTACTACTACTACTACTACTACTACTACTACTACTACTACTACTACTACTACTACTACTACTATTACTACTACTACTACCACAAATACTAGGCCTACTACTACTCTACCACCACCATCACCAACAACACTGATGTTGCTGCTACTGCCATTACTACATTACTATTACTACTGAATTATATATATATATATCACTCTGTATATACATACATATATATATATACATATATACACAGTTGTCAATAGTTAACGGTACATTGAAAATGATTGGTAGCTTCAAATACTGTTACATTAGCTTGAACGTTTTTAAAACTTAATTAGAATCATGCATCTATTACACTTGCGTGTATTAATTTTGTAGAGTCCTTGAAAATCGAATGCTGAGAGATATCCATATGGCGGTCATTATACAGCGTGTAGCTTTGTCAGTTCTAATTCTGTCTCTTATTCTAAAGCGTGAACACCGATAGTCTATCCTCTTACCCAAAACCTTTCCATCGCCTCCGATGCAATAGTAAGACCCGTAGACATTAATGCACTCGTAATCGGAAGAACAAGGCGACGGATTATTCAAACACTCATTGATATCTATTGATAATAAACCAAATAAGCACCATAATTATCAATAACACCCATGAGAATAACGTCTACTCATTCGAATCAATTCACTCCACTTGTCATGGCTTAACCAGTACATGCATGCATACATGCATACATGCATGCATACACACGTAAATGCTGTACATACATATACAGTGTGTCCGGATAAAAAGCATGCCAACTCTATTTTCACTATATAAAACTTTAAGAAATCTTGGCCGATTTGCACGAAATTTTGATGGCTTGTGTGCAACAGAATCGAAATCATGGGATATAAAACGCGCCCTTATGTACCCGCCCTTTTAGTTATTTGTTGGCGTAAAGTATAACGTTACTAAAAATGCCGTTGAATTTCTGTGGTTACCAGACTCACCAGATTTTAACTCGGTGGACGATGGTATTATAAAGAAAAGGGTCTACCGGTCACGCATTTTTAATCTGAAAGAACTGAAGCAGAAATTGGTGACTGGCGAATGGGCGGGCAAGGCTCGATCATCCCGTCATTGCAGTAGCAATTCATCAGTGGTGACGAAGTCTGAAATCATGTGTCAAATTCTGGCGGTGGACATTTTGAATGTTCATTGTAAACTTTTTCAGACAATGTTTGCGTCTATCTGGGGCCAATTCATTCCTGTTTCAAACTGCACATTTTTACGGAAATCGATCAAGTTTTCTTAAAGTTATAGTGCAAATATAGTTGACACACTTTATCCGGACACAGTGTATGTATGCATGCATGAGCACTTACGTACACACAATACATACATACATACAATATAAGAACCAACTTCAAAGCATCGGTAGTAAATTCACATAGGCTGGTAGAAATGACAAACTATTTGAGAATGTGTACCGTCACATGTCCTTCCATTTGCCGACAGCTGAAATCCGTTTGAGCGACAGCTGCACGTGAAGCTGCCGTCAATATTGCTGCAAATCTGGGAACAGCCGCCATTATTGATTGCACATTCGTCGACATCTGCAAAAATAAATCATCTTTCACACAGAGTCTAATGTCCGAGATATACTTAGCAAATGGAGGAAACTAAGATGAGCGGAGGGTGAGTCATTTGACGCTCAATATCTGCCCGGATTTGAGAGTATTCAGCAACTGAAAAAGGTAAGCTGTGAGTCAGAATGTTTTACTATTCGGTAGGTGCTACCATGATGATATTTGTAGGGGGAAGAGTGAGAATTTCATGGTCACTGCTTACTGGTTCCTCCTCACTGATCCACTCTATAGGCCTATATAGTAAGGGGGAAGTTTCATTGCTACTGTTGTTGTGATTATTATTATTATTATTGTCTTGTCTTGTCTTCAACCGTCTTCGCTCCGAAGTTTGGTTGCATTATGAACTGTCATCTTCCAGATGTTACGATCTTCTGCTCTTCTTATCGCGTGCTCGATAGTGAGTCCTGTCCACTCTTTGATGTTGTCTTCCCACTTTTTTCTTGGCCTGCCTCTTTTTCGTGATCCAGGCATTGTGCCCTGCATTATATCCTTCTCCAGACATTCCTGCTTTGTTCGCATAATATGTCCCCAATATTTCAGTTTTCTTTTCTTTACTGTTTCCAGTAGGGTTCTTTGAACTCCTGCTTTATCCATTACCCACTCATTCGTCTTCTTTGCTTTCCAGGAAACTCTCATTATTTGTCTTAAACCTTTCATTTCGAATGCCTGTATGCGCCGTTCATCTTCCTTCATTATTGTCCAGCTTTCACAGCCGTATGTGGCGACTGGCCACACCATTGATCTCATTAACCGGACTTTTGTGCTCACAGGAATGTTGTGACTTTTCCATATTTTGTTTAATGATGTTCCCGCTCCACGTCCTTTATTCAGTCTGCTTCTTATGTCGGCTTTGCTTGAAGTGTCGTCTGATATGATGGACCCTAAATACGGGAAGGTGTTGACCTGTTCCAATACTGTACTCTGAATTTTTATGTTGCAGCTCTTGCCTTTTGTTGCCATTACCTTGGTTTTATCAATATTAATCATCATGTTGTATTTTTTCCCTATTTTATCCACCCTAGTTACCAAATCTTGTAGTTCTTTGTTTGAGCCACCGAATAGTATGATATCGTCTGCGTATCTTAAGTTTGAAATCTTCTTCCCTCCTATTCTAATGCCCCCCGTGAAACCGTCCAGTGCTTCTCTCATTACCTTTTCTGCCATGATGTTAAACAAATACGGCGATATAACACAGCCCTGTCTTACTCCTTTCTTTATTTTTAGCCAATTTGACAGTGTTCCGGCCACCTTGACTTTTGCTTTCTGTTTGTTATACAATTTGATCAAAATTTCTATTAGATGCGGTGGATATCCCATCTCTATCATGCTTAACCACAGTTCCTCGTGTTTTACTGAGTCGAATGCTTTCTTGAAATCCACAAAACACATGTAGACTGGCACCTGTTGTTCGTTTGCTTTTTCTAGAAGCATCCTGAGATTTGTTATTTGGTCGCGTGTGCCTCTCCCTTTACGGAATCCTGCTTGTTCTATAGCCATCTCGCTTTCTGTTTTGCTCGTATTCTTTCGAGTATGATTCTCAGAATTATCTTACTTGCCTGCGACACCAATGCAATTGTTCTATAGTTACTGCAGTTTCTACGGTCTCCCTTTTTTGGCAGCGGGAGGAAGTATGAGTGTGCCCAGTCTTCAGGCCACTCGCCACTTTCCCACAATGCTGTGCAAATCTCATGCATTCTGTTTATCACTGCCTCTCCTCCTTCCTTAAGCAATTCAATTGGTATTCCATCCGGTCCTGGCGCCTTATTGTTTGCTGTATCCTTCATTGCTCTCACTATTTCAGATCTAAGTGGCGGCGGTTCTCTTGGTGTGTCATGACTAGTATGCTTGATTTTCGTTATGCTGTCTTTTTCATCATCATCATAAAGTTCTTCACAATACTCTTTCCATCGCTCTGCAATTTTGTCTGTTTCTGTTAGTAGTTCGTTGTCCGATGATAAGATGCCATTGTAGTTTGGACTGAACTTTCTTGTAATGGACCGAGTGATTTGAAAAAACTTGCGCATGTTTCCTTTCTTTTGTGATTCTTCTACCTCCTCGCACATTTCCTCTAGATGTTTTACTTTGTCTTGCCTTAGTTTCCTTTGTACTTCTCCTTTTAGTTTTTTGTACTGGTCATGATCTTTATTCTTCACCTCTCTTTTTTCCGCTATTAGCTTTTGTGTTTCCTCTGTTACCCATTCTTTTGATCTTTTGTTCTTTATGAATCCAATTGTGTTTTCTGCCGTTTCCATCACTATTGCTTTAAGTTCTTGCCAAAGAGACTCGGGTGTTTTTCTTCTTGTATCTTATTTAATGCCTCGAACCTGTTGTTAACCTCTGCTGCGTATTCCACCCCCTTTTCCCCCTTTAACTCATCCACATTAAGTCTTCTCATTATGATTGGTCTCTGTTGTCTCTTTAGTTTGATCTTCATTGAGGCTACCAGTAGCTGATGATCAGTGTCACAATCGGCACCTGGATAAGTAGTGCAGTCTATGAAATCCATTATTATTATTATTATTATTATTATTATTATTATTATTATTATTATTATTATGCTGCAGTCTGGTCAACCTCAATACATGTATTTAAAATCTATGTTAAACCATCCGAAACATTGTCATTCAACAAGATATTATTATTATTATTATTATTATTATTATTATTATTATTATTATTATTATTATTATTATTAAGCTGACAATTTATTTTTTGGTCCACATTGCCGAATGTTCAGAGCAAGGGCATATAATTATTGAGTCCAGATAAAAACTAAAACTAATACTGTAAGTTCATTCTTTGTAGTTTCCTCGGCAGTACTGTACAGTGTATATAGAACATCTGTTCGTTCGTCATCATGATGTCCTTAATTTATTTAACTGACTTATTTAACATAATAGCAAAAATTAAAATTTCTCACATTGGTCTTATTCTTCTTCTTGCCCCACCACACTTAGTCTGGCTTTCTTCAAATGTCACTCTGGTTGCTACAGTCTGTCCAATGTGTGTGTGTGCAGTATAAGATCTTGCAAGAAACTAATTCGCCGTACACCCTCTAATACAAGCCTCGGCTTCCATCAAAATAAATTAATTTACCCCTGACTTTTGCTGGAAACCTGACTGCTGTTGGGAGAATCAGCCTTTATTCGAACGTTTTGCAGTAGTCACATGCTTCTAATTTCAGTTCAATTGCATATCCATTCCTTTTATGATTTCTACGAGTTTAAGCGCTGTTAGCCATTTTCACTGATCGAACAAAATCAATGTCGCAGAACATGGTATTAGATCAGGGGTCGACAACCTTTTTCAGCGAAGGCCAAACAGCTATGGCAGAGTCTGACGGATGGCCATGTAATTAGGGCCTAAGTAATTTTTTCACGGACCCCTAAAAGTTTTGACCTTTATGTTTTTCATGTTTGTGCTAGAAAAGTTCTAAAGTTCTCAAAAAATATACAGATCAACTGACAAATATTGGTAATGAACGTCGCTATTTGTTTGTCAGACTTTTCCGGACATTAACTCCGTTGATCGGCTAATAATTCACTGATCAGAAGGATGTTAGACAAAGCAGCAAAAATTAATTTTTAGTCTGTAGGGACCGCGAATTAAATTCACTGGCGGGCCGCATATGGCCGTAGGTTGCCGACCCCTGTATTAGATCAACCACAGTATTAGGTACCTGGCTTTTATTAAAATGAATGACTCCCCTTTCTCTTCGACTGGTATTGAGGACCCGGCTTCTTTTGGGTACTAGATTTGTATCAGAGGACTTAAGTCATTTGGTTTAAAACACACAGCAAAAACCTGCGCAAATTGAATGTTTTTTCCTACAGGTATGCCTATTTGAAAGAAACCTACCGATGCACTGGGTACCATTAACGGGCAAAACGTCGCATAAGTCCAAAGGACAGAAACACTGATATCCGCCGAAATTCGTCTGTCTGCAAAAGAGCTCTACGCAGAAGAACATGAAAAGTTATCACAGTGGTACAACCTGCCTTATAATATTGTATAATTCTTACCTAGGAAAACTGGGTTATTAAATGCTGAGAACAATTCTTGGTACAGTGCTTTTAGAATAGGCCACAATAGGCCAATGCCTCATAAATCACTTAAAATCACGTTGTTGCTGCAATTATTATTATTTTTATTATTATTATTAGTAGTAGTAGTAGTGGTGGTGGTGGTGGTGGTGGTGGTGGTGGTGTGGTGGTGGTGGTGGTGGTGGTGGTGGTGGTGGTGGTGGTGGTGACAGTAGTAGTAGTAGTAGTAGTAGTAGTAGTAGTAGTAGTAGTAGTAGTAGTAGCAGCAGTAGCAGTAGTAGTAGTAGCAGCAGTAGCAGCAGCAGCAGTAGCAGCAGTAGCAGTAGTGGCGGTGGCGGTGGTAGTAGCAGTAGCAGCAGGTGGCGGTGCAGTAGCAGCAGCAGCAGCAGCCTGGCAGGCGGCGCATTGGCTTTAGATAGAGTTAATGCTCTGTACAGACGTCAGCAGCAGCAGCAGTTTAGTAGCAGCAGCAAAGCAGTAGCTCAGTAAGTAGCAGTAAAATTCCGAGACAGAGTTAATGCTCTGTACAGACGTCTTTACAGTTTATATAAAGGTACTCAAAAAGTGGTAAAATTCCGAAATTAAAAGTGGTAAAATTCCGAAATTGTATCAAAGTGGTCGATAGCATTGATATTTCTGAAGGTTTACAAGTACGATTAGAGTGCCTACCCAAGGTCGGTCGACAGATTTCGTCTGAAACAGAATTGATGATGTTGCCGAGACTGTTTCCGAAGTCCGGTGACGTCCACCATTGGTGATACTGTAGGTGAGGATGAGACGACAACATTGTAATTTCGTTGACGCTGACCTTAGAAGTAACGCCGATCACAAACATCGAAATGCCAGCACGTTGTGCCAATCGAGCGTCGTCCAGTACACCGCTAGCACTGACAGTCGAAGCACCTCCTGTGATCAGGACAGCCACGTTCGGAACATCCGACCGGTCTCCTGCTCCGCTGGTGAACTGAACAGTCATCAGGACCTCAAGAGCGGCGTAGATGTTGATGGCGTTCGTATTGATCAGAGGCAGCTTTGCAATGGCGTCGACCAGCGCCGACTTGCTGTTGAACGTGTTGAGATAGATTGGATAGGTGGCAACGTCAGCGAAGGAAACGACGCCTACTCTTGTGGCAGTGTCTCCTATCGTGAGCTGGTTGACGAGAGCGGTAACATGGTTCAACATTGTCGCCCAGTTTCCGAAACCAGTAAACGATGAGCTGTCGAGCACGAAGACAAGGTCCATGACTTTGTTGGTGCAGTCGCTCTGAGCGGCGGCTATGCAGGTTCTGGCGACCAGCAGATCGTCGTACGAGACAAGATTCTGGAAATCGTGGCTGAGGAAATAGCTTTGGTTGAGTTGTTGTGGATAAGCGGATACGTCGCGAATATCACTCTGAGCGACACTCGGAGTGACGCCAATAAGAAAGACGGAAATTCCGGCCAGTCTGGCCAGTGACGATTCGCTGATGACCGCTGCTTTGTTATCGAAGCCGTCGGTGATGACAATTGCAATCTGTTCGACGCCCAGACGGCGGCCATTTTGCGGTGTAAACTGGTTGTTTCTCATTTCTCGGAGGGCAGACGCCAGATCCGATCCTGCTCCGTTTCCGAACGGAACGTTAGCAATTTCCGGTGTCAAAGAGTTTTTGCTGGTTTTAAAAGATACAAGAATGCGCATGGAAACATAACTTAATTCAAGAACCTTAGAATTGAAATTGTTTAGGATGTTCCTGTTAAGTCTTGAAGGCAATTAACGAAGAGCATCGTTCATATGCCCCATTGGTTGGTTGTATGAATCAATTAAATCACTCCTTGCTCTTCTTTATCGGTTGCAAATTGTGCATATAGATGCATATGCATAGGCCTAGAGATGTTTATTACCAGAAGTTGATTCCATATATTATAATTAGTTATACCAATAGTCGTCGCCTATCCGTTTGCACAGCGAACTGCTGCACAGCCACAATAGCGTGTGAATATTGGGCATTAAAAATGCACAAAAATTGTCAATGAAATTATTCATATAGCATAAAGTCCCGCGGCATATGCAAGCGATTTTAAATCAAAACTTTCGTCACAGAGCCAACTATCGAGGCTTACTGTATTAAATTTGAGACACGTAACAGAAACCTATCCCACCTGTTGTAGGTATTGAGTTTGAAGACGGGATTAACAGCCGAATCAAAGGTTAGCAGGCCGACCTGCGTCTGAGTTGGTCCGATATTCATTTTGTCGACAATTCTCGAGACTAGGTCAAGTACATTGGCCCAATTGGCACAGGTCGACCCGCTCAGCTGAGTGCAGATTGTTGACGAGCTATCAAGAAGGAAGACAACATCACTTTTCACCTCTGAGCAAGCTGCTGAGTCTACAATTATTTAAACAATGAATCATGTTCAAAATGACGTGTGCGACCCGTATTTAGACATAATATTATTTCACGGAAGAATATTTATAAAGGACGTTTGTATTTATGCGATTTCATCTCAAATTCTTCAATCTAGTTGTCTTAGATCTATGCATTACTTTCAACATCCACCAGAGTATATATTTCATTTTGTAAATGTCAGTGGGGTTCGTATTCAGAATACGCAGCCAACTCAACACCTCAGTCCGCCGAGCTCGGCTGATATTTAGGGCTCGGTGACACGACCACGTGACCCTGCTTCTTAGGGAGCGCATTGCATTCAAGCGCTGTTGGTTGACGTTCCGGGCGCTACACGGTCCTTCCTGCCCGGAATACCTACAGTATAGCGACGTTTGTACGCGGGCCGGAGATGAGCGATCGACGGCTTCATCTGCGATCCAGTTATCGAATCCATCTTTACGTTCCACCGTCGAAGACTGTTAAATTCGAAGAACGTTCCATCTCGCGCGGAAATTCTTTCCTCTGGAATTCACTGCCAGATAGATATCGTGTCGTCCGTCGTCACCTCCTTTGGAGAGTTCGCGAGCAAGTTGTCGACGTACTCATTTAACATTTCGTTCCCAAGTTCGGTGTAAAGCGCCCTTGACGTTGGCCCCTGCTATATTACGGCGCTATATAAATTGTCATTAACAATAACATTAACTTGCCAACGGCAGGCATCTCAGTGCCAAGAAAAAACAGGCCGAAAAATTCTGAACAATACTGTACATAGGAAGATCTGTTTGAAGTCAAAGTGACAGCATATATATGGAGAAAAGAACAGGAAAACAATGGTTGGCTCTACAGATTGCAATCAATTGGGTTCTTGAGAGATACAGCGGAAGCGATAACCCTAACACTAACGTGACTTTAAGTGGGTTGTGTGGCATTAACCTGTTAGAAAACCATTATACTACTGTATAAACAATGGAGCTCTGAACCAGTCCGAGGACAGAGAACATGATGATGATGCTACTGTATGGTTGATCCTCACCCTAACCTGCCAATGTCAGCTCCTTGAAAGCGATATTAATTATAATTGACTGCATACTGAATGACTTTTTAAAAACATAGCAAAATATGAATAACAATCATCTAATATCCAAATTAAGTGCAATTTAATATTTATCTTTGAAGCAGGAGCAAAAGTAATATAGAGAAATATCTAGTAGAACGTGTGCGTTGGTATTTATCTGGCAAACATCTAGGCGACTTCTTACATGGACATCTGTAGTCAACTGGAACCAGGCGGAAACCTTCATCACAGGCGCAGTAGTAGGTATCAAAGGTGTCGATGCAGTTTTGCGAACACTGGCCATTGTCAAATGCACATTCATTCATAAAGCACTTTCCTGAAATGTGAAAGTAAACGGAAAAGAACTAAAACATTTGCTGCAGCAAACGAAACTGTGATAACGTTTATATAAAGCATGAAAAGCCAATTTTATTTGCAGATATATTCTTAGATAAGAAATTTAAGAAGAGCTGGAAGAGGCTCCAAAGAGCTACTACGGGCATATTTAAAAATTCGTTATGCCCTTTACAGGATTTTCGCAAGTAAAAATTTCAGACGTCGGTGAAATCGAAATATACAACTATGCCTATACCTGCCGGGTCCCCATTCTGTCCTTGTAGTCCTGCAGATCCAGTGGCTCCTGTTATTCCCATACGTCCAAGGATCCCTGGGCTTCCAGTTGCTCCAGAACCACCACGAGCTCCAGGATTTCCAGTAACACCAAAACCTGCACTCAACAAATACATATCATAAAACCTGTATATAATATATGTATATATACACAGGTCTTATGATATGTATTGGTATTATGCATGCATAGGCCTGTGCATGTACATCTATATGTACAATTTGCAACCAAAAAGTAGAGCAGAGAGTGATTTAATAGCTACATACAAAATACTAATAAATAGAGTGAAAGTGCCACCAGAAAGCTTACTCCACGACAGCACAGTGTGACGGAAGCAGAGGACATGCGTGAATCTGGTTAAGAAATGGGTTGGGAGACACAGGCAACATATTTAGTGATGGAGTAGTTAGTAGTCGACAGATGGAATGAATTGAAGAAGAATGTATCAGCTAATAGTATAATACTTTTGGTCTTTTATAGTTGTTAGATATTTATTAAATATTGTTGTAGTGAATATTACAATTGAATGAAACGTGTTATAACATTGTGTGTATATATATATATAAGGTCTCTAAACAGTCTTTTTAAAACACAGAAGTTACAGAAACACAGAAGTTAATCCTCTGAAAACCATGGCAATTTGGCTGTGCCCTAGTAAACATATACTTGTGATTGAAATCCAGACTGATTGTACACTACCAGTGGTTCCAGTAGCTCCTTGCGCTCCACTTGGTCCTGTGGCGCCGGTTCGTCCAGTAGCACCTGTACCTCCAGTTGCTCCTGTACCTCCTGTCACTCCAGTGGATCCAGTAACACCAACTGCTCCGGTAGCACCAGTGGATCCTGGCAACAGCACAAAACGTTTCTCTTTGAACCAGTTCCATGCACGATAAGCGCTTCACGGAGTTTTTATTTCATTTCCGTTAATTTGCTTTTTCAAATTAAATCATCTTTATATATAGAAACAATGTTATTTTGCGAACATATTATAGTTTACCGGTTGTTTCAATTCCAGTTGCCCCAGTAGTTCCAGATGCTCCAGGTACACCAATAATTCCAGTGGCACCGGTGGAGCCTGTATTTCCCACCGGACCCGTGGACCCAGTAGGTCCTGTCCATCCTGTTTGTCCAGTGTTTCCTACGGGACCAGTGGAACCTGTGTTGCCTGTCGAACCAGTTGCTCCTGAAAGACCTGTTGGACCCAAAGGACCTGCAAAAAGTTTGCCACATCTCTACCAAGCGACCCATCGAGTCAATCTGTGAAGGCAAGCTATGAAAGAGATTGATGGAGGGAGGTAATTTGCCTACAAGAAGCTGATCTTGTAGTCTATCTCAGTTCATCATTTTACTTAAAACCTAATGACGCAGAATTTGAAATCTGAAATTCAATTTTATATTTTATTATTTTATATTTAATCAAATTTTAATGATATTTTGGAAGAGTAGTATTTCGACAAACCAGTGGCTCCTCTTGCTCCAGTTCCGCCAATTGGACCAGCGGCACCGGTCTGTCCAACGGAACCAGTCGCTCCTGTGGATCCAACCGGTCCGATGATACCTGTGGAACCAGTGTTACCCGTGAAACCAGTATTTCCCTGCGGACCAACGGATCCAGTAAATCCAGTGTTTCCAGTAGAGCCTGTCAAAACGCATCTATTAAATTCAAACTGGTAAATAAGGATTTACTAGTGTGACTTTTTAAGAGGCAGATTATTTTCGCAGTGCATGTTATTTAATTAAGTCAACCTAAGAAGGTGACAAATGTTCCAAAATACAGTTCTGTCATCATGTGTCATCAATGACTTGAAATGCCACAAATAAGCGTTATATAGTCGTCATCTGTCGTGATAAAGTTACTTCTGTTAAGACGTTTGGAAATGGAGCATGTCTCATTGGCAATATTTGTCAGGCATTTCTGTTCAAGCTCAAAAGTTGTTTGTTAGGGTTCTGATATTCAGGTAATGCACTTCAAGTCTCTGTCTCCACTGTCCGACTGCTTTATCGATTAAATTACGCCCTGGTCCATTCAATCCCATTCCTTAGCAGTGCTCTTTCATAGCTCGCTGACGTCTTTGATATTTGTCTTGTACTGTAGTCCCTTTCTTACAGTGTGCCCCAATGGCGGTTCCAGGAATTCTTGGTGGGGGATGAAAAAATGTATAGGAAGTTGGTGGGGGATGCAAAGTTTTAAAAAAGGAATGAGAGAAAAAGGTAATAAAAGATCATTCGTCTTAATGTTTGCCCACTAAATGTTAATAAACCTTGCCGGAAAAGGCTTACAAGCAAAATACGTCTTCCGCAGTATTTTTCGGTAGATTTGTTCTAAATCTACCGCAAAGATGGGTTGACAAGCAAAAAGTCTCCGGTGAGTGGATGCACTCCCAGTCATCAGCATGGTGGAACCGCCACTGGTGTGCTCCAGATCTTGTAGTCCACTGGACTTGTGTAGGGACCATTGGGAAGCCACAGATTTGGTGGAATGAAGGCTGGCGTCACAACTTTCAGGAGTTCGACAGTATTGCAATCCCGATGCACGGGGACTCGGGTTCCAACCTGTTGGAACATGTAGTCCCAGTACCGCATAATGTCGGGCAGAAAACCTCGTGAGCAATACCTCCCGCTATTAGGCCTATTAGGGGCCGTCCATAAATGACGTCACGCGATTTTGGCAGTTTTTTGACTACCCCAGACTCCCTCAAATATGACGTCACAACTCGTTTACCCCCGTCATCTCGTCATCTTTCCAATGGCAAAATTAATGTTTCGTTTGAAAAATATTCATTATAATTATGGTACGCCGACAAAATCGCTCAAGACAAGATCGCGCCGACAAATTAGCGTTGACAAATTAGCGTTGACAAATTAGCGTTGACAACTTAGCGTTGACAAATTAGCGCCGACAAATTAGCGTTGACAAATTAGCGCCGTCAAATTAGCGTTGACAAATTAGCGTTGACAAATGAGCGCCGAAAAATAGCGTCGAATTAAGAAATGATAGAGAACTCAACTTTAACCTTAACAGGGTTTTTCAAGTAATATTACACCAAAGCTAATTTAACTGTGAAAATGTCCTTTTATAATATTCAATAACGTAGAAGAAAATACTAAACCTATAGTCACCACTGTGTGAAATATTTAGTCATTTGATATTTGCGTATTTAATTCCGTTTCGAGTAGCGCCTGCTAAATGGCTAATACCTTCAACATGCCACCAAGCATGATTGAATACGATAATGAATATCTTTTGCATCTCATAGCCGAGTATTATCTTTACTTTATTTATTATTGTCGATTTGCTCATATCGCGTGATTACGTCGGCGCTGTTTTGTCGGGGTTTTTGGAGCTGTTTTGTCGGCGCTGTTTTGTCGGCGCGATTTTGTCGACGCCATTTTGTCTTGCGCTATTTTGACTGGACACCTATAATAGTTTAAACAGTATTCAGAAACTACTATTTTTCCAAATCTTTTTCTAAAATGAAGTATAATAATTATAAGTGTAAAATACGTTCAAATTTGCGGTAACAAATTAGCGTTGACAAATTAGAGCTGACAAATGAGTTGAAAAATCACAAAGACTGATTCGGTATTAATAATAATATTTAGTATTATGTGACGTCACATTTCTGGAAACTCTTCCCCCGTCGTCACACCGTCACAAATGTTCGAACCCCTTCCCTCCTAAGTGCGTGACGTCATTTATGGACAGCCCCTTAAGCCTACTGGCCATTCACCTTGACATTTATTAAATAGTGTATTTTACCATCTCACTTTGTTGATAGTGACGATTGTAAAATACGCGATCTAATAAGACATCGTGTAGTAAGACTGCTGCTCATATACAACTCATTAAACAATATTATATCTTATTATATAATTCTCGATGTCTGTCGCGTCTGTCCGTCCGCAACACGGCGGGTATTGCAAGACGCTGTTGTCATTGACAACCAAATATTGTTTAATCAAACCGGAGCGTTTAACGAAGCGTCTTAATTGCAGCTTAAACCCCCGTCCCCCTTCCCTCACCTTATCCCTCTCCCAATCGCCCAGGCCCAACCAATTCCCGCCCCGGCCCCAAACCCCATTACCCCTTCCTCTCCCCATCCCTCTCCCAATCCCCCTTCACTCTCCCCATCCCTCTCCCAATCGCCCTGGCCCCAACACATCCCCACCCAGGCCCCAACCCATACCGCCCTGCCTACCCCACAGGCCCCAAACCCCTGTTTCCATTCCCTCTCACCATCCCTCTCCCAACCCCATTCCTCTCACCATCCCTTTCCCAATCGGCCCGGCCCCAAACCATCACTGCTCCGCCCTACCCCCACCGGCCCCAAACCCCGTTCCCAAACCTACGGCCACAAACCCTGTTCCTAAACCTACACAACGCTGCTCCTGAAAACCCGTACAACCCACTTTCCTCCTCCCAAATATCCCTTCCCTCTCCCAATGCCCTGCCCCCCCGTTATTATATATATTTACTCCTTCCTAACCTCAAACCCTATTTTTTAAAATTTAACCCCTCAATTGGGGATGACATTTTCAGACGCGTCACCGTAGGCCTACTGGGGATTTAATTTTTGGAAAAGCGTTATTCACAAATGATTGCTGTAACGTTTTAAATTTGCTATATCTCAGGCTATGTAGGAGCTAAAAGGATGAAGTTTGCACCATTGTTTAGATCGTTTATTCCTCTTTCCAATCGTCCGTGCAAAACAAAAAAAAGTTGGGTGTAGAGTTCACTTTACGGCCTAAAATATCACCCTCTCCCCAAAATATTTTTATAGCCCCCTAGCAAACTATTTTCAGCGGTAACCCCACTTTGGTCAGCGGCAAAGTTGTAAAGGGATGTCAGAGGAACAAAATAAACCAAAAAGTTTGAAAATCGGTTGACATTTGGTAAAGATCTATCAATTCTAACCCGATGACCCCAATGTTTGAACATAATTATTATCGGTGAATTGCGCGAAAGTTTTGAATTCTGAGAATTCTGATCAAAATTACATGATCCAGCGAAGGCATTATGTCCATTCCCATTGATGCTATTGCTGGATCATGACTGAATTCCTAAATCGATTTCTGTTCCATTAAATATTTTAATTTTAGTTTCCTACTTGTTTGAATTTGCTATATCTCAGGCTATATAAGAGCTAAGAAGATGAGGTTTGCACCGTTGTTTAGCCTTTTTTATTCCTCTTTCTAACCGTCCGTGCAAAACAAAAAAGTCTAGCGTTCACGAGCTTTCCGACAAATCAAGTGAGAATGAGGAGCAGGCTGTTGCTCGGCGTGCAACAGCAGCACAGCAAACAAGAGAATCAAGCACTGCATGTTGTTCGACACTGCCAAATCATTACACTTACGTTGATTGTCAAGTTTCAGAAAATTCACGCGAATGGGCGTTAACTCGGTTGCAGGAAAAGGCGGCGAGTTAGGGAAATTAATTGCTCAAAATCCTCTTGCATTTGCACAAAATCGGGTGGTAAAACAGCCAATCTCCCCCGTCATTTTTGACGGGTAAACACCTAGTTAATAATAATTATCAATGCGCTGTAGCTGGTGGCACTGGTAGTTGATGTTACTTGATGTAGATGCGAAATACCAGTGTTTCCAGTTAATCCATTTGGTCCGGTGGGTCCAGTCGCTCCCACTAATCCAGTCGCTCCATTATTTCCGGTTGAACCAATTCTTCCTGCTGGGCCTGTGTTTCCAGTCGATCCGATTAGACCCACTGATCCAGTATTTCCAGTTGCTCCTATAGGTCCATTTGGTCCAGTAGTACCTACACAAGATATTAGAGGTTCAATGTCTATGCAATATTGTTCTCTTGCAGACAAAGACGATATAATCAATACTTTGCACTAGATAGTTTCAGTATCATTCTGGATGACTCAGAATTAAGGCAATTTATATTAGCAATTTTTTTTGTTGCCAAAGCATTACTGAATTGATTTCAAGGAATTTCGTCATATGTGCGTTGTACCTGTATTTCCCACAGATCCTCTGTTTCCCTGTGGTCCCGTCGCTCCTGTGTTTCCCAGTGGACCCTGTGTTCCAAAGGCTCCCACAGCACCCTGTGGTCCAACTTGTCCTATCGGTCCAACTGAGCCGGTTAAACCGATTGGCCCTGTATTACCAACTGGACCCTGTGGACCAGAAGCACCTGTTGCATCGAATCAGCATCACAAAGACAACATCTCAAAAGAACTCACGCTTTCATAAACAAAAAACAGGTGTTTCAGGTGTATTTCGTTGTCTCACACATGAAAGACCTGCAAAGTGGTTGTGATCGTATAATTTTAATTTGTTATTAGTGGATCTCATCACTCTAACAGTATAAAAGATTGAAACGTCTATTGAAAATGACAAGACAGTAAGACACTTCAAAGCCGTCTACTCACCAGTTGCGCCGCTGATACCTCTCGGTCCAGCAGGTCCGGTGGAACCAATGGGTCCCGTGGACCCTATGCTGCCAGTTGATCCTGTTCTTCCAGAAGTTCCAATAACTCCAGATGGTCCCTGACGACCAGTGAATCCAGTCACACCTGAAGCGTTTACAATCGGTTCCATTCATTCGCCAAACAGAAAGCTTTGATTCATATGAAAAGAACTTTGTTTCCTATGAAAAAAGCCTTTATTCATATGAAAAAGCTGTGATTCATATGACAAAAGCTTTGATTCATATAAAAAAGCTTTGATTCATATGAAAAAAAGCTTTGATTTATATGAAAATAACTTTGATTCATATGAAATTTTCGCCATCATGTTTTCATGACGTTAATCACAACTAAAGTCTAGCTGCGTCTACGTATGCTCAATTTACATGCATTTACACAGGTCATCCTCCACATACTGTGTGTGTGCAGTCCCCGTACAAAACGTTCTGTGCTACATTTGTTATAATAATCTAGAGGTCATTAATGCATTCTAACCAACAATGCATCAATATATAACGTCTCCAGCCGAACAATAATCATTGTAGGCATTTTAGCTTTAGATCAGACCGCAGAGAGAAATTCCGGACCCCTATGCAGAAGGTCAGTCACGGGCCCCTAACAAGTGTGAAAAAGCTGGTGATGACCTTTTTGCTTTTAGTCTTTTTCGGGACACTATGCATTGCATGCAATACTGGAGAGACGCATTAGTCAGCCCACTGTTCAAGAAGGGAAAACGAAGTGAACCAAGCAATTACAGACCAGTGAGCCTAACATCTGTAATCGGTAAAGTTATGGAAAAAATACTGAAGGAAAGCATTTTGGAACATTTGACTAGGCATAAAATTGTTAAAGATAGTCAGCATGGATTTACAAAGGGGCGTTCATGCCTGACCAACCTGTTGGACTTTCCGGAGGAGGTTTTTGATAATCTAGACAAGGGCAAGGGAGTAGACATAATATATTTAGATTTTGCCAAAGCTTTTGATAAAGTACCCCATATAAGGCTGGCTGCCAAACTGAAGTCCTGTGGAATAAGGGGCAATATTCTCAGATGGATTGAAAATTGGTTGAAGGGAAGAAGACAGAAGGTTGGCATTAGGGAGGCCATTCGCAATGGGCAAGAGTTATCAGTGGAGTGCCTCAGGGCTCAGTGCTTGGGCCATTACTTTTTCTAATATATATAAATGATATCGATGAAGGATTACTGTCCAAAATTTCAAAGTTTGCTGATGACACAAAGTTATGCAGAAATATAGACTCGGAGGATGATGCAAAAAAATTTTACAAGAAGATCTAAGGAAATTGTTTCAGTGGTCTGTGGACTGGCAGATGCTTTTCAATATTGATAAATGTTCTGTAATGCATGTTGGGAAGTCTAATAATGGTAATGAATATTCTTTAGGGGAAGGTTCTAACCACAACAGAAAAGAAAGAGACTTGGGGATAATCACCCATAGAAGTATGAATCCATCTCACCAATGCATGGAGGCAGCAAAAAGGGAAACCAAATGTTGGGAATGGTGAAAAGGACAATTGTGAGTCGTGACAAAGAGATAATCATTAAACTTTATAAGTCATTAGTAAGGCCTCATCTGGAATACTGTGTTCAGGCTTGGAATCCATTCTTGAAAAAGATATAGAACTTTTAGAAAAAGTGCAAAGACGAGCAACGAAGATGGTCAATGGGTGCCATAATTTAAGCTACGAAAAAGACTTCAATATTGTGGACTGACTATAACATTAGAAAGGAGAAGAGAGAGAGGGGATTTGATAGAAACATACAAAATAATGACTGGGAAAGTAGATGTGCCATATGATCGATTCTTTACATTGGCACACTATAGCAGCACAAGAGGCCCAAGTGCAAATTGTTTAAGCAGAGGGTTGGTCCAAGAAAGAAAAGGTTTTTTAGTGCAAGGGTTGTGGACAAATGGAACAGTTTGGACGAGGTGGGAGTGACAGTTGAAACAGTGAACGGATTCAAAGGCTATCTAGATAAACTAGGTTATTGAATGCAGATGGTTACATCAGTGGTTTTCACACAGGCTTACTTAGCCTCCTAAACCACTTAAAATCACATTATTATTAATACGTGACCGGCCCGGACCCCTACATGTCGCCGGACCCATGTGTGCAAAACTGCTGCTGACCTTTCTTCTGCTTGTCAGCGTTTTTCAGGGTTTACGATATGTTAATAATATAATAATATGTCACCGCCCAGGCCCCCTACAAGTCGCGCCGGGCCTCCTACAGGTCGCCGGGCCCCTGTGCATTTGCCCCTGCCTGCCTCCCTCTCGGCGGCCTTGCTTTAGATTGGCTGTATAGGCCTATATTGCTTTTAAATGCATGCCGCAACCTACATAATATTGAAAGCGGAGTTTCTATTTTTAATAGTATTTAGCTATTAATCGATATGATGCAATTAGCATTGTGCTCACCTATAGCCCCAATACTTCCAACTGGACCAGTGGCTCCAATTAATCCAGTCACTCCCTGTTCTCCTCTCGGCCCAATGGCTCCAGTTCTTCCGGTTGAACCCATAGATCCCACTTGACCAGTATCGCCATTAGGGCCTCTTGGTCCAGTGGATCCGGTGTTTCCTTGAGGTCCTGCGAATCCACTTCCTCCAGTTCCTCCCAAAGGTCCAGTTGCTCCTGTGGAGCCTGTGTTACCAATGTCACCAGTTGCTCCCGTCTGACCGACAGGTCCTCGAGGACCGATCTGACCAGTGGCTCCGGTTCTTCCATTGGAACCTGTGTTCCCTAAAGAGTCAGAGATAAGTCCGTTACAATTACAGTATGAGAATGTCTACGCCGATAGTTCTTAGAGGTTCGGTGAGTCAGTCTCGAGGGTTCGGCGAAGGGAGGTCAAAACACGCACCCGATTTATATATATATATATATATATATAATTTATTTTTCCGTAAAGAACTAGGGGACGGTGAATGTGCATAGGAAACTGGTGTGGTTTGGTACGTCACCTCAAACAAGGTTAAGAACCACTGGTCGACACATTACAGTTGTCCAAGCCTTTGAGAAATCGAGAGAATTTCAGTGGCAGATGTTCATTTGATTGACAATCGTTTCAAACTATTATTTCTTATCAAAGGTGGCGCTTACCTACTGCACCTTGAGAACCTGTTGGGCCAACCGCCCCAGTGCCACCCACAGGCCCAATTATTCCTATAGGGCCAGTAGCTCCGGTGTTTCCGATGAGGCCAGACGCCCCAGTGTTCCCAGTAGGACCAGGTGACCCACTGATTCCTGGTTGACCATTTGCACCTATTGGTCCTTGAAGACCTGAATATAATATTTTAAAACAACCATACAATCGTTTTCTGGAAATGTAACTTTCAGATACAAAACGTTTCAACTCTGAGGTTCAATGGTACAGACGCTAACCTACACGCACGCACTTTTCTACTTGCGAATGCCAATAACTAATTAGATAGTAATACCTCGTGGGCCGACTGTTCCAATAGACCCAGTTGCCCCTTGTGGACCTTGGGGTCCAGTCATTCCAGTTGAACCAATTGGTCCGATTGGACCAGTAACACCACTGTCTCCCGTTCTTCCGATTCCAGTTGCACCAGTTTCTCCTGTTGGTCCCATCGCGCCAGTGCTTCCCTGAAGACCATTCGCACCGGTGCTACCTGTGCTTCCAGCCACTCCGGGAACACCAGTAGCTCCAGGCGCTCCAGTTTGTCCTGTTTGCAAAAAAATGAGCATTTTAACGCAACTGTGAGAGATTAAAACATCCAACGACATTGCCTTTAATTCTGTGAGAAACCAAATACATAGAGATGATACAGATGCAGATATAAACATAGCGTGTGATTTAAAGTGACTTAGGTGGTATTACTGCCTGTGTGAAAGCCACTTGGGGCGCTAACGGGGCTTGAACCCGTTTCAGCGCTTAACCCACTCCCACCATCTTCCGCCCCGTTGGAGCAACAGTTTGAATCGTAATACCCCATTGTGGAATCCAATAAGTCAATCCGATTTCTGGTCGCGGCTATGGCGGATAGGCAACAGAGAACAGGCAAGTTTTGATTCTGAATCGAAATGTCGTAAGTGACTCAGCGGAGTGGACCAATGCTGGGAGTGAATTCCAAATTATCGGCCCAGCCACTGAAAATGCGCCCTTATCAAGTGTAGTGCGAGTGTGCAGTATCTGAAGAGCCAGCGCATCTGAGGACCTGGTTGAGTCTCTATGAATCTGGACAGTAGGCCTAAGCAAGGACCAGAGGTATGATGGTTGGGTTGAATGTAGCACTCTGTGGACCATTGAGGAGATTTTAAAGTCAATTCGTTGCCTGATTGGTAACCAATGAAGTGATTTGAGTACTGGAGTGATGTGATCGTATTTCGGGATCTTCGTTATGGCTCGAGATAGAGAGTTTTGCGTTATTTGAAAACGTTGAAGAGAGAATTTGGAGATAGGCTTACATGCAAAGAGAAGGTAACTTTAGTCCAGGCGACTGAGCACTAGAGTATTGGCAAGTGGGATAAGTATATTAGAAAGAAAAAAGCGCCTGATTCTGCCTAAATTGAGAAGACCTGCTTAAAGCATCAATGTGTTTGTCAAACTGGAGCTTGGAGTCGAAGATAACGCCAAGATTTCTCGAAGACTCACATATTTGAACGTCAGATTTTCCAAAAGAGAATGACTACAGAAAATTAACTTTTTATGAGTTGAACTTGTGTTCCCAGCAGCAAACATTCAGTTCTAGATGAATTGATGATTAATTTATTATCGGCCATCCATGGTTGTATAGATTCAAGCACGCTATTAAGACTGGTCTGAGGTAATTTCAGTTTGAAGTTTGGTCGAAGTTGATGAACATTAGGGTATCGTCGGCATAAAGATGGTATCCAATACTGTGTTGAGCAAGCAGAGAGCCGAGATGTACTGTGTAGCCGCGTGTTAAAAGGAGTGAGTCAAGGGAAGAGCCCTGGGGCACACCGTAACTAAGGCTTGCCGAGTCAGAGAGAAAGCCGTGCAGACAGACACTGACTGAGTGCGGTGTTGGAGATAGGACTTAAACCATTTCAGCGCTATTCCGGCAATGTCGAACCAATGCTGGCAAACGATGCAAGAGTATAGCGTGGTCGACAGTGTCGAAAGCAGCATAGACAGCGATAAGTAGCCTATTAGGGAGGTGACCTTACCTCTGTCCATGGCTGCTATAATATTATTGTGTACATGGGCGCACGCACATTAGGGCAAGAGGGGGCACTTGCCCCTTGGAAAATGCAAAAACCAATATTTCACATTGAAATTTGAAACCCTTGTTAAAATATTAAGCGTGACCATTGTGTTAAGATGTGCTTGCCCCTCCTGGAAAAATTTTTGTTGCCGCCCGGTGACTGTGTACAAGACAGTCACCCATCCAAGTATCAAAACCGTGCTCCCAACGATCGGTGTTCTAGTGAGAACCAGTCTCACAAAACCAATATTCGGTTGAATTAAATATGAGTGGAAAACAAAGTAAAATAACACAGAAATCATATCAAATCGCGTTAAATGCTGTGGAATCACATTCGATAGAAAATTGCGAAATAAGCTGTAGGCCTACTTACCAGTTGACCCTGTTGATCCAGCGCCGCCTGTTGCTCCTGTTGCACCGGTAACTCCTGTTGCACCAACAGGTCCATTCGGTCCTGTCACACCTTGAATACCTTGAATACCTGTAACGCCCATCAGACCGGCTGGTCCTATTGATCCTGACAATCCGGTAGGCCCAGCAGCACCTGTGAATCCTAAAACATTTCACACTTTAATTAAACTTAGCCGTAATGTACAGTATGTATTCAAATATATAATGACATGTTTTAAAATAAATGTCTTTGTAGCGCAATCGTAAGTAACTTCTTACATGTCTAACAATGCATTCGAGAACCAAAATTCAGATTTCCTGCGCTAAGATTTCAATTTTATGCATGAAAAATCAACTTCAATAGCTCACCTGTGCTACCTGGAGATCCTGCCAGACCTGTCGCTCCAACAGGTCCATTTACTCCAATTGCTCCCTGCGTTCCTTGCAAACCTTGCGGACCTGTTACGCCAGTGTTTCCCGTCGTACCTTGCGTTCCTTGTGCTCCGGGGGCTCCACTTGGCCCCTGAGGTCCGGTCGCTCCAGGAGCGCCTGAATCACCAATATACACAGTATATATTGTGTATGCCCTCGGTACTTCGTTCCTGAGGAACTTATGAAAGAATTGTCCTGAGACAAAGAGAGAAGTTGTGTGGTTAACTCTTGTCCGATTTGAGATGTGAGAAAGACCTTCGGAAGGCGATTGCGTTGAAACGTTGTAGCGAAGGTGAAGGTGTATTCAACAAAAGTTCATAATGGCCAAATTTGTTTATGACTGGCGCCAAGCGGGCAGTTGCTAAAAATTAGTTTAAAATATTGAGTATTGCTCATAAGTACTAAAACAGGTAAGTTTAAGACAAGACATTTAACAGTATTTCGTAGGCATTAGAAACAATTTATTGATTTTTCAATATCGCAGGCCATTTTAGAGTCCCTGGCGGGCCGGATCGGGTCCGCGGGCCTCCATTTGAGTGCCTTTGTAATGTAGTGTGATTGATAAACGCTGGAAGAGGAAACTGCATATATATATATATATACATTTCCAAATCTGAAACGGAACGAGAGCTAGCACACGATCTTTTCATGTCTCCGGACAATTTTTTTATCATAAGTCCCTCGGGAATGAAGTACCGAGGGATATATATATATATATATATATATATATATATATATATATATATATATATATATATATATATATATATATATATAAACGAACCATTGCAACATTGCAAATGCACTCTATGACTATGGGTAAGTAATATACAGAAAAAATACGGCAATTCAAAGTGTGTTGTGGTAATGTTCACAACGTAATGTCAATGATTCAGAAATGCAGAAGCTATACCGCACCTAAAAGTCCTGGGTTTCCTGTTGGTCCCGTTGGTCCGGTTACTCCAGCGGATCCACTGTTACCGACCTCTCCTGATGCTCCTGTTATTCCAGTGGCACCTGTACTACCAGGTAAGCCCTGAATGCCAATCGCACCGATACCGCCTATAAGCATATCAATAAAACTTAACTGCTTAAATGTCTTGTGAATTAAAACTTTTCTTTCGTACGTCAATTTTGAGATTTATTTCCTGCATACAAAACAGACGCTGTGCAAATGTGCAACGGCAGATTTCGTTCACCTTGTAGGCCTGTGACTCCAGTTGATCCGATCAGTCCGGTGGCTCCAGTGTTTCCATTAAATCCGCTCGCCCCCGTTGCTCCACTTCTTCCAGTCAATCCAGGGACTCCCGCGTTTCCAGCGGCACCCGTATTTCCAAGAGAGCCAGTGGCACCAACGCCGCCGGTTGGCCCAGCCAGACCAATAGCACCTGAGAGAAGAGAGAGAGACTCAGAATTGGCAAAACTGCCCAAAAAGTTGGATTTCATCTCGAAACTCGATCAAAATAGACGCCCCAGGCTGTCTTAGGATATAAAAACACAGTGATGCTTTTGATGCTTTTGTAGGATAATGTGAAAAATGGAACAGAGCTGACGGAATCTATATGTTAACCTTGCAGGCCTGTAGCACCAGTGGCACCAATGGATCCTGTCTGTCCAGTTGATCCGGTAGATCCGACTGGACCAGTCTGACCTTGAAAACCAGTGACCCCAGTGCTGCCGACTCCAGTAGCGCCGACCAAACCTGAAGCATAAATACCAAAATGCCGGCGATTAATTATTGTTCAGAGCCGAATAGACGAATTACGTAGCTATTCGAAGATAGTCGTTAACAACTAAAATATCATCTTCTTCTTCTTCTTCAGGTGCTCTGTCCAAAGACAGGTTCCATACTCCAGCGTCGCCACTCCTCTCTATCTTGAGCTTTTATCTTCAGGGCTGAATACTTGTTTTTTCTCATAGCGTCGAACATCCACTCCTTAATATCATACGGACTCTATAGTTCAAAATTAATATTTCGAAAATACTAATTAAAATATATCAAGGTATTATTTATCGCATTAACCGTGTTCCCCAGTGGCACCGACTGCTCCAGTAGCACCAGTTGTCCCGGTCCGTCCAGTTGGGCCAGTTTCACCTCTGACTCCAGTAGGTCCAGTATTACCAGCAACCCCATTGGCTCCAGTAGAACCGGAGCCACCCGTAGGACCAGTAAGTCCCGTCGAACCGGTGTTTCCAGCTGCTCCGTTTCCTCCAGATTCACCAGTTCTGCCAGCAGAACCCGTTGCTCCGATGGATCCAGAAGCTCCAGGCGGACCTACCGCGCCGGTCGCCCCGACGCCTCCGTTAGGTCCCGTTGAACCTGTTGCACCAGAACCACCTACTGCACCGGCTGCACCAGTTGCTCCAGTACTTCCAGTGAAGCCAATTGCGCCAGTTGCTCCAGCGTCGCCAGTAGCTCCAGAGGATCCAGTACGTCCACTAGCTCCTGTCGCTCCAGACGATCCGATCGCTCCAGTACTTCCAGTAAATCCAGTGGATCCTGGAGCACCAGATTGTCCTGAAACACCTGTGGCTCCGGTAGCACCGCTCCCTCCAGTATGACCTGTTGATCCCGTGGCTCCAAACCCACCAGACGATCCAATTGGACCAGACGCTCCCGTACTACCTGCATTTCCAGTGGCACCTGTTGATCCACTCGTCCCTGCAATACCTGTCGCACCGGTTGATCCAACCCCTCCTGTTCCTCCCGAGGCTCCAATTGCTCCAGAGGCTCCCGTGGAACCAACAGCACCTGTTGCACCTGTATAACCACCTAAACCTGTCGCTCCTGTCGCCCCACTTCCACCCGATGAACCAGTGAATCCAGTCGCTCCAATTCCTCCAGTAACACCCGATGGTCCCGTATCTCCAGGGTTTCCAATAGATCCAGGTGGTCCTGCAATGCCAACATTTCCGGCGGGACCAGTTGCTCCAGTTGTTCCGGTATCTCCAGGGAGGCCCGTAGCACCGGTTGCTCCAGATGCGCCAGTTGCACCTGATAGACCAGTTTCACCTGTTTGACCTGATGATCCCGTAGCTCCAGAAGCTCCAGCAACTCCAGTGGCTCCTGTTGAACCACTGCCTCCAGTATGACCAGTAAGTCCTGTTGCGCCAGTCTCTCCAGCAACTCCCATCGCTCCACTTGCTCCGGAACCACCAGTGAGACCGGTGGCTCCTGTAAATCCAGTAGCTCCAGCTTGACCGGTAGCTCCAGTTGCTCCGGCTTGACCAGTTTCTCCTGTTGCACCGGTTGCACCTGAACCTCCACTAGCTCCAGTATATCCAGTTTCTCCAGTTCGCCCAGTGAGACCTGTTGCTCCTGTTTGTCCAGCTGCTCCCGTTGCGCCGGTCTGTCCAGTTGCTCCAGAGCTTCCAGTAAGCCCTGTGGCCCCTACTGTTCCGGTGGCTCCAGTTGCACCGGAAGCCCCAGTCATTCCAATGGCACCAACTCCGCCTGAGACACCTGATGCCCCAACACTGCCCGAAGCACCTGTGGCTCCGACTGGCCCCAGTTCCACCAGTAGATCCTGTTAAGCCTGTTGATCCAATCGGTCCGCTGGCACCAGTTTGTCCAGTTGCCCCAGATCTTCCTAGTGGGCCAGTAGCTCCTGTTGCTCCAGTGGCTCCTGGATAGCCAGTTGCCCCAGTTGCGCCAACGACTCCAGATGGACCGATTGCTCCAGTGGATCCAATCTGTCCAGTTAAACCAGTCGTTCCGGTGGCGCCACCACGTCCTGTGGAACCTGTAGCTCCGGATGCCCCTGCACTCCCAGCCAAGCCAGTGACTCCTGTTGCCCCGGTGGCGCCTGTGACACCTGTTCTCCCAGTGGCTCCAGTCTGTCCCGTTAGACCTCTCACTCCAGTTTCCCCAGTGCTTCCAACAGACCCAGTAGCTCCAGTAGCACCAGCACTCCCGGTAACACCAGTCACTCCGGTTGCACCAAAGACGCCAGTTGCACCTAGGAGTCCTGTTGAACCAGTGTTACCTACTGCCCCTGTCACTCCAGTATTACCTGTATCACCTTTGACACCTCTTGCTCCAGTTGCTCCAGTGGGTCCCGTGATACCAGTAGATCCAGTGGTCCCAGTAGATCCCTTCACTCCAGTTCTTCCAGTCGCACCAGTATAGCCAATTGGACCAGTTGCTCCAGTGATTCCTGGACTACCGCTTATCCCCGAGTTTCCAGTAGCACCACGACGACCAGCTGGGCCAATCAGCCCAGTGGCTCCAGTTCCTCCGTGAACACCTGTTCTTCCTGTCGCTCCAACATTTCCTGTGGAGCCAGTTGCTCCAATAGTCCCAGGTAGTCCCCGAATGCCGGTTGCACCTGTTGCTCCAGGTTGTCCCGTCTGACCAGTCGTACCAACAGGACCAGTACTTCCTGTTGTTCCTGTAGCGCCTGTGGATCCAGATCCTCCAGTCGTGCCAGGCGCTCCAGTGGCACCAGGTGTACCAGCAGGACCTGTTGCTCCAGTTGCTCCTGTGGTCCCCGTTGACCCGCTAGGTCCTGTTGTTCCAGTAGCTCCGGTTGAACCAAGCGCTCCAGTTGCTCCCGTGCTGCCGATCGCTCCTGTTGCACCTGTTGCACCGGTTGCTCCAGATGAACCCGTCACTCCCGTCAATCCAGTTGTTCCAGTGTCTCCAGGTCGTCCCTGTGATCCACTGACGCCAGATATTCCAGGATCTCCAGAAATTCCAGCAGGTCCAGATGCTCCAGTGGCGCCAGTAGAGCCTGTACTTCCTGAACCTCCACTGGTTCCTGTAGCTCCAGTTGCTCCAGGTGATCCAGGTATTCCGGGTGTTCCGCTTGCTCCTGACGCTCCAGTATTTCCAGCATTCCCTATTATATAAATTAATATCTTCACAAGTCCAAGTTAAATATCACAATTAAGTACTTGGCCAGTTTTCAGTGCACGACATTCAATTGAATATTTTAGAAATTCCTTATTACTGGTCTTATTTCGTAAAGTCTCGAATTAATTTAAGGTGTAGCTCAACGAGTTGTCGATCAAAATTTACCTGTGGCGCCGGGCATCCCGGTAGAACCAGAGTCTCCCGTGACACCTGTTGGACCTGTGCCACCCGTTGCTCCGGTTTCCCCACGGAATCCAGTCGCTCCGGTGACACCTGTCGCGCCTTGACCACCACTTCCTCCAGTGGATCCAGTCGGTCCTTGTGGCCCTGTGGTACCGGTGACACCGGTGGCACCCGGTAATCCAGTGGCTCCGGTGATTCCGCTCGCGCCCGTCGAGCCGGAAGATCCCGAAGCCCCTGACGCTCCTGTTGCCCCAGAAGCACCCGTTGGACCGGTCGCTCCGGTTTCTCCTGAGGCTCCCGTACTGCCTTGTGCACCGCCATTGCCCGTCGCTCCGCTGGCTCCGATAGGACCAGTGCCTCCAGTGGCACCAGGTGAACCCGTCGATCCGGTTCCTCCGGCTGGCCCCGTTGCTCCAGACGGGCCGGCTGGACCGGTCGAGCCACCGGGGCCAGTCATGCCGGTTTCACCGGTTGCTCCAGGCAGACCAGTCGCTCCTGATGCTCCGGTGGCTCCAGTTGTTCCAGTTGCTCCGGTCGCACCTGTCGCTCCTGTTACACCTGTAACCCCTGGTTCTCCTGTTGCTCCTGTGGCACCTGTGACACCGGTCTGTCCCGTCGATCCCGTTGCTGCAACCACCATTTTTAAGGAATAATACTCACTTCCGTTGGCGAAGTAATGTATAATTCAATAATCAGAACAATCCTTAAAGTGGACTGTTTCTCACAGTGTTCTGGATCGGTACATCAATTTCATACAGGACTTAATATTATTATTAACTAAATAAGTGTTTCCAAACTGTGGGTCGCGACCCAAAAGTGGGTCGCAGGGATCAGTCTAGTGGGTCGCGGGGTAGCGCGAAATTAGATTCAAAAGTGTCACTTTCAGACCAATACCACAATGTCACAAGCCTTGAAAGTTGTAAGTAGGCTTAGGTTTTAAGAACTTTAGATGCCTGCAATTCTCCATACGCGGCTTATATTAAAATGATTAGGGCCTACCGTTTAACCCAGTTTTACTTGACAATAAGTTTGCAGGATCACGGCATGTTACATAGCCGCTTAAGTGATTTGCACAGTTCCAACAATCTGTGAAACCCTAGTTTACAGTATTTTTAAAAATTAATCTTATTTCGCAAAAACGCAAGGAAAGCGTATTCAGACCATTTTGCTCTGAAACTCCACTAACAATATGAATCTATTTGCGCATTGTTTTAATCCTAGCGGTTAAGCGAATTTGCCATACTATAGGATTTTAAGATTCGTAAAAAAGGTATGCACCTGGCAAATTTTAAAAAGATAATTTTCAAAAAATTTCAATATCTATTTAGCTCTTTTTGTCTTATTTGGCAAAAATATGAATAATTCTGCCTAGTATATTTGCATATCTTCAGTCAAATTGAATCAGAACTTTTATTTTTCCGTTTTAAAATTCAAAACTCGGAAGATTCTTTTCAACTAACGTTCCTCATATGGCCTAATGTATTTGTAAAAAATATTTCATGCTATGATTAGGGTCGCGGCACGTTACAAAACCGCTGAAGTGAACTGCGGTTCCAAAATGTTTGGGAAATCCTGAACTAAATGATCGCTAAAAGGAACCAAGCTTGATGAACTTAGCTGTCTTTGTGACTTGAATTCCTGGACACTTACGAGGCACGGTCGTGACGCAAAGGGAGGCGCTCTGAACTTTTGATCGAATCATATCGATGGATCTGAAGTCGTCCACAATGAAATAATTCTGGTCTTTCTGAAACGTCAAATAGCAGTGGTGAGCGTCGACAGAAAACCCTATTTCTCGTAGGTTTAAGCTGTCGAAACTCGGCACGCTCAAATCTAATTTATATGAGAAGAAAAAGAAAGGAAACTGGCAACTCAGCCAGTGGCGGCTCCAGGATTTGGCAAGTGGGGGGGCGTTCGGGTGGCAACTTCTAATCATGGGGGCCAACCATTTGTTGTTATTAAGTATAGGGTCCTAACAGCGGGCCACTGTGGGTCAGGCACTCAATAGGGGCACGCCCCCACCCCCACAAACCCTCTGTGGAACCGCCACTGAACTCAGCACAGAGGCGACAATTTTTGTAGGAAACGCCAAATGTTCACTTTCAGTGCATTGTCATATCGTCCTTCTATACAGAATCCTCTCTCAGACAGTGTCCTTTGCAAGCGCATATTTCGGTTATAATATGCGTTACACTCTAATTAAGGGTGTACGAAGGTTATGCCATTTAGAGGACTTGAATTCGTTTTTAAATGCAACTTGGTGTTTGACCGAAATGCTTTCAGCTCTTGTCTTTAAACGTATCTCCTTCTATCAGCTCCGGCTGATTAGAGCGATCCGACGATACCTTCCATTGACAGCAGTGATTCAACTCGTCCGATCCTTCGTTCTTACTGGGGTAAATTACTGTAACAGTATTCTCCTCGGCCTCCCGGGGGCATGTTTGAACCGCCTGCAGATGATTCTGAACGCGTCTGCTCGTATGATCTAAAAAAAAAACGATGGGGTGACCTTTTTTGTCCCCCCTTGCAAAAAGACAAGCTCCACTGATTACGTGTTACAGAGCGAATTATTAGGGTTAAACGATGTTGGATGACTTTTCGCGTACTCAACGACCATACTTGCCCGGGCTATTTAACCGAACTCTCCATAGGATCATGCTAACAGAGCGTCGCCTTCAGGTGAGGTCAAGTACTCGGGTCCACCTGGCGGTTCCCCCCGTCAAAGACGGCCAAATTTGGAGAAAGATCCGTCACTGGGAATCCAATTTTATGGAACTTGTTACCAGACGAAGTAACTAAAGAAACGAAGCCTGATTTGTTTGCAACGAGACTAAAGACACGCTTTATTTAAGATCAACATAAGTGGGTGTAAAACGCATCATCCTGAATAAGCCTGACTTTAAATAAGCGCTTATATAAGTTGACATATTGACATATTGACATCTCTACCTCTGAGATAGTAATACATCCAATAGAATCAGTTTGGGGCCAGGGCCGCCGAGAGAAATTCCGGGCCCCGGAACAAAAAAATGCGGGCCCTTCAGGAAAATTTATCAAGTCTTCGAAAAACATGACAAGCAAAAAAACGTCAATTCTCAAAAAACACCTTGACAAGCAAAAAACCTTATCGTCACCGGATCTGGGCCCCTGAAAACTCCATGGGCTCCGTTACAATGTACCGCCGGCTGCACCTCCCCCTCTCCTCAGGCCTGTTTGGGGCAATCCAAGTACAGTAACAGAGCCACAAAACCCCTTGAATCAAGACATTAAATTTCAAGATGGAAATTCTCAATGCAAAATCATCGCAGGCTTACAATTAAGGGTAAAGGTAGGTCCCGTACTCGATGGATCGAGTGCGAAACCTACTGAGCGTTGGGTTCTGGCGCGTATCTCCGGTCTAGGCAATCAGCGACGTAGGTGGTATAAGCCATCAATCTGGGTTAGGTTGCCATGACTCTCTCCAGACCCACGTTTTGCCTCGCAGCTTAACGCTGCTCCTCATTTTCCCACAGCCCTCTAGCGAGAAAGGCTGAGTCGACCTTAGGGCCCCTGCGGGTATCGAACCCGCGACCTTCTGCTCTATCGTCCAGTGTTGTTACCACTCTGCTAACTTCCTGCCCCTTATAATAAAGCCAAATACAGTATAAGTAAAACAACGTAAACCTATGCTGTAGGCCTGCAAAAGAGTCTGCAACAAACATTCAAAAATTCACCATTATTTGAAGGAGGAATTGCATTGGACGTTATTCAATTTAGAAATTTTAGAGCGAGATGCGATTGGCTTGATGATGTATTTCATGATGTTTGACGGCAGTGGCGTAGTCAAGGGGAGGAGTTGGGGTTAACCCCCTTGGTTGGCCGACCAAAAAAATGTTTTTGCGTATTATTATTCTGTGGGTAGAGGGGTGCCAAAATCGTGTTTAAGGTAGCAAAAAAGAAACAAAAAACGTGAATCTAGTTGCATAGGCTGTCAGCGCGCTCATATATCTATATTGTAACAGAATAACTGACTCTTAGCCAAGCAAAATGATAGGTGCCGAACTTTTTTGTTTGTCAGGATTCTGTCAGGACTTTTGAAGTCGGGGATATGGTTGGTCGTAACCCTCCCCTTGGGAAAATCCTGGCTACGCCACTGCTTGACGGTATATACAGTAATTATCACACATTTATTAGTACAACTGACGTTGATTGTTTGAAATATGAGTGTAATAGTAAGGAAACATAGGTATATATTGTCGTTTAGATACAGTTCACAGCCAGACAACCGCGCAATTTTAGCAACAACGTGAGATCATTTTGTAGAGCTCTAAATGTAGAATACAACGGTGTACAACAATGTTCACATTTCACTGGCTGGGCAGATGTAGACGAGGGTAGTAACCACCAGTGGCGTATTTAGATTGGGCCAACTTTGGTCTTGGTCCTCAGACCCTGACAAGCAAAAAAAGGTCGTCAACTTTTTTCCAAAGTTTTAACTTGTCAGGTCGAAAGTGTCTGCCCCCCTTACCAAAATTCTAAATACGCCACTGGTAACCACCCTCTTAGAAGAAGAACGTACGAAAGAAAGTTTAGCGCATCGGTTAAAAATATTGGTATATCCATTAATCATTAACATTTTGACAGACAAATTATTATAGGCCTACTTGCTGCGGTGGTGACGATAGTGACCGCAAAGTCCTTTCGTTTATTTCTTTCGTAATTCCGATGCCAAAGGTGATAGTTCGCTCGGCGTGGACCATCGCTATCTCTGCCGGAAGGGCGTCGCCGTCTGTTGGCTGGCCATCGGTGATGATGATGGCGACGTTGCGTACTTCCGGTCTGTCGCCAGGAGTGTTGAACACTTCCGTTCGCATCACCCTCAGGCTCTTCGCCGTGTAAGTCTCAAATCCGGGATACGGAAGAGTCCTGATGGCATCCATGAGCTCGTCCTTGTTCGTGTAACTGAAACCAGTTAGGAGGTTCTGTCATCGTGGTTAATGCCTTCCGTGAAACTGAACAGTGACCGTCTACACCCGGGTGATAGAGAGATCCCATTTTTACATCAATCAGTCAGTCAATCAATCAATCAATCAACTTCTATGGCGCCACTGTTATAATACCCAGGGCATCAGCCGATGGCGCACCAAATCCAAATTGAATCAGAGTCAGGTCAAGCCGGACAGATCAGTCAGAAACGGCGAGGGAGCAGTCTAGGGGGGATAAGTCAAGTCAAACAGGTATTATACGTTTTAAGACCGGGTCTGAAAGGTGATAAATTGTCACAGCTATACATTGTCACAGCTAACAAAAGGAAACACTCGGGGATTGAGCCGAGGGAGATGTGCATGCGACCTCTTGTTTTTCTTCACTACAGAGGAGAGGAACAGGAGTGCAATGAAATTTTCAAGATTAGCTGAAAACGTGAACAAAACTGTCCGTCTATTTGTGCTCCACAACACAAAATAGGTTTCGACCTATTTTCAGTAAATAATTATAATATAATGGCTTAATGAAACGAATTTGTGTACCAATCTGCATATTGCGCCATATTACTACTACTACTACTACTACTACTACTACTACTACTACTACTACTACTACTACTACTACTACTACTACTACTACTACTACTACTACTACTACTACTACTGCTGCTGCTGCTGCTACTACTACTACTACTACTACTACTACCACTACTATTACTAGTTTTATTAAATCTAGTTTTCGGCCTACTCATTATCTCCCATCAAGGCAAATCGAACACATTGTCATGATCTCTTCTTCTTTTATTAAGTTACCTCCTGATCTGTAAAAGAAATTAATCCTAATTGAGAATAAGCGAATCATTCTAGATATCAGAATTGCAACATTAGTAGCAGACGCAGCCTACAATCAAATCCGCTTAAAGTTACCCATCCTGCCGTCACGTTTCTTCTAATGCACCATCTTAGCCAAGATCACATTAAGCTCCCGCTTATATTGACTCCCACGCTGTCAATAAAGACTTAAATAGTTAACTGGGGATCTCGGATATATCCGTCCATTTTACATTGAGTTACAGTTAAATCAGCTGAAAAATAGCAATCGAATATTACGCGGTCAGATTCCAGGCGACTCTAACTGTGCCCGCGAAGACGATCACAGCCACGCGGGTCCGATCGAGTCCGACATCCACAGCGTTGATAAAATCGGCCACAAAATTTAACACGAATTTCCAGTTGTTGCAGGTGTCGTCTCTTCCAAACACGTAACCTGTATCGTTGTCGCAGATACTCCCAGACCCATCGAGATCAAAGACTAGGTCCATTCTGGTGTCATCGCAAACTACAAAAATCATAGACAGCGTTACTTTCAAACGAGAAAACTATTAAAACCATCACAACACAAACACGGAATAACATATACAGAAGTCTCCTCGCAGTGATCCGCACATAGTAGTAGGCCCAGACTCCTCCTTGTAGTAGTAGTAGTAGTAGTAGTAGTAGTAGCAGTAGTAGTAGCAGTAGTAGTAGCAGTAGTAGTAACAGCAGCAGCAGCAGTAGCAGTAGCAGTAGTAGCAGCAGCAGCAGCAGTAGCAGTAGTAGCAGCAGCAGCAGCATTAGCAGCAGTAGCAGCAGCAGCAGTCCAGGTAGTAGTAGTAGCAGTAGTAGTAGCAGTAGTAGTAGTAGTAGTTGCAGTAGCAGTAGTAGTAGTAGTAGTAGTAGTAGTAGTAGTAGTAGTAGTAGTAGTAGTTGTAGTAGTAGTAGTTGTAGTTGTAGTTGTAATATAGTAATAATAGTAATAATATTAATAATAATAATAGTAATAATAATAGTAATTGTTGTTGTTGTAATTGTTAATAATAATAATAATAATAATAATAATAATAATAATAATAATAATAGGTTACTTGTATTAGTAATTATAATTATAATATTAATATTATCTAGGCCTATAATCGGTTGCTCAGTATTTGAAATATCATTAGATAAGCACTTCTAGAAGTGTATAGACCTAAATCAGTTATAAAGGATGAATAGCGTATCGCAAACGGAAACTTATTTGTTGAAAATTAGAATGAAATTAAGCTGTTTAATATGTATCGTTTTAACCCATTAGTGCCCGAACTCACAAAAGCTTAATTTTATTTGTTATAACTTAAAATATCTATTCAATTGGATGACAAAAGTAAGTTAATAACTTGCTTTTGTTAAAAAAGTTTATATTATCACTTTTATATGACGTCCGTTTTAACGAACATAGAGGCACTGGCCCAGTGTTAACAAACACATGAGTATATGCATTACCTTTTGAATTTTTAAAACAATGATATTTTTATTGAAACTTTAACTGCTTGCTTATGTTTACTGTCCAGTTTCTCAAGCATGTTAATAGTTTTTAATTTAAATTACATTGTGGGAGGCCTTTTAACAGTCAGCTCGAAGGCCTACGTTGCACTTCTCACATCCGTAGATCGACTTTTTGGAATAGACTTTGCAGTGCCGTTCAGGGATATTTCTAGGATTGTGAATTTGGGGGGTGTCATGGGGTGTCGACCTCAAATTGGGGTGCCCGGAGCTAATTAGTATGCATTTAGTATCCATACCATTGTCACATTACCAAATTTTGGGGTTGTCGACCTCAAATTGGGGGGTGTTGGGGATGTTAGGGGGTGCAAAAATATCCCTGGCGCCGTTCAATGCTCCCACACACACAAGTCGGTGGTGTTTACCATCAAAACGAACATCAGTTGATGGCAAAGCTGGTCTACATCCCGAAGAAAGAGGCATTCCATGGCATTTCAGAAGGCTTAGGTCTACGCTGGATTGTAGTAGGCCAATTGGTTGTACCCCCTCCATCTAAGACAGTGAAATTTGGGGAGAGGTCTTTCACTCGGGGGAATCCCCTCCCCTGGAATTCGCTGCCCGACATTGTGACTAACGCGACTAGTCTAGAAATGTTTGCTACCAGACTTAAGACGCACTTGTTTAACATCTCATTTAAGTGCAATCTGTAAAGCGCTCTTGATCTTGGCCTGCTGTGACTATAGCGCTATATAAGTTGGCATATTAACTAACTAACTAACTAACTAATTTATTAGGTTGTTTAACGCAATGGTTGGCCCGTTGCTACATATATGCTGTGAGTCATTGGGACTCCATAAAGGAGAAGAAAACCGAATAATTCAGATGAGAAATAGGCATGTGATCCGTTATTCAGGTTTTTTGTATCGAATGAGACAGTGTAGAAAATATGACTGGCATAGGCTAAGGATTTCTAACGGTGCTAGGACAAAATGTCATGGGAATAAAATGTCACGGACAAAATGTCACGGACAAAATGTCATGGGGACAAAATGTCATGGGGACAAAATGTCACGGACAAGATGCAAAATGTAACCCTAACTCTAACCCTAACCCTAAGCCGTGACATTTTGTCCGCTGACATTTTGTCCGTGACATTTTGTCCGGCCACGTTTCTAACACATAGACGGAATCAGAATACAGGAATTACCCGGAACCAGCTGGAACCAGCATCATGAAATGGACTTAAAGAGCGGCATTAATTGAAGCAGCTACAGAAAGACAACAATGGCGAATAATAGTTATTGTTCAACGTTCAACCGCCAACGCTGCAGCCACGGATTTAAAAACGTCTATTACCATTTTTATTTTACTTTGAAAAATGCGCATTTTTCGCGATTCTTAGTCTTTTGCGTTTTTATATTTGGCACTTCCATTTTTGTGAAAATGCCGCTGTTACAAGATGCCAGTTGAGGTCAAGTAGTGCGAGAGACAATCATTCATTACTAAAATTAACATTTGACTTCTGTCTTCTCTAAAACAAAAGGGTTTCAGACGATGAAGATGAGATCAGAAGTTAACATATACCTAAATGTGTTTATCCGTAATGTCTTTGTACGTTTTACGTATGCAATGCCCCAGCTCCGCTGATTTATTTATGATTTCCTGTCTGAGACCCGGGAATGGTGTATGCACATAACTATTTATAGTAGAAGGCAATGATTGTTGACAAATTATGACAATGCTGACAGTTCCTGTGGTTCGATAATTAATAATGCTTGCTCTCTTCATCGCACACCTTCTTGTATACGCTGACGAAGGAAAAGAAACGTACTGTAACCGCACAGGATTTTGTTTTTTAATGGAACACTTGTCACCACCCCTGCCAGGGGCGTAGCGACGGGGTATATCGGTATATATACCCCCCCCCAAAAAAAAATCAGGCTACCTTAATGTTTTTAATGTGTTTTTAGGATTTTCGACGTTTTTTAAGATTTATACTCCCCCAAATTACATTATGCCTCCCCAAATCAAATTCTTGGCTACCCCTCTGCCCCCTGCGGAACCAAAAGTCCAAAACAGGACAACTAAAGTTATGTCAATGTAGAAATAAGTAGGTTTTAAAGCGTTGTGTATACTATGTATAGTCGCTCGTGCGGTCGTGTCCTGTAATTATCCGATAAACAGTCTGGTTGTCGAGCGTGGGAACGATTTCAGTCGATCGAGTTTCACAACAGGGAGATCACGACGGGTCGGCTCATGGCAAGAAAGTCGAATTCAGGAAGAATTAATTGTGTATGACTGTTTAACAGAATGCATTCTTACTTGAAGATCCTTGACCTGCGACTAGAAGTGGTAAATAGATCAGAGTGGCGAATAAAGGCCATCGAAGCTGTCGGAGCTCCATGGACGACGATGGTCCAGCTAAGGGTTTGGCTGCAACGGAAACATCACATTTGGTTTTCAAACTGGTAATGTCCTTACATTATTTTTAGTCACGTGACTATTAGGTCACGTCAATTAGGTTAAGGTCACCACCACCACCACCATCGTCATCGTCCGCCTCTTCCTCCTCCTCCTCCTCTTCGTCATTATCGTCATCACAAGATGGTCAATGATATCTGAATTAGTATAAACTCTGGCAATGTTCAAATTTTCGATCATCGGCTTGTTGACGATATTTGCTCCCTTGTCTGGCGCGGACGCCCTGTCACAAACTGCTCATCCTGTAAAGCTCGGCTTTCGTCACGTACTACGGTGTATGTTTCTGACTAACCTGGTTCTTCTATCATTCTATACAGCATACTATTACTAATAATTCTAGCTGAGAGACAAAACATTTCTCTACCTCTTTTATCGACAATAAAGTCAGCTTCTAGTCCGTGTCTATGAATTTGAATGTGAATTGGATCTAATTGTCCTGCCCCGATTTTTTAGATATTTGGAAGAATTTAACCGGACCTAGAAAGCGAATGGTACAGTTCCACGGAAAGACGAGATGTCTCGTCATGTCCACGCGCGCAGCAGCAACAGCAGCAGAAGCAGTCAAAGCGCCTAATTTAACGCTTCGCTTGAAATCGCTGTTTTCATAATGCGACAGCATTTTCCCGTCCCCATTCAACCTCTGCCGTCGGCACTGACTTCCCATTCCGACCGGTCCCTGTATAATTAGACAAATAGTCTGGTCGGGGATGGATCCGCGGATTCGGTTTTAGTCACTTTGTGATCCATTCCAAATTTCAACTAGACTTGTTCCTTCTATTTGGATTCGACGCGTGTTGCTAAAATGCTTAAAGGGATGACATTTGCCTATTTATTCACGCTTTTATAACATTTTGGTTTTTCGCCATGATGAGAAATTGGCCAAATAAATTTCTCGGGTGGGCTTGAGGCACGTGCCCTATATGGCCCTCCCCTGGATCCGCCTACAAATCCGATTTGATCGCATTCCAACGTTCTGGTTTCACTTAACGAGACTCTAAGCGTTGCCACTTTAAAGTCTCACATTTAGGTAATAGACCTATTAATACTACTTTAGCCGCACGAAACTTTAGCAATTAACTATAGGTAATATTTCAAAAATAGTTGCCACGAAAGCATACGACAAAAGAACACGATAAAATCTATCGATAGTGATATGGAGTTTCGAAATCTTACCTAACTGTCGACGAAAATCTTAGACATCTGCTGTTTGCGACGAGCGTTGATCGCTAAGGATTTGCACCCTTTCCGAATGAGCCGCTCGCTGCACGACCTGCGCCAATTATCCTTTAAGATCTACAATGGGACATACGCGTTTTCATCTCGGACGTTTCTTATTCGAAAAAGAACAAGAAAGGCAAGAACATAACACTTAAATCTCTTTGTTGCTTTTGATTGCCTCGCCGCGGAACCCGTTCTTAGGGCAACGGACGTGTTTTGCTGGCTGCTTCTTAGCGGGCGAAAGACGAGAAAGCGACTCACCAAAGCGTGAAACACTGCGGTGATCGCGGTCTGATTCTGCACGTTCACTCGATCATGACCAGCCGGCCCTGGTCATCTGCTCATCACGCACTGCAAACAAAATGACGAAATTTAAACCAGGATGTCAGAATATTCTAGTTTCATAAATCATCAAACGGACGTCTTATTAATTTTGAATGTTATGTTCAACTGATGGTCTAAATTTCCGCCATTGTGGCTGGTTAGTCTCATATTATACAGGCTTATACAAAACGGCTCTACGCCACACTGCAGTTGTAAATGAAATATGCGTGCGTAGGACACAAAAGACCATTTTGCATATAGCCTATACCGACAGCTACCTTTGTTATTTTTTGGACATGTAGCACGATAGGGAAAGAAACACCGTAGAAAATTCCATAATGCTAGGGATCAAAAGAAGGACAAAGCTCATAAATAGTCGAGACCTTTCGAAATTTAGAACTCGTTCAATGTTTAACTATTGAACTGCGTAGAAATTAGACAGTAAGTAGACCGGCGTTGTTCCAATTACGAATATTATGCTAGCGCTTTCGATTTTAATGCAAACGAATATTTCCAGACCTTGTAACAACGAAGACTGCTAATTGCTGATGTAATAAATTTCAGTTACCTATTACCAATGTACTTTTGCGTTGATAGAAGGAATGTGACTTTCAAATCTGTTCATTATTTCGCTTAATAATACAACGCCATGGCGTCAGAGTTTAGCACGCGACTTCCAATGTCTGCTGAAGTGTAACCAAATTCCGTCGTTGGTGCAAGGCAGAATGCATACTCTTGTCGCATGCTCGCGACATTTTTTGAGACCACCTCTAATAATTATTTTCAGGCCTGCAAAACTGTGAAACACTTGAAAGCTCAACTGACTGACAATATTAAATAAACTGGTATCGCTTTCTAACCAGTGGCGGCTCCACCGGGGGCAGAGGGCCCGTGCCCCCTATTGAGTGCCTGGCTCCCCCAGTGCCCTTCCCCCCAGTTGGGACCCTATACTTAATTCTACATACATTAAACAACAAATGGTTGGCCCCATGATTAGAATTTGCCACCCCAACGGCCCCCCCACTTGCCAAATCCTAGAGCCGCCACTGTCTCTAACTCAGAGTCTAAATATTTACTAAATTACAGATTTGGCTAAGCTTACTATATATAGGTAGGTCTTGTGCCTTTGGGTAAAGCGAACGAGCGTATGGTTTCCGGCGCTGATCTCCGGTTACTAGGCAAGCAGCGACGCAGGTGGCTTACGCCATTAATCTAGAATAGGTTGCCATTCAGTGGCGTAGCCAGGATTTCCAGAAGGGGGTTTTGGTTTTTGGCTTTGACCTTTACCAACTTCTTTGCAAAAATCCTGACATGCAAAAAAACAAAATAAAACGTTATCACCTCTGCTTTTTTAGCTGACAAGCAAAAAAACGTTATCACCTCTAGTGTTTTAGGTGACGAGAACAAAAGGTCCTTGCCTCTTACTTAAACCTTTACCGTCTATAGCCAAGGGGGGTTTTGACCCCAAAGTCGCGTCAAAAAATTAAAAATGCATGGAAGCTCATTAAAAATATTTTGTTTTCGGCGGCCAAGGGGGAGTTTAACCCCCTGGCTAATCCACTGTTGCCATTACTTCCTCTAGACCTGTGTTTTACCTTCGCAGCCTAGCGCTGCTACCAATTTATCGACACCGGCACCATAATTAGATCCCGGGATGGTCACCCATCCAAGTGCTAACCGCGCTCGACGTTGCTTAACTTCGGTGCTCTGACGAGAACCGGTCGCACAACGCCAAATTGACCTGGTCCGGTATGCCTTACTATCCTTAAATCAAACTGTAGCTAGTTTAGGCTTACCAAGTCCACGAAACGGATTCTTTTCGCACCTACGGACTTCCCTAAGCTTTGAGAAAATTTGACTGGTTTTTCTTTTGCTTTGACTGTGTTCATCTGCAATCAGTGTTTATTCTAGTAGCCACCTTGACATTGGGGGTTAGTTTTAAATGTTTGGGGGGAGAAGGTTTGTCTGCCCAAAAACCTTGACGAGCAAAAAAAGATCATCACTTCCTTCCTTTTCTTTCAAATGCTCTTCTATATGGTGGTCATATCCTTCTCTTTTTCCCCTCTCCAAAATAAAAACCCCCTCTCGTCACACTTTTGGGGGAAAATTACCATCCCCCAATGCAACATATAGAAATTTGGGGAATTTTTCAAACTTTGCGGGGGGATTCCCCAAAAGGGCCTAGAATAAACACTGTCTGGAATACACTCACTCTGATTTTGGCGTATGAAATTGGTTTTGCGATCTCTTTTTGTTCTGCTTTTCTCTCTTCTAAATTCCTCAATATAGCCTACAACTTTTTGTTGCGTGTCTCTACTCGCGCAATAAATAATTATGATTCTTCGCTCTACTTAACGCTCTATTTGGGCATTCACTGTTTGTGACATTGGGTTGACTCTATCGCTGAATGTCCAGAAGATTTAGGAATAGTTATGACATTACCTGTTACCTGAAAAATCATTATGTTGACAATGGTGATTGATGCAGAGGTGTGCATCTTAGTCTTCAACAACGCATTTAGATAATCAAATTGTCATGTTTTGTGTCAAGCGTTTTACGACCTGTCACGATTTTAATGCGTGTGACGACATCGCTTTGGGAAAACATTTGGACGTTTGATTTTTGAAAAAAAAATTTTAGAAATTCATCGTAACTGTCTAGTCAGGAAGATGGAGCCCTTGCCAGCGCAGACTTGTCCGTGGATTGAATTAGCCCATGAGTTGGTTTGGGTTGGGCCCAAATAATGAAAGAATTAATGGGTTAGATTGGATTTCACGACTCTATACCTGTTAACCACGCTAAATATAGGTTTTCTACTGTTTTGACAATAGCCATAGATTGTTGTATTATGTCTTGTAAACAGCATGTGTAGCGGTTCCGGGCACCTACTAACGACTCTGTCTTCGACCTGGTTCATCCCAGGGAACAACAACCTTGTTTATTTGAAACGCAATTTAATGCGAACGCAATTTAATGCGAACGCAATTTAATGCGAACGCAATTTAATGCGAACGCAATTTAATGCGAGTCTGCTGGTATGGCTGCCAGTACGCTTGCGTATGCCCGAAATCATTTTCACAATCTTATCAAATGTTTGGGGGCTTTCGACCGTGTCTAAACATGCACCAGATGGCGCAATGTACGTTAGCCTAGATTCCATCGTAGGCAACGCATTCAATAGTCTGTAAGCTTACATAGCGGACAATAGCAATTCAGATTTATAAAATGTCACGTGAACGGCTGTTGTTGACTTGTCTAAACACATTCCTTAAACTAGCCACGGCTAGTTGGCAATAGGCACAATAGTAAGATCTTTTCATATAATTTTGATCATATTTGGTGCGTTATAATTCAGTACATTATACACTCGAAAATGGCAATGGCAGGTGTTGTCGAACGTACAGGATATTTGAAGTAGTGAGTCTAAAATTCTAAATAAACACTTTCTTTATGACCTTGAATGCAAAGCCTTAGCTAGGTAGGGGCAGGTGGAGCAAGTTGCCTCAGACGCCGTCTTGGAGGGGGCGCCAGAAGCCATGGTTGTAATAAGTTAAAACGCCCATCGACGAAGGTATTGCCAGCATGGCAAGCAAAAGCAAAAAGAGATAATGACCGCCCTCTTTCTGCACTAGTTTGCACCGCCAACGTTGTGAAAAGTCGAATAAGCAGAAAAGTCATCACCAATTTTTCTTTTTTAAAAACTGTTGTATAAAAATGTATACCTTGCCCCCGGCGCCAAAATTTCCAAATACTCTGGCTACGGCTCTGCTTGAGTAAAGTTCATATTGAAAACTTTTGGTTGCAAGAAAAGTGAACGTTGGTGTTTATCAGACATCGGTTTGAATATATGTATATTTTTAAAACTTAGCATGAACTTATCAGGATTTAAAGTGGCTTAGAAGGCATTACTGCCTGTGTGAAAGCCACTATAGGGGCACTAACGGGGCTTGAACCCGCTCCGTCAGCCTGACGCAGCGTGACGCTCCAGCACATAACCCACTCTGCCATCTTTCGCCCCCGTGCGATTGCACTTTCACGTTTTCGTCGGGTCGGGTCGGGATGAGTTGGGTCAGCAGACAGGAAATTCATTTGGGTTGGGTTGCATGGTGGGTTTGGTTTGGTTTCGGTTCAGAAAAAAACCGACCCATGGACAACGCTGGGCCAACGGAAGAACCCAGTACTGAAGCACAATGTTAAATTCTTCACTGGCTACGTGATTGTTTGGGCATATGATGCCACCTGATACCATCGTTGCCTGTTGATGCGGGTCATAGCTCTCGATACTTAAACCGTAGGTACCCATAAAACAACAACAAACGGAAAGAATGTAGCCTATACAGGCGCTGGTTTTCATCGGCCAGGAAGCGTTTGGAGTCTATGCAGGGGCAGAGGTGGCAAAGGCGGACCAATAGCAGGATGTCTGTATACGAAGCACAGCATGCTGACTTTTCAAAGAAAACATTATTCGAGGACATTGAAAGAGAACGTAAACACATTATTAGGCGGCGTCAAGGCATAACGTATGGCGCGTCATAATTTCGCTTTCTCTACAGTTTCTCTGATCAAATTTATACTTAAAAGCAGGGTTTTAATCTAGGCCGTTTTCGGGGGAATTGCTCTTTTCCCCGGAAATTTCAAAATTCCCCCAGAAATTTTGGCATACTAGATCAACTAACAGTCTAACAGCTGCCCCTAGCTGACTCCCCCGGCTTTGTCAGTCCCCCCCCCGAAGTCCAGAGTCTAGATTAAAAACACTGCTTAAAAGTCCCTGGACGCATTTATACTACTTAACACGATATCTAATACGTCGTCCTAACAGACTCACATGCTGCCGGCAGAAGGCCAACAGGCCTATAATAGTTTTCTCCAAAGCAGCACAATACAAGATTGGTAGCGTACTCGGCTGATGTCGCAACACCTCCGTGGTTCACTCGGTGGTAGCTCCGCTCCTGAGATGAACCGATTACCAGGCAGAGACGTCATTTCACTGTTTTTCAGGGGGGGGGGGGTCAAGACACTTTCGACATGACAAATTTGCGAAAAAGTTTACGACGACCTTTTTTTGCTTTTCAGTGTTTTTACTTATTTAGCCAGCCAATTTTTACATTTAAAAACTAAATAACACAAACATTGGTGAAAAAATTTTCCCTAAAAATCAGAGGGCAACGCCCCCTCCACTCCCCCAAATGACGTCCCTGTTACCAGGGTTCGCTTCCAGGAAGCGGTAGTTATAAATTGAACAGTTGCACTCTAATGTTGTTCAAACGTGAATAGCTATAGGCCTATATGACGAACCTGTCTAAATGCACGCTTCAGCACTTGACTCCAGGACCAGATTTTTGAATGTATAATTATTTGCATTATGCTTCGAGGCGTATTCGAATTTTAAGCGCAGTTTTTAAAACCATAATTTGCCACTCTGTATAGCCTGCTACACAATATAGGATGACAAAGGCTGTCGAGCGTATAGGCCTACACCCTGAAGCATTGTCAAAGAAAAGTATAGACCTAGGCCTATAATGGCTATTTTCTAAGCGATTTCAGGCGTAGACCTACCTTACTGCAAAAATAAGCACACATCGTTCAGAGAATAGACTGTGGCTCAGTGGGACACTCCTCTCATGTCTGTTGTGTTTCAGGATTTATTTTTAGTTCGTGTATGACATTCTATTAATAGCAACGCAGGCAGTGCTGTGGAGTGTGGATGGGATCGGAGGAACTTTTCCCATACCTCAGTTGCAAAAATAATCGCTATATTGCACGATTTGCTTCGGAGTCATGATTCAACTTTTACAAAGTGAACAATGACCTTCTGGACTTAACGCTTAACGTAGACTAAATAGTAGTAGTTACATGGTTACATAGTTATAAAGTCATGCTTGGGCGCAGGTCAGAGTTAACCCTCTGCGTCCCTTTGGAACACACTTCTTTTTACTTGTTATATTTACGACATATTACTAAATTCATGTGGTGGCCCAATAAATGTTTATCTATCTATCTATCTATCTATCTATCTATCTAATCTATCTATCTATCTATATCTATCTATCTATCTATCTATCTATCTATCTATCTATCTATCTATCTATCTATCTATCTATCTATCTATCTATCTATCTATCTATCTATCTATCTATCTATCTATCTATCTATCTATCTATCTATCTATCTATCTATCTATCTATCTATCTATCTATCTATCTATCTATCTATCTATCTATCTATCTATCTATCTATCTATCTATCTATCTATCTATCTATCTATCTATCTATCTATCTATCTATCTATCTATCTATCTATCTATCTATCTATCTATCTATCTATCTATCTATCTATCTATCTATCTATCTATCTATCTATCTATCTATCTATCTATCTATCTATCTATCTATCTATCTATCTATCTATCTATCTATCTATCTATCTATCTATCTATCTATCTATCTATCTATCTATCTATCTATATCTATCTATCTATCTATCTATCTATCTATCTATCTATCTATCTATCTATCTATCTATCTATCTATCTATCTATCTATCTATCTATCTATCTATCTATCTATCATATCATCTATCTATCTATCTATCTATCTATCTAGCATCTATCTATCTATCATCATCAGCATCTATCAGCAGCAGCAGCTAGTAGTAGTAGCAGCATAGTAGTAGTAGTAGTAGCAGCAGTAGCAGCAGCAGCAGTAGCAGTAGTAGCAGTAGTAGCAGTAGTAGCAGTAGTAGTAGTAGCAGTAGTAGCAGTAGTATAGTAGCAGTAGCAGTAGCAGTAGTAGTAGTAGTAGTAGTAGCAGTAGTAGAGGAGTAGAGTAGTAGTAGTAGTAGAGTAGTAGTAGTAGTAGTAGTAGTTACAATTACAACAACAGCAGCAGCCAGCAGCAGTTTTGATGTACGGGTCATAAATATGGACGTTAGAAATCAACACATAAAGTGAGAGAGAGAGAGAGAGAGAGAGAGAGAGAGAGAAAGAAAGAAAGAAAGAAAGAAAGAGAGACCGAGAGAGACAGAGAGAGACGGGGAGAGAGAGCAGCATTTAGGCCTATCTTAACACATATTTTGCCGATTTGATTATAGACTAGAATTTCCTTATGCATTTCATGTCCCCGGCCAACATCCATTGAAACTTCATTTATCTTATTAAATAGGCCTACAAGGCAGAGTTCCTCTATACATTTAGAATCCACTGAAAACTGGCAGTCAAACACCTCATGCCTGATATTTTGTCAGTTTGCTGAAACCCTTTAATCTGCAATTAATAAATGGAGAGAGTGCATATTGAAATCAGTCTCTTTCGAAGCGCAAGTATTGTTTGGCTTGTACTCTGACTTTGTTCTATTTTCGCGTCAAAATTTGCATTCTAATATCCTTTATGTTTATCCGTCGCTGCTCCTGAGAAAGGTCTCGTCGGGCACACGACCAAGTTGTCAAGACCTCACGAGCAACGCATTTCTTGACAGGGCTCCGCTTTGTCAACCGTAACGTCAGAAATTTATTAGGTCTACGTCTATTTATGTCCATGATTCTCGTATATTTGCGCGTCTTTCGAGTGTTTTGACCAGTGTTTATTCTAAGCCTGTTTTGGAGGGAATCCCCCCCCCCAAGTTTAAAAATCCCCCTCAAAAATTTCTATATGTTGCGTCAAGGTTTTTGGGCAGACAAACCATCTCCCCCCAAGCATGTAAAACTGCCCTCCCAATGTCAAGGTGGCTAGAATAAACACTGGTTTTGACTCAAACGTAACCAGAGGTATAGGCTACAATGATCGGTGATGCTCCTCCAGAGCATGGGCGCCCACATAAATTTTTCCAAGAGGGGCAAAACATAATGGACATGTCTATGCCACATAAATTTTTCCAAGAGGGTACAAAACACATCTTAACACAATGGTCACGGTTAATATTTTTAGCAAGGTTTTCAAATTTCTATGGGAAATATTGGCATTTTTATTTTCCAGGAGGAGGCAAGTGCCCCTTTTGCCCCAATGTGCGGGCGCCCATGCTCCCAGAGGATGTCTACTCATTTCGCGGAATTCACATTTCGCCGAAAACTTACAACAATACTCTCTTTCACTCTTTGTAGGGCATGGCGACATGCGCTAGGTTTGTGCTTATACCTAGAAAATAAATAGCCTAGATTGCCACAAATAGTCCGGTTAATAAACGAGGTCTACTTTTTTTTATTGGTCTTCAGCGTTTAAAATAGCAAAAATATATCGAATAGCAAAGCAGGTGTATTGACTGATATATTTTAATCATTTACGAGTGGAATTCATGAGCAAACCATAGCTATAAGTTACTTAAAGTTGTTGATTAGTGTTGAAATTAAGCAAAATGGGAATTCGGCGAAATGGGAAGTACATGTAACCCCTCCATGCAGAGGCGTCTAATTACAGGCAATGTGCTTTCAAAACATTTCAAATAACGTAATTTCAAAGTGTTCCGCAGTCATGCCTGTGCAGTTTTTGTCTGGAAGGTCAATTTTTGCCTGAAATTTTATTTGTCGGCACTTAAGAAATTGAGAAGCGTGGAAGTTCGCAGGGCCATATTAAGGCGGGGCTGAGTGGGCTGCAGTCCCAGGCCCACCATGAAAATAGGACCACCGATTTTCGAGATAACCTTTTTGCTCGTCAGCACGATTTGAAAGGGCGATGGCCTTTTTTTGCTCGTCAGCACCAGGGGCGTAAACCTGGCGTCAACATTGGGGGGATAGGATAATTTTTTCAAAGTTGCCCCCCAGAAATATAAATATTCCCTGACATTTTGGGGAAATTGCATTGACGAGCAGGGGAGAAAAAATACGCCATGAAATACGTTTTTTTGTTCAGAACTGAAAGGTCATCCTTAATATCATTATTTTTCATCTCCAAGATACCCTGTTTGCAAAAAAGTTCTTCTATAGACTGCATTTGATATATTAAAAGTGATCAACATCTGGGGTAGGATAGAATTTTTTTACACATATAGCCCAAAAATTGGGGGATAGATTGATACGTTAGGCCTAAAATTCCTCAGGTTAATTTAGTTTGCCGTCCCCGCGAGTTTTACGACCACTGGACTACGAGATTTGAGAGGGCGATGACCGTTTTTGCTGGTCATGATTATCAAATAGGGCGAATTATTTTTTTTCGTGCCCTCAGACGGGCCTTAATGTCACTTTATAGTTAGGAAAATTCTGTTGACGAAAGCATACAACGCCATCCCTAATTTTTGTTCGGTGCTCGTATTCTTTAATAGTATATTATTGTCTCTGCAAGATCCTGTATCGACAGAGCTTCTATAGACTGCATTTGATATATTAAAAGTGATATTTAAGCAAGTCCATCCTCGTAAGGGGCTGCAAAATTTAATTACGATAACAAAATAGGAAAGAAAGGGTTTAAAACGTTTGACACTTGCTGACTGGGAGGGTCACGGTAAATTGACGTCAACAATTTAAACTTTTACGAAAAATTTAATAAATTAAAGTAATTATGATTTTTAATTAAATAGTCGGCGCATTGTTCTCCTTTGGTAGGCCTATTCGCCCGTCAACAGCATACAACTTGCCGTAATTGTTTGCGCTCTTATTATTTGGGAGTCCCATTTATTATATCATCGTAGCTTTTCTTACATTTGCATTTCTTTATTTCACCGGACCCTTCAACTGACATTTTCACCTCGTAAGGGGCTGTTCATTAATTACGTTATTCCTCTGGGCCAGAAAAATTGACAATCTGGCCTGTTAAGGTGGTAATTGCATTTAAATCGATTTTTTCACGACGTTAACGAAAATTCACGAAATTGACGCCTAGCTCAGTAATCACGAATGGACATTTTAAACATACATTGACACATTTACATGATCCACCCATTTTATCATGCTTGTCTCTCTGATGAATCTGAATTCGTGAAAAATATTTGGCTCTTAAAATATGTGACAGTCTGACTGTCTGTCTGTCTGTCTGTCCGTCTATCTCTCTGTCGTTCGGTCGATATTTTGTGCGCGACGTTATTGACGAAAATCACGAAATTGACGCCTAGCCTTTTACAGAACAGCCGACGGGCACACCAATTCATTTCATTTTAAGATACTCGCAGCTCGAGCCTTTTTTTTTTGATACTTTGTGGGTAAATTACTTGAGCATTTTCCGGGCCCCCAGTGGCTAGCCAGGGCCCCTCGGAAAGGGGGAGGGGTTGGTTTCGATCTTGATGATTATTCAAAATTTTTCTTGTTCATATTCATTTTCGAGCCCGGGCCAACAAAGGTCGTCACCTTCGTATTTCAATTGACAGCCAGCCAAGAGAGTTTGACCCCCAAAATCGCGTCCGAAAATGAAAAATGTATGGAAAAGCATGTAAAAAATTTTCGTCGACAGCCAAGAGGGGCTTAACCCCCAAACTCCCCGTGGCTACGCCGCTGGTGCCATCCATCTACGCGTGGTAAAGTGGCAGACTGGTCACGATACAGGAACAGCTCTCAAAATCCAGACAATCCCAATTTGACCGAGATTTTTATCAGCTCCTCTCCGATTTCTGTAAAGTTTAACTCCTCCAAACCAATTTACAGTGTAGGCGTATAGAAGCATCGTGAGTGCATCAAAGTTTGACGTACTAACGGTTCTAATTTTTCTCTCAGTCCTTCTCGACTCGTCCTCCATTTCCACACTGACCACTTGCACTATTGCAGTGTTCAAATGATTGAGGGGTATAATGTGATTGGGGCGTATAAATCTTTTAAAACTTTGAAAATCTTAAAAAACGCATTAATTTTTTTAATGAAGTCCGATTTGGGGATATATACCGCGATATACCCCCGTCGCGACGCCCCTGTTGACCGGAGGTGGGACGGAGACTCACGGAGTGGGTGGGTACTAACTTCTCATTGGATGAGTAGGCCTACGGCTCCACTTTTGACTTGTCGAAAATTTTGATTTAGGATTTGTTCTACAATAAGGCTTTTTGCAACAAAACGAACAAATTGATCCACAAATAGACAACGCGGAACTTCGTTGTTCACCGGCCCTGTTGAATCCAAATGACTTCATTTAGGCCTATTGTAATTTAGGCCTATAGGGCTTATAGGCCTAGTAATTTTTATTGAAGCTTCATCGTGCAGACCTGCTCCAAAGGGTTTTCGCCGCCGTTTCGTTGATCCGTTGATAGGCCTACAGTTTTTGGAGTTTCTCTACACACAGCAGGAGTGCGCTCGTTTTTTAATATTAACCCCTTAACTGGGGATCCCGGATATATCCGTCCATTTTACATTGAGTTACAGTTAAATACACGGTTAAGGGGTTAATCGAATGATGCCTAGTTCACGGGTCAGCAGCAACGAATGATCAGGTTGGATATCAGACCTTAATATAAAAAATATGCGTCTTTTCCAAATTGCTTGTTTTCTGGGCACTTAGGCCTATATGTCTCTGTTAATGTACAATGTATGCCTATCAGAATCCAATGTTTGTCACTGCTATTTAATGAATCCGAACTCGTGGAAAATATTCTCTACGGCGTACGCCTTCTCAGGGCCGCCGAGAGGGGGCAGGGGGGGCGCAACTGCACAGGGGCCCGACGGTCTTTGGGGGGCCCGGGCCCACGATGAATACGTAGGTCTATAATTAAAAATAATATGAATAATAACACTAAAGTAGAGGGGGCCGGCGAGAAAAAGGGGGCCCGGCGAGAAAAGAAAAGGTGAAAAGGTCGTCAGCTAACTTTAAGATGCAATAAAAGTTGACAAGAAGAAAAAAGGTCGTCAAATCAAGAAATTTGTATCTGCACAGAGGCCCGGAATTTCTCTCGGCGAGCTTGCGCCTTCTGTGTCTTAAAATTTGTCGAACAATATTTTAATCCGACCGCCTCCACCCGATCGTTTGCTTTAATTCCTGCCCTCGTCTGCCCTCTGTTCTGTAATGCGCTGCCCCTCTCTAGTCTCTACCCTCCGCAAATTTGGTCGACTCAACTTCGAAGCATGATAACAAACATATCGTGTTATTTTGGACTACAGCGCCCGGCCAAGCTGTTAGCAGATATGCGCAAAAAAGAAAATGATGCTGTTAAGTTATTGCTCAACCCCTTCCCCCTTGGCATTCTGAACCAGCGGTGGCGTGGCTCCGGTCAGCTGCCCGTGTCTTGTGGCAGAGGAAGCAAATATGATAGTGGAGAGGGTGGAGGCGGAGGAGGAGATGGAGGCCGCATACAGCGCTGGTGGTGGTCATGGTGGTGGTGGTGGAGGTTGTGGAGGTCACGTGATCTCCTCGCATGCGCCCTTGACCTTTTCCGGTTTCGTCGTTAAAGATGTCCGCCATGTCGTCGGTCGACGGAGCGGCCGACGGTCGGCGCACGGACCGTTAGATGCGTTTGAGCTGCGCTGTCCTCGGTGGCCGTCGAGCGTCCAGTCGCCGCCACTGCTGACCGTCATGCTGACCGTCGTCATCGTCGCTAGTCTCGCGATTCTTCTGCGGTTGGGATCGGTCGGAGGTAAGTGTGACCACCGCCGACCCGAGCTCCTAGGATTTCTAGGACTCCCCTCTGGTATGCCCTTACTTTTTTTGCGCGATTCGTGGACGACACGACGCGTTTATGCCCTATTAACTGAACCGAAAACTCATGACATTGTCCACGTATTGCACGCAATTCCAACTCACCGTTGAATGGCTGTTAGACTTCACCCCTCTGAGAACTACAAATTGATGTGTGATGTGAAAGGCTAAATGTCCTGGTCAGTTGTTTTAAAATGATAATACTACGTGGGTCGTTCTATAAATTAGTTACAAAACGATGCAGTTTAGTTAGTTTTACAATGAAAGATGACCTCCGAGCTAAAAAAAAAAAAGACCGGAGAGCGCTTGCCAGAGGCCAAAACCTTCTTTCTATGCAGAGGCCGGAAGCGGGCGACTCTGAGGTCAGGCCCCCGCCATATTGCCACTCCTATTCCAAACGTAAACAAGCTTAAGGCTCAGTCCTGTTCAGGAAATAAATTCATTAACCAGTGTTTTAAACAGACTAGGCCTTTGGCGGGAATTGACTTGGCTGGAGGGGAATGAATTTTTTAGCTCAGAGACACGGTTCAATGGAAAATTTTAAACTGACGAAAATTCATCACTTACTGCCTCAGAGCCTCCTGTTAAATGAGCTACTTGACAGATAAACACCATAATAGGCATATAATGAGAGGGTGCAGTCCCCCTGGGAGACCAAGCCCCTTACCTAAGTAGTTTAAAAAAATTTTTAATTTAACATTCAAAATTAAAAATTTATTAAAAAAATCTTAAATTAAATTGTAAACTTTAATTTAAATTAGATTTTAAATTAAAATTTAACAGATAATTTTAAATTTATATAGTTAATATAAATAAATAAAATAATTAAATTAATAATGATTAAATTATATAATAGGTTATGGTGTTTATCTGTCAAGTAGTTCATTTAACAGGAGGCTCTGAGGCAGTAAGTGATGAATTTTCGTCAGTTTAAAATTTTCCATTGAAACTTAATTATTATTAATTTAATTATTATTAATATTTTAAAATAATTTAAAGTTTTTATTTAATTTAAATTTTGAATTTAAATTTTTAATTTTAAAATTAAAAATTTAAACTTTAATTTAATTTAAATTAAAATAAATAAAATAATTGAATAACATTTAAATAAATAAATAAGTAAGTAATCTAGATAATATTAAATATTTTAAATATTAAAACTTTAAAAGAAATTAATTAAATTTTAAATTTTAATATAATATAATTTAATTCAGATTTTAAATTAAGATGGTGATGGATGATAATGATGATGACTAGACTGTAGACAGACAAAATGTAATTGTGCACAGTCAGAAGAGCAGTCTCAGTTAAATGATATTTATGTTAGGCATATTGTTTAGGCAATAAAAGGTTGTGCTATGAAAGGTTGTATTGATGGGCTTGTAATTGTAATTTTCATTTTAAGGGAGACTCGATATCGAGATTACGTCTCCAAAGATGCAACCTGTCTATGTAAAATCTGGAAGCAAGTTGGAGCTGGTATGTGAGGGTATTGGAACATCTACCCTTCAGTGGTTGAAATCCCCCTTGACAAACCTCAATTACATTCTAATAGACAGTAACAATGAGAATGGATTATATACAATGGGCTACGATATAACAGGCAAAGAAGTAGTTTCATTGATAAAGGACAATGTGACCCAGAGTGATGAAGGCTCATACATGTGTCTTTCTCCATCTATCCGTTCTGCCCCTTTTTCAGTGGAAGTTTACATCCTCCAAGGTAAGACTTCTCAGCAAATTTTCTTAAGTTTTATGACTTATATTTTGCCAGCTTTTAGTAGGCACTTGTATATACCGGTACACATGATAACTGCATAGCATGTAGAGTTGCTTATTCTGTAAAAATTATTTTTATGTATGAAAGCATGGTAGAACTTTCTATTAGTTGCTTGGTACTAACACTTTAAGACTGAATATTGTATAAACGTTGCCAGTGATGGCATTGTTTTGCACATGAAAATATGTCACTTTCATATGGCACAGAACATTTTATGAATCAAACTCTGTATAAACATAATTTCAATTTGAAAACTTCAAAACGCTTTGATATAGGCCGCAGGATGCCAGCATAGGTGCCGGCAACATCAAAGCACTTTGAAGTAGCCGCACAGAACACAGGTGTAAGCGCCAGCAACATAAAAGTGCTTTGATGTAGGCATGACACCAGGCTGCCACTAACGACCAGGCTGCCGCTAACAACCAGGCTGCCGCTAACAACCGGTTAACCGGTCTTGTTTGAATGGTTAGCCGGTCCTATAAAACCAATGGTTTTAACAACCTTAATTCGTATTACTGCATGGTACATTCAGTCTTAAGGATTACCTGAAGCTATGGTTTAGTAAATTGGTCTACTTGGCGTTTTATGACTGGTTCCCATCAGAACACTGAAGTTAAGCAACGTCAAGCGAGGTTAGTAACTGGATGGGTGACCATCCCGGGATCATGCGGTGGTTCCAGCTGCAAACCAAGCTGTTCATCGCTTAGGCGTCGATAAATTGGTAGCAGCATTAAGCTGTGAAGGTAAAATGTGGGTCTAGAGAAAGTAATGGCAACCTATTCTAGATTAATGGTGAGAGCTACCTGTGTTGCTTCTTGCCTAGTAGCCGGAGATCAGCACCAGACCCTACTCTCATTCGAGTATGGGACTACCTTTACCTTTATAGTTTAGTAATGGTATGACAATTGATCAAAACAATTGCAAGTTACAAGTTGAATAGTAAAAAATTTCACCCAGTTGTATACATTTGTGTCCAGTTACATCTGGTATCGCAATTTTGACAGAAAACTCCATCAACCAATCCCGCTTGAAATGATTACCCCATGATTGCCACCTGTGCTAACAAGATTACAACACCGTGCACTAAGAAACAGGACAAAAAGAATTAATTGATGGACGTGGGTTTGCAGGTTTCCACTAGAAATTTTGTGATTTTATAGCACTGTGTTAAAAGTTTCCACAAGGTCTGCTTGATTGCTTACATTTTCCTTGATTTAACCCTTAGCCTGGGTATCCTGAGCGCTACTCGTCATCCGCCGGCGTTCACTAAATGGGTTCCCGAGTTGCGCTCGTCATGAAGTTCCATAGCGTTTCGTTAACGCCACGCGACTATACATTTTCCGCTATAAATCGCTTTAGTACCCATCCATTCAATAGATGGGACCTATTTTTCAGCTATATTGCCTCTTTGCAAGAGAAAATCTATACTCTTTGGAGCCAAGGGTCAAACTAAACACACCAAGAACTTCAAGAATTCGACTTTTTGCGGTTTAGATCTGATCTATCTTTACCAAATGTAGACCGATTTACAAACTTTTTGGTTTATTTTGTTCGTCTGACATATCTTTACAACTTTGCCGCTGACCAAAGCGGGGTTACCGCTGAAAATCTTTTGTTACGGGGCTTTGAAATTTTTTTAGGGGTGGGTGCTATTTTAGGCTGTAGAGTGGACCCTACCCTCCAAATTTTTTTTCCTGCATGGATGGTTAGAAAGAGGAATAAAAAAGCTAAACAATGGTGTTTACATCATGTTCTTAGCTTTTATATAGCCTGAGATAAAGCAAATTTCAAAAGTTACAGTGTTCATTTCTGATGAACGTTTTTCCTAAAATTAAATTCCCAAAACAGTGACGACGTCTGAAAATTTAATCCCCACTGAATGGGTTAAAAAAACAACTCAAATTTTACCATATTGCATGTGTTTCTCTCAGGTAAAAATCTATGTGCTATGAACTAGAAATCTGTGTTTAAGCGCACAGTATTGCAGCTTAGAGGGAACATTGGTCATTACAGTGGATTTGTGCTCTTTTCTAAAGGCGGTGGTCATTTATGGACTGTGAAATAATTAGTGAACTTTTAATAATAGACAATTTGCTCTTTATATACCGTAGTTTTGTGTATATAAGAATAGTGATCTTTATATACCGTATTTTCATGTGTATAAGACATGTCTTGTATAACTTTTTACATATCCAGCTACTTGGTGCATCCATTCTAGGACATCTCATCTAAAATTTTGTATACAAAGAACTGGCATCTGTGTAAAAAATTTTCACACTGTTAATGGATGTCTATCTAATTATTTTTAGACAAACAAATAATAAAATTGTGAATTTAAATTTTCACCAGAATGAGATCTAAGTTTAGGAGATAGTTTAAAAATTCTTTATTATTGCATTCTTTGCTGGTCTAACTCTAAATAAACAGTCTTGTCATTTAGCTCCAAATTAACCGATGATAATGTAATGGAACTGTGATATGTATTTCATTCAGCAATATTAGACATTTGATTAACAAAGAAACATGCTATGCAATTAATGAATGTATGTCAGTATGTGTAGGTAACAGATAAAGTGCTATTCTTAAATATTTCTAATGCTAACACATGCTTGAAAAATATAAGTAGTGTGTATTTGTCAATCCATCAGTAGAAAGGTTTTAACAAATGATATTGGGTTTGGGAGATTTACCATATTTAAAATCATACGATCCGAGCAGGATATATTATTTATCTCAGATTCCTATGATGTCAGAGTCAGTCGGTGCATCCTATGTTTGTTGGTGTCCTATATTTGTTGGTGTCTTATCCATAATATTTTTTATACAACTTGTCAAAATCTGTGCTTCATAATTGGGTGCATCTTATATGGGTGCATCTTATATGCACAAAAATACAGTAGTTTGTGTCACTTCGTAAAAAAATTTATTATCTACAAATTTGCAGTAATGAGTACATGATGGGCAGTATGACATTTGGGGCGGGAAGATAGATGAGTTAATATCACTGGGCAGGCACGCCCGACACACGGGTTCAAAAAAACTTTTTATTATCATCAACAAATTTGCAGGTAAGAGAGTACACGGGGATGATGACCCTACAGGCATTGAGCAGTGAAATCTTGACTTTACTTTTATATTTTATATTATTTGAGCAAAGATACATTTTGATTATGCTTCGGTGAATAAACATTTAATAAAATCTAATTTATGAACACCTGCTTTTTGCAACCATTTTTTGGAGGCAAAGACTTCTGGCAAATGATGTTTATTTCAGAATTTTGTTGCGTTTGAGTATTTGTCATGTTAAAGATAAAGTTTGCTCGATAAGCTCAGTGCCTATTATTAGGAGTGAAAGGTGAATATCTAGATGCTGTATGTCTTTCCTTCCATCATGTAAAACTTCCAATATATCTATTTGCAACTGAGTGAGTGCCCAGGACAGAAACAACTGAAGATTTTAGAGTGGCCAAAGTTTAAACCCCAGGCCTCATAACTGCCAGGCCACTGGGCTGCTGCACCTTGAAATATTAATTTCTGATAATTTTGAATATATTGACCTAATTATGTTAGTAAAGTTAATCCATCATAGAGCAGTAAATGATTTGTATGCAGCTAGAGTGGTGTAGCATTTATTAGGTCAAGGCTGGTAATATTATTGTCTTAGTTTACAATTTCATTTTCAATTAGCAGTTATCTTATCAAAGACATTGTCTTCGATTTAGTGGAGGAAACGTGGGGACTTGTTAAGAATCTTGGAAGTAGCGGATCGATTGGCTGTACAGTTTCCACAACGGAACAGATCAGCATGGATATGCACTGGAGCCGACATGGCAAGCCTCTTGACGTGAAATCAAATCCGGACAAGTACAACATTAGCATTACTCACAATGACAACATGCAAATGCTCACGTTAGTTGTGAGGAACGTTGGTAAGGTTTCTTGTTTTTCTAACTTTTAACTTTAATTTGTGTTCAAGAAAACTAGGAGCCCAGGAAATTCTGGGTGATTAGAGTAATAGAGGTTTTGGTTTTCCAGATATTTGGTTATTGGTCTTTCCATTTCTCACCACATTTTTCGTGAATGTAAGAATTTCATCGGGTTAAGTTTATCATTTACTTGGAAACCAAAATCCATGGACCCCTCTGGCTCGGACCACCACAATCCTGTAGTTGATCAAGTCTAAGATGACATCAGCAGGGTTACATGGTCAATATGGCCAGATCAATGTGGCTCGATGTATTCTGTTTTGTCTGTTTTATCTCTGTTTATCCGGACTTGGTTAATGTCTTGCTCCTCTTGACATCACAGAACATATGGATTGAATTCATTATTAAGGCTATGTAGTCGGTTCCTGTTGATGACGATTCCTCTTTGTGCTTGGTTGTTTTGTGTCAACTCAGCCAGCTCAATTTCTGGTTCTCCGTCTATTAATTATCATCTGAAAATTGTGTTCCGGAATATCAGATTATTTTGAAATTCTGAGAGGCATTAAATACATAAAATACTGATTTCTGATCTCTGGAATGACCTGGTCTTTTGCAGATGGATATGAAGTACCATCGATTGATACCCTTAGGTATTATAACTGGTGCTATAGAAGTGCATAATTATTATTATTATTATTTATTATTATTATAATTATTATTATTTTAATGTACTTTAAAAAGTGTCAGACTGATATCTTGAATAGGTCTTTAGATATTGTGCTTTAAACTGAAACATTTGGTTTTCTTAATGAACCAATTCAGGTGACTCCACTGCCGCATAATTCCAGAGGCACTTGGAATTAAGACTTGAAATTTTGCATACCTACTAATAATAAGGAGACAAAATTTCTTCAAATTCAGAGTAGTTGACATGGAAAACTTCTTAACATTTGGTTCATTTGACTCAGAGTGACCTTGTTGAGTCTTTCTCCAGGTGTGACTTTATGTCTTTGATTCAGTTGTTCTTCTGGCAAATTTTATAAGTAATGAATTCCAAATCATTACAGACTTGTAAGTCTGAATTTGAAGTTTTTTGAACAGTTACGGCACTTTGACCCTGTTAAAAATGAAAGTGTTTTTTCAAATTCCTCTCTTTTCAGGCGAGAATGATATTGGAATCTACCAATGTAACATCAAACTCAACAATGGCAATAAATATACCGGTACCCATGATGTCAATCTCTACGGTCAGTTGAAATTTAATTGTTAGACTGTGTACTTACTTTTGTTCTTCATTGAGTAAAGGATATATATTTTCATATTATCTCTGGCATAATATGCCCTTTTTTCCTTTAAAAATTGGTACAAAGTCTGAGTACGTATCATGCAGAGGAATACATTTTCCTGGGCTTTTTATTTTTATTTACTTATCCAAGACAACTTCTATAGCGCCATAACAAAGCGAAGGCCAAAGTCAAAGGCGCTTTGACATCATTGGCATGTCGATGATGAACGTAGGATGACGGTCTTGAAAGTCCGTTTCAGTGGAATGTAGGAATCCGATGCCCAACGAAAACGGTGATGAATCCCATAGAAAGCGGCCTTTCACAACAGAAACGTTCGCAGACATGTCACCGAAGCACGGAAGATGTTGAAATTCTGCAGAGGTGTTGTAGAGAACCCTCCGCATGGCAAGATTAGGCAGTGAATTCCTGAGGTGCGGTCGTACCATGAGTATTATCCATCGCCGAACCGGGTGATGATTTGGGCGGCAGTCGTTCGATCAAGTCCGAAATACAGCGTCATAGCATTTTCGAGCGTGTGTCTAGTCTAGAGTGCTACCGACCACATCGATGTATTGGCGGTCAGTAAAAGATGGCGGTCCAGACACTCGACGGCGAACGACCAAAAATGTCTAAAACTGCCTGGAGAAAGTGCAGATGACCACCCGAAAACAACGAGGTCAACTGTCCGCACATTTAGCGCTAAAACAAGCGCTAGATGCCGGCAGGCCGCCAAGAACGGCGATTTTTAAGTTCTTTGATACAGTGCAAAGGTTATACTGTATTCTCTGGCAAAATTTTGCATGCATATTATACATAGATTCTAAGATTTTTATATTGTGGTAATTCTCTAAACTCGTGGTGCATAAAATACACAGCTGCATATTATACCCAAGATAATACGATGTATATTGATATGTATATATCCTCCTTAGGGGCTGTCCATTAATTACATCAACAATTTTTGGCAATTTTTGACCCCTCCTCTTGTCAGCAACTGTCAACCTTTCAGTGATCTCTCTCCCTTATTATTATGTCAAAAACATTTAACCCCTGACCCTAAAATCAGTGATGGGTTCCACTAAAAAGTTTAGAAGGTTATTATTTTTGCGGTGATGAGACTTTTTCTCCCTTTTTTACTCATCAAGTGTCAAAATGTGATGATGATGACCTTTTATGCTTGTCATTGCAATAAATAGTATTCCACGGAATTTCCAATTTTTTTGATTACTTGTAAAAATGAATTTGTTGATGTCAACAACTGTCAAACTTTTCGGACCCTCCCCTGTTTTGTTGATGTAATTAATGGACAGCCCCGTAGGTATTCTCCAAATGTCTTTGAATAAAAGCTCTGAGTAAAATGACTCAGTTTTTCATGATCGGTCATGTCCAGTGTAAAAATGAATGAGAGACAAAGGAAATGTGTATTTTGGTTCTTTAGCATTTTCTCAAGTGAAATCCATGGGCCGCTCGAGGAACTTGGTTGCGGGTCGCTCCCTAGAGCTCAACTGTAAGGCATGGGGCTGGCCACTGCCGAACATTTCTTGGGAATATGAGGGAAAGCCTTTGAACTTGTCAGACAACCGGATAACAGTTGTGAATGGAACGTTGAAAATCGAGGAAGTTACTGCCAGCGACCGTGCCGTATATGTGTGCGCTGCATGGAACAGCGTCAATGGCACGTTGCATGAGACGAGGGCAAGCATACTCGTTAGAGTGAAAGGTACATTATCTTGGTGTGTTAAAGGAATACAAATTAGTGTGTGTGTCTTGGATTACATGCAAATGTATTTGTGTTATGAGTAATAACATTTTTAAAGGATTCATCATCATCAATCTTTCCTTCATTATTTGATATTCTTCATTTGGTAGGCTTTCTTTAGTTGCTTTTATTATTGTGTTTTGTCATATGCAAAAATGCACCTGTTCCATTAAAGTATTTTATCCTTCCATTCAAGTTTTGACTGATTGTTTTGTTTTTTGTACATGACCAAAATAACTCAATTTTTGTCAGATGTTAAAGAAGCAAACCAACTTATTCAGCCATCATATTTTCTTGGGCCCTGAGTTAGCTTTTTGTCATTTGATGTTGACCTGTTCCATTATTTCTGAGTTTTAGTAGATATTGCTATAAAATTACTATATTACATTATTAGATTAGATTAGATGTGCACAATAGTTGTTCAACATAGCTGTGGTGCATGTAAGGAAACACTTCCACAAGGGTTATTTGTGGTTTCAGATGATATACCTGGTGCATGATATGTTTAGTGTCCTCTTTAATTTCTCTTTTACTTGATGTCAGTTGAAATATTCAGGACAAAATTGGCGAAGAAGTTAGTTTTCTGTGTTGCAAAATCCTCTTTTTCCATCTCTTGCAGAGGTTGATGTATGGTGTCCACCAAAGCTGTTTTCCTCTTTTTGATGATGTTTACATTTTAATTTCTTGCAGGGAAGCTGGCTGTGTTGTGGCCTCTGCTAGGCATAGCCTTGGAGCTAGGCATTCTGTCGTGCATCATCTTGGTTTATGAACGTAACCGTGCGCGCCAGCGAGCTGAACAGGAGCGCAAAGAAGCAGCTGAACACCAGTGAGTCAGCAGTTCTGTTGTTTTGGTGACAGCTAGGACGAAAGAACTTGACAACATTTTTACCTGCTTTGCGTTTCAGACATCTTTTGTGGTTATGGATTTATTGTATTCTGTAAAGTCTTTACTGGCATTGCAAGATCAGGTTTAGCCAGCCACATATCTGATCTAATCTAATCTAAAACTTCTATAGCGCCACTTCATAATGCACAGGAGCATCAACCGATAGCACACCAAATCCAAATAATTAAAGAAAACATATGCTTGACCATTGCATGATGCAGATGTTCATACTTGGAAACCATTGTAAGGCATTTTCTGTATCAGCTGAAGCAAAGTTTATGATTAGTCTGCAAGACTTACTGAACTTTTGTCAGCTTCAGTCTTTCCTTCTTCCTTAGAACCTGTAAAGCAGCTATGTCTAATCTGTGTCAGCTCCCTGTATCTGATCATCGACCCCATGAAACTCCTTTATTCCAAAACTGTCAATCGTTTGCTAAAATTAACTGAAAAGCTAATATAATAAAAAAGCTAATATATACTTTCATAATTATATAATCAAACATGCGCATATTGAAGGAGATGAAGTGATGAATTTTAAAAAAGATATTGAAATTCAGTTGTAGAGCACACACCCTCTGCTCTACTTATGCGGTGCTAGCATGCTGAACATGGTAGCAACTGCAGTACACATGAATAAGCAGTGGAAATTCTAGAATGGCCTGCATTGGGTCCTGATGAAATAGCAGACATCTATAACATATTTAGAATGTACTGTCCTGAGCTCTCTCAGGGAGTTTCTATGGTAATTTCTGCTGAGGTGTTATTCTATTCAACTTTTGTTTGTTGCGTGTTTGAAGATGGTTTTATTCTTTTCAGATCCAACTCAAATGCTCAACCACGTCATCAAGGACGAGACAGTGTGCGATACAGAAAATAGAAACGACCAAGCATGAGCCTCTCAACTCTTTCTCTATCACCCGTGGTGGGTGCTGCTGTTTTTTAACCCCTTAACTGGGTATTTAACTGTAACTCAATGTAAAATGAACGGGTATATCCGGGGTCCCCAGTTAAGGGGTTTAAAAAGCCGGTTATTCCATTGTGGTCCTTCAGTTTTGAACAGTTTATCCAGTTTAAACGATGAGGCTAATTATGATGATGATTGATTGATGATGATGATGATGATGATGATGATGATGATGATGATGATGATGATGATGATGATGATGATGATGATGATGATTACATTCTCTTTCAAATACGTGAGCATGTTTGGATTTCTATATTGTCTATTTTTTGCACGTTTGTTTAGAGCACGAAAGCTTGTCTAGGACGCTGGAAGAAGTGAAACTATTTCCTGCGTGCAGGTGTTGAACGTTCTAGAAATTCTGTCACTTGTAGCTGCCCTTGTCACATTCTCAAATTGTTGTCAAGAACTTCTTTTGAAGTTACAGTAGATTTGTGTTAGGCATTCGTATTTGCATTTTGATGTGTACAAATTGTCGTACATGGTTTCAATAAGTATTTTGCTTTGCTCCTCATGCTAGACAGCTTAAAGTTGAAACTCTGTTGCTTTCATTTGACGGAATATTGTAAATTTACCAAATATATGCCAAAGGTATGAAAATTTGCTAGTTCTTGCTTAAAGTTGTTGGTATATATTCATGGCTTTTCTGGTAACTATGTGGCATTTCAGCTCATATTTTGTCTGTAGCTCATAAGAGCAGAATTCCAGTTTTGTATATTAGTCGTCTTCGAGATAGTGCATTTGTTAAATGCAGCTGAGCTGTGGGAACAGTAGTGCGCAGAGTTTGTGTGATTTAAATCTTTGAGATGTTGTTTAACTGTTCGCTTTTTACTGTGGAGTCGGTGATTTATTTGCCGAAACTTGTTTTGCAGCCTTTTGTTGAATTATTGTATTTCTGTAAATTGTTACCGCAATGCATTTGTCATCATGTATAGTGAAACTGTTTGAGTTGTTTGTGTGTTAGTTCAAAGATTTTGTCACATCCTAGTTGTTAAAAAGTTGCATAAATTACCGTATGTGGAAATTGTTTTAATTTTTTAAATTTTAAAGTTGATGTTCCTGTCAGTCATTTTATTTTGTGTAAAAATAGCTTTATTTATTTACTTACTTGCTTATTTATTGGATGACAGTCCTGAAATATTTTTTATTCTGTAGAATATCCTGTTCTTTCTGTTTCATCGTGCAATCTATTCAGTTATGTATTTGTGACTGAGGCATTTTGAAGTCGTTCTAGTCTGAGTTTTTGATCAAATTTTCTCATCAGAATGTGCTAATCAGACTGTAGTGACGACTTTTACCTTTGTTTGTTGGTAATATTTTGTGTTGTGCACAGTCGTCATTGGTGCAGGTTCTTTGCAAGAATGTCTCTGTTATTTTTTCTAAAATGTTGTTTAAATAAAAGCACTGAAATGGAATCACAAGTATTTTGAGTAGTAAAACTTTGTTGTAGATTATTTACACTTGAATGAACTGACTGAAATGCTTTACTTCCATATTTCTAGGTGACTGAAACAATTGCTTGCACTAATTATTAGAAATAAAAATAAAGACATTATTTGTGTGTGTGTGTGTGTGTGTGTGTGTGTGTGTGTGTGTGTGTGTGTGTGTGTGTGTGGGTTCTCCGATACTGACACTGCTTTCATGTCTCTCTCTATGTCTGAATGTTTCAATTCATTTCTGTTGCATTGGATGGCTATGGATGATGATATGCAAATAGTGATATTACCTATAACTATTTGACTGTTGACATTATTATTTGTATTATTAGCTCCTTACTCATGTATAAAAGGTTTTATTATAAAGGTGTTTCTACTTGCTCAGAAATAGTTTTTTAAAGATCGGCATCAGCTTTGATTTAATTTCTGTCAAAGGATATGCGTGTTGTGTCATCATCACTTGTAGTAATGTGAGCCTTCACTGAATGTGAAATATTTTGAGATTTCTGGTTCGTGTTTTAATGGTGAGATTAAATTAAGCTGTCTGTCTCATTGCTCTGCTCTACTCTCTACCGTTAATAAACTGTTGTGCAGATTTTTTCACTCATTTTCTTTTCATCTGCACAACAGCTAACGATGAATTTTTGAAGTAGTAGATTTCAATGACAAATGCAGGCCCTTGGAATTAGGCGAAATCATTTGGATCTTCTTGTGGTCTGTAGTTATTACACTGGATGTTACATGATGTCATCATTTCCAGTTGTTTTGTCATTGCACCATTTGTAAAACAGGTGTATTTGTTGATCACATTCTCAATTTTTAGAAATTCTTTCGGTGTCTCTAGTCGTCGTTAATGTTATATTTACGTGTTTGGACACATTTTGACGTTAGATTGATGTGATTTGATTAGCTTATGATATATCTTGTACTTCTTTGTAGTTGTAGCATATGGTGATTTTTGTGCAGAACTGTTGTTTTTTTGCTAAACATCTGTTTTGAACAAAAAAACGACAACTGTAGTTTAATGCAAATAACTGGTCTATTTGAGATTATGTTTATGTCTTACATTTACCATTGAGCATTGTGTTTGTGGTTTTTTCATATTTTCAGCAAATTGTGTCAGAACCTCTGGAATACGTGTTATGCCTTTTTTGAATAGTTTTTGGTTTAGAAGAGACACAATTCCTCTTGCATTTTATATTGTACTGAAATGTCTTTCGCATTCTGCAAGTTTCAACAATGTATCTGTTGCTGCTGCTGCTGCTAACTTTTATCTGTCCTGTGACGTGGTCCAGGATGGATTGTTCGGACCACTTGAGTTAGTTGAATTCATTGTTGTTTATTTTCATGAATCTATCTTACATCGGACGCTTTCTTCTGACATCATCAAATGTTGTGGGTCAAGCCCTCAATTTTAAAAATGAACTAGACTGTTTATGATTTTTTGGGTCACTTATTACAGAATATTAGTGAAGTCATTTCCTTCTTGCCCAAAATCCAAACTCCCAATTCCAACATATTCCATTCCTGATTTGTTAACTACCGGTGAATCAAAAACCCTTGGCCTCGTGACTACAGGCATTCGCCCTCTGCCATAAGCCGTCCTCCAAACTCTCGACGTTTCAAAACTCGTGCTAAATCTTGGAGTCCCGAGTGGAATTGAACTTCCTCTTAGACTCTACTTCAAATCTTTTGAAATCCAAAATGCAAAATTTCTGTATTTCAACTTCGTTGTTATCATATACGGGTTATAATGTTGAAATTCGCTTGATTGGGTTGTACAGCTTTTCATTTCATTTGGCTGTTGTTTACCGGTACTTTTATCGCTCAAATATATTCTATTCGTTTTCAACAAGCTCTACCAAAGTCTGAAATCTTTACCTCATTTTGTGGAGAGATTCCATTTATCTGAATTAGATGAGATATTATCAGATTCAAGATCAAGTTGTTAATTTTGAGATAATTTTTTAAATTTCCTCTATCTTATATAAATTTCAAAGCAGTGTGCTAAAAGGATCATATTGCAATGTGTAGCTTTCATTACAAATTCTAAACAGAAATGTATTTAAGGGAGACTACAAAAATGATATATCAAGATTATTGTCTCACATGATTTCACAAACATATTTTTACTCTTACAGTGATTATTTGTGTGAGATGATCAAAACTGATGTTCATAAAATGTGTTAGAGATGCTTATTTTATTGTGTTTATTTTTGTTTTTGTGTGTCATATAGGTGGTTTTTTTATTGACAACTGGCATTTGATATGAGAGATGTTAGTTTTGTGTGAAAAAAGATATTCTGTGACTAGTTTCTCTTCCAGTTGCTATATTGCTTGATTGATGACATTTATATGTTGGAATAATTAATAATCAATTTTTCACTGATACTGTTTCAGGCTTTAAGTAAAGGCTTTTGCTTCTATTTTGCAGATATCTGACAGAAGTTTAGCATTTGACTTTATCAACAGCAATTATGTTTAATCTACTTTAACCCCTTAACCAGCTGTCCCAAGAATACTCATCCATTTTACATTATGTTACAAATAAATGGCCAGTTAAGGGGTTAAAACTCCTCACATTATTCATCACTGGGTTATCAGTGTTGCTGTCCAAACTTTCTTATTTATGTTTTAATATGTTTACTTTCTTCCTTTTGTGTTATTTTATAAAGTATGGGAGAAACATTTTCAAAATTTCAGTACAAAATAATTTTTTTCTTTTCTTGTCTTCCCATAAGTTAATTCATAGAGACATAAATAACTGTTTCCATTGAAAGTTTCACTATTAAGATGAATCATATATTTTTTTCATTTCAGGTTTTGAGGTTTTATTGCATTTTTATTTTTTAGTTTTATCTGGCTTTATTAATGGCAAAACTGTAGTGGTAGCAAGTATCAATGGACAGGGTGCTTACAGACTTGACATTTTAAGATTCTCTGAGTTTTCCGGACAATTTCTGAAACGTTTCCAGATGCATTAGTCATCATAAACTGTGGGTTTGGGCAAACCCAAAAACTGATAGTGAAATTACTAACATGCATAACGTTGTATTACTTGTATGCACACAGCTACAAAGGATCTACTGTAGCCTAATTTCAACACGTGTTAAAATTAGAAACAATTCAGTTGTCATTTTTGGTATGTATTACTTGTTGCATTATAAACACTTCATTATGATGGATAAACTGACTGCTCAGTGCAAATTCCCTGAGTTACATCACAATTCCCTGAGTTTTCCATGACTTTTCCAGAATTGCCAAAATCCATGAGTTTTCCAGGTCGGTAAACATCCTGAATGGAATACAGATGTATTTGAATGATTGGGCCTCAATCACTAATGGTAATAAAGCCATTGTTGAAACTAAATTCTTTGTCTACCGAGTTCTCATTTTGCTTCCCAAGAAGGTATATATTCAACAAACGCTAGCACATGTGCAGTTATCTTCCCACTATTCTCATTTGCAATGTTGTTGTCAAATTTGAGCTTGAAACTCGTAGCTGTATTGAAATGTCATATTTTGACTGTTGGAAGACAATTACAGTATAAATTATTCTCCGTAAAAGTTAAGGGTGATTTAACAATATTGGTTTGTTCTTGCAGTTTACTTCAAGATGTTGATGATTGCACATTGTTTTCATATGATTGCTCCTCCGCTAACATTTGGAATTTCAGTTGCTTACATTCAGCATTTATTTGCATTTCATTTTTATTTATTTATTTTCATTTTTCCCTTTGAATCGTAGTAATAAAATCTTACTGGTCTGGTTGTTCCATGTTTGAAATGATGAACACTGGTACACTGTAGTTGTTTGCAACTGGTAGTTGTTTGCTATAAAACTACGTCTTTGTGGTTTGAATTGTTCAGAATAGCAATTGAAGGCTGCTAGTTTATGCAATTTGAGTCTTAATGAGATGAGGGCTATTGGTGATAGGATGTCCATATATTACCCAATGTGTGTATGTGTGCTGGTGTTTGTGTGTATGATGTAGTGTCTCAGGTTACGCCAACCAAGGCCTTGTGGAAATGAAACCTCAATAGCTTCTACATATTAAGTACAATTTGGGGGAAAGAGGACACCTTACGGAACCCCCTTTTTTCTGTCGTCTTAACTCGTAAGAACGATCAATAACTAACTTGATTAATCTTAACCTTCAAAATGTTGTCTTTGTTTAAATTATGATAATGTAGATTACTTCTGCTTGTGCATAAACATATTGGTAAATTCTTGATAATTAACTTGAAGGGGACTATATTTTTTCTTCTTGAACTGTTGCTGAAAATAATTGCATATTCTCACTTTTTCAGCTGTTGAAGTAAAATTCTGAATGCTTGATGTCAATGCTCAAAAAAATTCAGTTTTATTGGATTTTGAAATCTGTTTTGATCAAACACAACATGTTAATTGCTTTTTCTACATGTTTAGACTTCACTTGCACAACATTCTGTGGGTGGAAATTAGAAAAAGTGGATTTTTGCTCATCTATCATTCCACTTGTATGAAATGTAACTTGTTCCTTTTGTAAAATAAAACATTTACCGGTAGTTAATTATTTTGAAAATTGCTTTAAAGGGATCTGATAGTACCTGCTTTGTTGCTAAATGACCTGTTCTGTTTTTAAGTACATTTTTGCATTTATGCATTTTCTATGTTTTCATTAGTTGCAAAGTGGATGTTGCTGTCAAGTCAATTGGCAATGTTATCTGTTAAGACCTTTTACAAATTTAAATATTAGATGTGAAACTGATGTATATTTTATGAATAAGGTTGATTTTGCTCTCTTTTTAATGTGTTACATTTGATTTTAAGCATACCATAATTTATAATTTAAATAATTAGCAATGCCCCAAATTCACCCATCTTCTATGATCTATCCCATCCGTTGATGTTCTTCAAAAACTCATGGCTGTTCGATTTGTTTGGGGCCAGTCCTTGTTTTAACAATTTCCAAACTTAAAGCAATATCTATGTTGAGTGTCTGCTTATTTGGGGCCACTGCAGATAACACTTCCTACAGGGCTAGTTTATGATTTGTATACTTCTTGTTGACCTGGTTTGGAAATTGGATAGACAACGTAATTGCTGGATTACTTTTTTGTTTTATCTCCTGCTCCTGGGTGAAGGTGTGTTAAAAGTGAAAGCGTGTCAAAAGTGCCTCCACTCGGTTGAGAAAACAACCAAAGTTAATTATATACTAAATAAGGTAAAAATGTTCACTGCCTATAAATAATGAAAAAGAATATGTTTACTTTCTTCCTTGATATTATTTGATATTGATGTGTGTGTGTGTGTGTGTGTGTGTGTGTACACTGGTCCAATAAATCCTGTACCCATTTTATTTTGGGACTATAACTTTGTCAAATTTTTACCAATCTTGATAAAGCTTGATAGGAATGTAGGTAAAAGAACTTCCAACACGCCTAACTTCAGGTTGTTTGTAACATATTTTATTTGTAGCATCTGTATGCCATGAAACAATGGACAATGTAATTATTCATTTACATGGTATAAATTTGGCAGCAGTGACCATAGTGAGCGGAAGGCAGGAAGTGCTGGGGGTTCTTTCATTTACATTCCTACCTAGCTTTATTATGATTGGTCAAAATTTGACATAGTGATAACAAAAATAAAAAGGGTGCAGGATTTATTTGAACACAGGTGTGTGTGTGTGTGCGCGCACACACATGCACACACACACACACACACACAATACTAATGCTAATTGGAACCAACTATTGCAAACTACAGTTTAAATGTTAAAACATGTACAAAAGTCAAAAGGCCAAGAAGCAACCAACAGCTTATGCAAAAACCTATGAAACATATCAATAAAATAGATTCTAATACCTTTATTATTTACTTGTAAATTTAGGAAACAAAAAGGAATGTATAGTCTTTCTGGAATTAATTTTAATGATGTTACAATTTGAGCAACTTTAGAAAGTACAAAAATATTGCAGCACAGAAACAACTACCGGTATATTGCAGTGATTTTAAGAAAAACAATTTTACTTAAATTAAATCCACACCAATGGCAAATAAGCAATTTTGAAAAAATAGATTTAACAATTAATTTTGGTTGTCTGTTCTATTTATTTAATTAAAATGACATGAATTTAAATAATGTAATACCATATTAATGTAATGTCAATGAAGCACAACTATCGCAGAAAATGGGCCGTCCATTAATTACATCAACAATTTAGGGGGAGAGGTTTGAAAAAGTTTGACAGTTGTTGACAGGGGAGGGGGTCAAGAGAAGTTGATGGCAACAATTTCACTTTTTACAAATAATCAAAAAATAGGAAATTTCATGGAATACTACCGGTACTTATTACAATGGAAAAAAGCTTGGCAAAATGGTCATCACCGCAAAAAATAATAACCTTGTTATTGGGACCTGTCATTGATCTTGGGGGGGATCAAAAATTTTCTGACGTAATTATAGAGCGGGGTCAAAAATTGCCCAAAAATTGTTGACATAATTAATGGACAGCCCCAAAGATCAAGCAATTTTAATATTGTGTGCAAAAGTCTAAACAAATCAAACGTAAGCAAATTTACAAAGCCAGCATAAACAAATATGATAGTCACCTGCTAATACAATATTCTGCATTCTTAGATAGCATCAGAAAAGCTAATTAATTACCAGTCTTGACTCATTTGTACACTGTACTCTAAACCAAGCAATTCAATTAATTAAAATGAACATAATTTCTTCATTACCTGCAAAAAAAGCAGTTTGCAATGCAACAAGGTTTGACCTAAAATACCCAAACATTGATTTTCTGATAATAAGACTTGACTATTTAAATTACTCACACATTAAACATCTTGTATGCTAAAACATTGAACAAGTTCTGAGCAGTTTACATAACAATGAAATACAGTGCTTTGCTGCTGTTAATAGACTGCATGGACAAACATGGACAAACTGACTTAACTAGATTTTGACAGGTACATTTTCCAAGGCTAACCTTTCTAAGACTATACTGTGGCTTGCCTTTCCCACACCTGCCATCAAATCTCGAAAGTGAGTTTTCAGATATGGTAAAAACTAATGAAATGTAACATTTTAACAAAATTTAACATTTCAAAAAGCTAACGTAATGAAATTTAACATTTCAAAAGTTAAAACTTATAAATACATGTATCTAATTAGTTAGAAAAAAATAATTATTACTGGTCTCATATCTGATTCATCTTCTGATAAAACATTGGACATGCTATATGATGAATACATCAAAAATACCCTAATTACAAAAATATAGTTGACAACATGTTAAAGACATTTGAAGGACGTGGGTGTAAATATGAGTCTGAAGCTACAGATGAATTCTAAAATAAACTTCAGGGTCAGATTCAAATTCTACATAATCTATTCTTCATTCCTTCCAAATCGAACCTGCTGGGCCTTTCCAAAAATTTTGCAAAAGTACTGTTCTTCTAACTAGTAGAGGAATCTGCCTCGGCACATTCCAACAGAGACCTTCAAGCACAAGTGACCATAGACCTAAGCAAGTTAACAAAATTCAACAGTCCCATTCAAAAGCATAGTAATATGCACACAGGCTTTTCACGAGCACTCGGAGTTCTGTTACGACTGCTACTAGACTGAACCTATTCAAATGCCTAAGTAAGCTAACTAGCTACACTTGGGGTAGTGCTATTTATCGAGCACACTGCTAATTTCTTGTTCATTATTTACTTTTGCGCTGCATGATATTCAACTTCCAATATCACACATTCACTTCACAAGTTATCAAAATTGCCAGATTCAATTAGGATAATGGATAAACATGATTGAAGCAGTATCAAAGAAGAACAAAGGTGCAATTTGACAATTCGTGCTGAATATTTACATTCCTTACATTTTCTGTCTGTGCCCAATATAAAAATGGCCTAAAACAGGCATGCCAAAATGGCAGGCCGCATGCGGCTTGCGACAAGCTGCCCTGCGGTCCATATGAAAATTTATAGATTAAAATTTTTTTAAACAACACAATTTCTTAAGTCAATCGCTTATGGCAATGTTTGGGTCAACCTATGTGTGCGAACAGCTATTATTATTATTACATCATGGATAATTTATGAAACGCTAAGGCTAAAGTCGAGATCATAGTTATTTTATTTTAACTAATAATCATAGTTTTCTTTTACAAAAATATTAGAGAACTCAGAGAACAAGGCTTACTGATCAACATTTGTCATCTCTGATCAAAGTGGGAACTGCTCAGACATTTAAACCAAAATTTGTCAGCAACAAGAGATTTCAAGCCTCAGGACAAAACACTAAAACTGTTTAAAGAAATAAATTTTTGTTTTGAATTGCTGTAATTTGGAGCACTTCATTAAGTGCATTGTTGCTCTAACTGTCTAACAAACTGCAAGTAGATGTTGCCATAAAAATTTAAAATAAAACTACTTAGTGACCTTCAGTCTTAATTACTTTGTATCGTGAATGCTGCTGAAACATTTGTATGCATTCTGTATGTTTCTAAATTGAAGTAACAAAAAAATGAAGCACTAAATTTCATTAATATATGAAACGATTTCATTTAGTTGTAATGTGGGGGGAATTAATAGTTGTGTGTAAGTAAGTAAGTAAGAGAACGTCAAGATTATAGTGGTAACTTGTCTAAAAGACTGCGCGAACACTTCAAACAAGATTAAACTAAGTAGCTAGTCTTAAAAAGCCAAGACTTCTTTGTGTGGCCCCCATGACAATACCCTGAGTTTGACATGCCTGTCCTAAATATTCTTTGATGAGGAAATGGAAACTATTTAATAATCAGCAAATTTCAGCAATGTTATTTGATATGCTCACTACATAATTATTAAATTTTTTAAATTACAGGTCATTGTAAAATAGATCTGAGCCACAAATCTGTATAAATTATATCACAATCTTCATCATCATCACACAAAATATCATTGAGTCAATTTCTAATTTCAAAACTTACAAAACATAACAAGTCTTCAAATAAATCAAAATAAGCAATATGTGAAATCTAATCTGAAAGTAGATAAATATTCTATATTTTCCCATCAACACAGAGGATATCTGGACATCGAATAATCGCCTGATTTACTAACTTCTCCATATATCTACGAATCCGTTCAACTTCCTCTTTCAAAGCTACAATGAAATCAAATTACATAAAATGTAATGCAATTTAACATTTATACATCATTACTACAACCACCATCACAAAATCAACAACATCAAGCTCTTAGCCTACTTTACAGTTTGCTTCCATTCTTGTCTGTTTCGAGCTCTGTGGCTTAACTCCTGCACTCTGCATAACTCCTACCTTAACTCTTACTCTTAACTCCTGCACTCCGCTTTTACAACAATCAGTTATACGTTACTTCTTTTTCCATATGATCTTCAATTCCTCTTCAGACCTATTCATAATTCCCGGCATTTGAGCCATGATCTTTCCAATCACCTTTCATTCAGCATATAAGTTTCGACGAGTTCCTTATTGCCGACCATATCATCCTATACAATCCCAAGTACTTTTTATGAAGCATCTCCTTTCAAAAGCAATTATTCATCTCCTGCAGTGGTCCAAGTGAAATTCAGGGAACCTGATAAAAATACATTCTCCAAGAACCTTTTTAGCTTTAACTTATTGTTTTTCTCTTCCAAACATTATATAGTAGTTGAAGCTAAGTTCTACAACACAATCACAAAACTTAAGTTCATCTATATCCTGAAGTCTGAAACATGTGCCATTTTGCATCAGCTGCTTCAAATACTGTAATTCTGAGCAGAGTCAGCATTAACAGAAATTTAATATACAGCACAGATGCAGTTCAGAGATTGTCACATAGCACACTTGACTTACAGCAAAATCCAATTAATCTAAATCACTTGGCTGCATCTTCCAACAGAAAATTAATTACTGCCACTAGTTCAACTAAGGGGCTGTCCATTAATTACACCAACAATTTAGGGGGTTGAAAAAGTTTGACAGTTGTTGACAGGGGGAGGGGAGGGGGGGTCAAGAGAAGTTGATGTCAAAAATTTCACTTTTTACAAATAATCAAAAACTAGGAAATTTCATGGAATACTACTTATTACAATGGAAAAAAGGTCATAACCATCACATTTTGACACTCGACGAGCAAAAACGGGAAAAAATGGTCATCATCACAAAAAATATTAACCTTGTTATTGGGACCTGTCATTGATCTGAGGGAGGTCAAAAGTTTTTGACGTAATTATGGGGGGGGGTAACTTAAAGTTGACAATTGTTGACAAGGGGAGAGGGGGTCAAAAATTGCCCAAAAATTGTTGACATAATTAATGGACAGCCCCTAAAGTGCTTCTATAAGTAATGAAAAGCGAGATGTTATCTGCAACATTACAACTTGGCTTGTATAGTTTGTATCAAAGTTCAAATCTGAAATCAAAAAGTGACATACTCTTGTTTGATTTCTTTACATGGTCTGAAATCAAAGACTTTCAGTAAATAAATTTTGTTTTACTTGACATCAAATATTAAACTGGTTGTTTTCCATTTCACATAATTTTCAAACACTAAGTATGGTCCTCTGACAGATTCAGTTCAGGCCTCCATCTGTTGGGGGCCTCCTTTTCCTTTCAGAGTTCTGGGATAGCTAAAAGAAAAGACTACTAGGAGGGGGTTAAAACTGACTTGACATCAAATATTAAACTGGTTCTTTTAATGCCATGTGTACCTTAATTTCACATAATTTACAACAAACACAAAGTACGTAAGAAAGTACTGTATCCTCACACATATGTTAACCAATGAAATTCAACTTATTTCAACACACAATTCAAACTGTCTCTTGCCATAATTAAATTGCTTTATTACCAATTATCAGACGGGCAGACATTAGTACATTATGTGTCATATTACTTCAGCTGCTTCAAAGACAGTAATTTTGAGCAGGCAGTCAGCAGTTTGTACACAATTTAATATACAGCACAGGTTGTATTTCAGAAATGGTGAAGTCATATAGCAGGCTTGACAGTACAGCAAAAACTCAATTAATCTAAATCACCATCCCACTCATTTATCCATCCCACATTCATCCCTCCATTCAGTTTCATGCAACCATCTTATTATGTCTCAACTTTCAAATATATGAAACATTAACATACTAAAAAAGTAAAAAATTCTAACAGCAGCAATTTTTATACAGTAGAACTTTCAGTTAACAAACAAATCAATTCTTTAAAAACTCATTTTGCAAACAGTCAGCAAGAGCTAAAATTTCAAATAAAAAACAAAAATAATAAGTTCAATTCTAGAGTATCAACTGTTTGTGACACTTAGACACATATAACTACGGTACTTCAGAACAGCACATTCTTTGTATGCCAATAAAAGCTTATTATCTGTAGAGACGTTGCAACATGTTGCAGCTGTGATTATTTTATGTATCAAGGGCAGTTATTACTATATAAAAATGTTATTTGCACTTGATACAAGCACTGTCTTCATTTGAAGTGATCACAACTGAGCTCACCATTAATCCTTCTGCCAGTCCATTCATTGTTGATATTTTCAGATACCATCTTAAAATTAAATTTAAAATATTAAAATGTCTCAAGGCACAATTTATCACATATTTAAAAAATAAAGGTACCTAATAATCATACATTTATTCCTTCAGCTTCAAAGAAGGCAAAATGAGCGTTAACAATCATCTGACATATTAGCCAATGTACTATGCATAATCATGCTGTCTCATTATATATTAACAACAGTCTTTGATGACCAGAACCATCTTTAACCCTTTTACCATTCATTTATTTGTAATGTAATGTAAAATGGACGAGTATTCTTGGGGCAAACGGGAAAAGGGTTAAGGCTGCTAACAGTATTAATATAAAAAGACAATCAATTGTAACTGGGATAGGGAACCCCTAAAGTTGGGAAATGTGGGCAATCTGGAAAATGTAAACATGTTGGCTGATGGGCCAATCATAATGGACTGTACATGGTTTCCTAAATAATTTCCACAACATTCTTTATCTTAAAGCCTTTTAGAATCGTGACAAAATTTTGAAAAAGCTGGCGATATTTCATTTTCGTATAATTCAAGCACAGAGAAACTCTCATATACTCACTTCATAGTTAGCATCTGCTTTGTCGGGAATTTCTGACAGCCCCTTTTCTTTATCGTTTTCTTTCCTTTCCAAGCACGAAATGGGCTAGAAGATGGCTTTTTGTCCATCCTCATTGGCTGTATTTCGACTACTAGTTTACCAGGAGAGGGACCATTGGACTGTGACACTCTGCCATTCTTACTGGTCGACAGACCTCTCTGATCATTTACGCTCAAGGCATCACTCGATCTGCCACCTCCAGATACATGATCTGCAAGAAGCAGTTAAACTGCAATGTGATTGTCAAGTACAATCACTTCAAACAGTGGCAAAAACATATCTGACAGACTGTAGGTAAAAAATAATTTCAAAACTGCACAATCTGGCTCAAAGTAGCGGTCATATAAAGACATCCGAATGTCAAGTAAATGGAAGTGAGTTTTGGAAACATAAAGGCAGGCCAATGTAGTAGCTGTGGGTACGTAAAGCTAATTATGTGTGCCTTTAGGGTGAAAGGTTTATATTTTATGACAAGGCACAGCAGTGCATGAAGCTCAGGCTGCACAGGAAATACAAGAGAGGATCTTAAACTGGATCCTGCTTGTTAATGACAGCCAATGGACGGAATTCATCATTAAATCTAAAATGTCGGATCAGTAAGGAGACCATTTAAGAAGAGGATCTAGAATGGAATGAAAAACACTCAGACTGTATTTCAGAGGGTAGGCTTATATGGCTTATATGACCTTTTACGCGGGGGAAACCCGTCTTATGGAATGCATTGCCAGATGAAGTGACCAAAGAGACCTCTTCTGAACTGTTTGCAAACAAACTAAAGATGCACTTATTTACTATCTCCTACAAGTGCCCCCTGTAAAGTGCTCTTGACTTTGGCCTTTGCTATGCTTATTGCACTATATAAATTGTCATAATAATAATAATAATAATAATAATAATAATAATGGCCGTTCTGAAAATTAAAATTTTTATTGTTAATTTACTATTCCTGCGATATATCACAACTTCAGACAAACATAAACTTCCACAAAACTTGTCTCTAAGAGTCTCACCGAACACAAACTCACCCGAGTCCTGCTCCGTGTATGGAACCGCAGCCCAGCTGGAAGAGTCGTCGTCTCTGCTTTCCACCAAGCTGAACTTTACGACCGAAGAACTCTTACCACCAGAAACCGTCTCGATCACAATATTCCCGGTTGCCGCTTTTGCAGGTCCAATGTAGCAGAATATCTTAGACGACGATTCGTATTCGACGCTGGACAGGCAATCGATTCCACAAACTAAAAGCTGGTTGATGTCAGCACTCGAAGTGCCCAGATTCATTCCACGTATTGTCAGTTTTGTCACGGCATCAGACTGGGCCTCGGATGGGGAAATACCGGTGATCTCGGGCCTCTGGCTTTTCGTCATCAGCGACAAATCAAACATGCTTTTTGCCTTGAGGTTTCGAGCAAGACCACTGGCTCGCTAGCAGCAGCCGATTGAGGTTTGCCTCTGTCACTCCTGTTACTATCTGAACGCTTGAGGTCTGCGTCCCCTCTGGAACTTGACCTTGAAAGTGACGAGACTTCAGATGCCGAATCCGACGCCTGATCACGGCTGACGAAGGCAAACTGAACTAACGACAACCCTTTTCCTCCGCTCTGTGTTTCCACCGTCACATTTCCAATGCACGCTTTCCAAGCCTTTGTGACACACGACAGCTTTGAAGACGATATGTATTCCATCGATCCGAGAACATTGGCACCGCAGAAGAACAGACCAATCACGTCCTCCCTATTCAGGCCGAGGTTTGTCCCTCGAATTGTAACCTTTGTCCCGCCCTCCACCGGACCCTCGTTTGGAGAGATGCCACTCACTTCAGGCTTCGTACTAACAGAGGCCGCAGTACCAGTTTCGGAAATGCTATCCAGACTGCTCAGGGAATCGGTTGGTATGATTTTGAGGTGCCTATTTTCTGAACGAGCACCCATGTTGTATGATGATGTGCTGGTCAGGTCATGACAAGACAGTGAACTCCTTGGAAGCGTATTGAAGTCTGAATGACTTCTTCTGTGTTCTTTTTGATCCAAGGATTTTCTTCAGTAACAATTAAAAGGCAATTTTGAAAACAATTCAATTGCAGCACAATACTACGGCAGGAACTGAAAACTGAAGCCAAATGAAAATTCTTTTAAAAAATCATTTACTGCAGACACAGGCAAACAACAGGATCAACTTAACCTCATATTGCAGAAAGAATGTTTCATATTGTTATAAACTTCAAACCTTTTGCAAAGCACCAAAAATAAATATTAGCAAATAACTAGTGATTAGAATACAGAAAAACATTCTATACACTACAATAGTAACTTAGGCTGTCTTGCATTCAATGCATGAATCAACAACTAGAAATCTTACACTCTTTAAAAACATTATCCATGATGTTTAAGATCAAATTAAGACAAGCAATATCATCAACTACTCATCTAGTGAAGCATGCTGATAGCTAGTTGGCTACATTCAAGATACAATTAATAGGAAAAAGTCTTCATATTGCAAGACTTTACCTGCCAAGTATTGGTGAAAGTGACATTCGATCTTTGAGTTTTTTCAGCCCTGCCGTTACACCATTTTTCGACGACTCGCCATCCGCGCTCGTTACACTAATTGCAGGAGGAGGTCCGACTGTGGCAGCAGATATCCAGGCCTCCATCAGAAGCTGTCCCTCGGGATTCGGGCATTTCTTGTGAGGTCGAAGAGGAACGGTCAGTGGACGGTTTGTCCGGCTGTGCGTAAGGTCACTCAGTGCTATCGTCACCTGACCCAAAACATCCTTCTCCTGCTTTTCAGTTACCGTTAACAGTAAGGGAAGACTTGGATCACCAACTTCACTGCAAACAAAATCAATTAAAACTCATTTAACTCCAGTAAACAGAAGTAAAAGTTGTATATAAATTATTTATTAGTAAACATTTTAGCATCAATTGATTATTATGATAATCATTAATATAATAAGAGCTTGGAAGCAAGAGTTATGTTATGCAGATAGAGGGCATTACAAACTGCCAACAAAAGATAAAAAACTGACTGCTTAATAAAATACTAAGCTGAATCAAAGAATCCATGATAATCATATAATAAGTAAAATTTATTGGCTGAGTACTAGTATTAACTGGCAGATTAATTATTGGAAGATTCATAATTTGCAGAAACTGCATAAAATATGCAATGTTATCAGTATTCTGCATCACAAATGTATATCTAATGCCTGACATCACACAAGTCTAAACAAAATTACATTTTGTAAAGTCACCCTGAAAATTTACTAAACCAAGTTCCTAAAACGTTTTAAATTGCCATGTCATCATCATCATCATCATCATCATCATCACCATCACCACCATAATCATAGCTGCTTTCTGCCAGCTCAATAGCGGAAATAGCTAGACACGAAACTTCTCCATTTATCTTTTTCTGTTGTTAGTCTCGTTCCATTGATTACTGATACCTGATATCTAAGACTACTATGGCATAACTGAAAAAGAAATTGTAACAACCCATTGAGAAAACACAGCCAACAGAGAGTAGAGGAATAAAAATTCATTACATCTCTGATTCCGTGTTGAAGACAGGATTATCAAAAAGATTCTCGACAACATCAGTCCTGTATTTGTTTCCACCAACACCAAATATCACAGAAAATTTATGCTTCCCTAAACAATAAAGCCAAATATTTCAAATAAAATGCAATTATTCTAAATGTCATTAACACCATACTAATTTTAATAGCACTATTAACTAACTAAAGAATTTAAACTTCTATATCATCATTTTAGTAATGCACTTGGCATCAGTTGATAGCTACTCCAAAAGTAAGTAATTTTAAACCCCATTTTCAGATTCAAAGAGTCAATCTGATTTTCTGGTCATGGCAGAATGTAATTATTACAGTAATTACAAACTGATTCAAACCCTCGAATGTAATTTAATTCAACAGTTTGGGAAAACTGTCAATGCTTCACTAAATATCACAGCAATGATCAAACATTATTTTATAAAATATATCACTGAGACCAAGCTTCTTTTAATCACAAACTTTTACTGAGACCAAGCTTCTTTTAATCACAAACTCCAGATCTAGAAGTTTCAAAACTTTCCGGTCTCGAACGTTGAGCAATGGAAGAAGCCACCAACTGTATATGCACCCCAACACATGTTACAAGTGACATCTACATGACTGCCATAGTTGGGGTAAATTTTTGGTCATAAATAATTAATCTATTAATCAATTTACTGTTAATATGAATAAACTCATTAACTATTATGCACACATATATATACATATGGTCAATTCCATCGTTAGGGACGGGACATTTGCACAAAAAAAAAACCCCAACCTACAAAATTTTTGATGATAGTAACTGGATATAAATCATTAGCAAGGTTTATCTCAATGGTGACCTCTGAGACAGTATAAAAACCAATCTTGAAGTCTCTGTTCATAAAATTAGTTTTGCAGCTACTCGTTGAAGTATGCAGGGGACGGGACAGACTTGACATAATCCAGATTAGAAACTCTGCAAATTTTGTCATTCTGAACTAAAAATTGGTAGTCCAACCCCTGACTTCCAAGATATCATGAACCATTTCATCCTTTGCCATCATAGTCATTACAGATATCTCATTTGGGACGGGACACTTTCGTTAGGGACGGGACATCGTGCAAAATGACATTTGAAATTCAAAAAAATGTTCATTTTATCTAGCATTTTCTCATATATGTTAGGACAAAATTAGTTTAAAAACACTGAATTTAAAAGAATGCTAGACCATTTTTGCAGATTGATGGCAAGTAAGTAAGTAAAAAGCATGGATTTTCATTGAAAAGCATAAGCATATCTGCTGCTTATTCTTAGGCGCAGTTTTTAAAATAGCCTGGGGAAGGTATATGATCAGCCAGGCAAAGTCAACATCCAGGTTGAGGACAGGTTGTTAGAGCTATGGAGGAAGTGATTTTAGAAAAAGGAATACTGTAAATACTCAATGATTAGTCTTTAAAAATTTAATACTGTTCAAAACATTAGACTAGATAAATAAGTTAAAACAAACTAAATACTGTTTTCTAATAAATGTAATATACTTTTTCAAACAATATCAACTTATAGAACTAGCTCTTTTTTCATAGTTTCCGTTCCGTTCAACACATTATTTCTTCAAAACAGTTTGTTTATCTGTTTCATCTTTTGGAAAGTGTAAACGCTGGTTAACAAGGCTCATATGTCAGAGAACATGGAGGCAAAGCCATGAACCTTTTCTGGACTTTTGATGAAACTGATGGCAATTTTGTTTGTCTCTTGTTGACACCATAAAATGCCACCACACATCATTTTTAAAATTTTAAATTAATGAAGCTGGATGCCACTGTTTTGTGATTTGTCATCAGGCTCTGAAATCACTGTCTCACTGTCTGATTTTTAACAGTATCATTGCATGATGCAGCTGCAATGTGATGAGTGACATGAAGATCTGAGGAGCATATGTCTTAAAGCTGATGGCCATTGAGTCCAGTATTTCCAGTGAATGCGTATTCTGGTATGCTGCATGCTGACAACCACAGTCTTTCGAGATCGTGTTTCTCTGAAAACATTTTGATGCCATCCTTCGAAACCATCAGCACATTGATCTTTGGACAACAATTGCAACAGTTCAGAATGTCGCTGCATCATTTATACAGCTTCAGCTACTGACTTGAGCTGCTACCATTCTCTTTACTGTTACCCCTATGCCATCTACTGCACCCTTGTCATGGCTGGTTTAGAAGTTCCAGAAATGTGGATGTTGCACAATGGGAGTTTGAACAAATAAAACTAAAGATGTATTTGTTCTTGAATTGTGATGCTGCCCCATTAGTGAAGATGTGAACATTCTTAAGTGCTGGATACTTTTTCTCACACAGACAAATGAATTACCACACAAACAACACAATTACCACAGTGAATAAAATAGCAAAATCTAAAATGTCCCAATCTAAAGATCAAATGTCCCGTCCCTAACGCTGTAGACTAAGTGCTTATAGGGTTTCAAATTTATCAAATGCACAAAAAGTACAAATATAATAACAGATGATTCTTGTGGTTAAATGTAAAAAAAATGTTAGGGACGGGACAAAGTCAAATTGTATTATAAAACAAAATGTACAAATATAGATGATAGTGCTAATGAGGGAAATATATCAGGCTATTGAATAACATTACATTTTTAGACATATTTATAAGTGTTTGTATCATTTTTTAAATTCGGATAGTGCAATTGTGCTTTTATGCAGTTGGAAAATGGACTTTTGGGAGGTCATAAACAAACCAAGATAAAAACAAAACCGCTTTAAAAATTCAGAAAACTCTTTTGAGCAGTAAACTAGAGATATTGTACATAATGGAAACCTCAGATTCTAATGCTATCTTTACTTTTTATTTTTCTTGTTTATGTCCCTGTTCTCATGGAATTGCCCACATAGATATATAATTATACAACACAGATATAATGTGTGTATGTGTGTGCGTGCGTGTGTATGCATACACTTGTAATCCAGATTTAACATGCCCAAACTGCTTGGTCACCCTCCACATGCCATTTGTTGCAATATCATTTGTGCTAACGTCATATAATTCAAAAATGTTATTTGGCATTGGATAGCAGTAATAACACTGCTCCTTGTTGGCAAGGCTAAGCATGGATTCATTGAACGTATCTGTTGCAGTTTTTATAGTCCTACATAATGAAAGCCTAGGTTCTGACAGCTGACAACAACAGAGCTTTTTTGGCAATAATACTCAAATTAAGTGTAAATTACCACTTAAAACCTAGACTAGATAAATAAATAAAACAAACTAATAACATTGATTTTTTGTCATATACACTGGAATAGATTACCACTTAAAACCTAGACTAGATAAATAAATAAAACAAACTAATAACATTGATTTTTTGTCATATACACTGGAATAGATTACCACTTAAAACCTAGACTAGATAAATAAATAAAACAAACTAATAACATTGATTTTTTGTCATATACACTGGAATAGATTTCAAAATCAAAAGTTATCTCAATGCTTATGAAGCTTTGAGAAATGTAAAAAAGATATGTCACATAAAGCTTACGATTGTTATTTAGATCCCAAACGATGGACTAAAATGAATTTTTAAATTTTTAAATTAATGAATATTTGCTAGTGTTTGTCATCATTATCGCAAGGGGTCCTGTTTTATGTATGCATGTATGTGTATAGGGATATGGACAACTCGCCCCCGGTAACTCACCCCCAGTAACTTGCCCCCGACAAATTTGCCCCAGGTACAATTCGCCCCCAGACAATTCACCCCAGTAACTCGCCCCCGACAAATTCGTACCGAATTTAAAGAAAATACAATGGGTTAGAAATGTACATTAGTACTTTGTTAATGCTATTTAGATATGGTCAACATTTAAAGACACTGTATGGAAAATTTAAAACCAATACAATCTAAAGATCGAAAGCTAGATACGGTAAACAAATAAAGTAAATGTACGAAAAATGTAAAAATAATGAATGAATGTCAGCATTTAAAACAAAATGTACAGATGATGGCCAAAGAGCAAAATTATAAGCAATCCTGCTTAAGTAGTCTTTCAGAGTGCGATTTGGAAAATCCTCAACGAGACGCTTAACTCGGACAGCAATAGCATCTGTCCTCATTTGTTAGCGATCTGGTGAATCGGAGGGCGAATTGCTGGGGGCCAATTTTCCGCAAAACCTTTTCATTCAGGGATTGAATTTGTCGGGGTCGAGTTACTGGGGGCGAGTTTTCCAGGGGCGAGTTGCTGGAGGCGATTTGTCCGTAAACCATGTGTATATATACATATATATATACACACACATATATAAATAAAGCATGTGTGTGTATATATATATATAAAATAAAAATTATATATATATAGTTACACACATGCTGGTAATCCAGATTTCACTTGTTCAAACTGCTTGGTCACCCTCCACATACCATTTATTGCAATATCATAATTTTGTGCTGTCATATAATTCAGAGATATTATTTGGCAATGAATCATATGTGCACAACCACTATAAAAAGTAATTTATACTTAAATATTTAATACGCATACAAGTACAGCAGCCTTCATTTGTAATTGGGAATCTTTAAAATTATGGTCCATGAAATAAATGGTCACAAATGGGAAACAGAGTGATGATCATAATTATAATTAATCAATCACACATCAGTATCATAAAGCTCTGTGTGCATGTGTGTGCAAGTGTGTGACAAAATTATAAAATTCATTATCAAAATAATAGCATGATAAGAAAGTGTTCTCACCTTTATTTTTTGGTTTTAATCCCTTTGCACTGTGCACTGAAAAAGAACAGATACAAAGTTTTAAAAACACATACAATTATTTACATAATGTCACAACAACAACAACAACAACAAAGACTCCATCACAATGTCTGATGAACATTCTGAGTGCAAAATAATTTACATGTAGCACAGGTAGGGAAGTCAACAGGTACCCGGGAATGTACCTGTTGGCATCCTAATACCCGAGCAGTAAAATTGGGAACAGTATCCATGTAAACATGGCTGCTATGTCACAGACATCATTATGTCCGGAGGGGGGTGTGGCTATTTAGTTGTGTATAGCGATAAGAGATCATGATGAAGGTTTTGCTAACTACGGGTACACGAAAAAAAATTGGATGGGTACCCAGGCATCATTTTAAGAAAAATTGACAGCCCATAGCACAGGTAAAACTTTATACATCAGTTCAAGTTGTAACTCATCCATCTACTTCAAGGGCTCTCAGGCTCTTTCTGGATTTGCAACACTTAAACGATTATTGCCTCGCCCCCTTCATGAACATTCCATTATCTTTGATATGCTTTTTATGTTTATCTCCATTCTTTTCTTCCAAAGAGGCACATATTTTCCGTTTATCAGCTGCATCAATGATAGTGATATCCAGGCTCGTCTGTGGGAAATATTTTTCTGTCCCATCCCATCCCATCCCTTGGAATATGCATTATAATATAAATATGAAATAATAAAATGGAATACAGTTTAAGTGAAATTATGGAATCAAATTTATGAAAGTTTAGGCTTAGTGTCTACTAAATAGGACTACATGTACAAAGTGACATGTAAAATGACAGAATTTATTAACTCTATTAATAAACTGTAATGTCCCACCACAATATATAGATACAAATATATGAAGAAGAAAAGAAGGGTAAAAAGCTTCAAAAGGTACAAAAAGGTACAAAAATAAAATAAGTATGAGTAGCTCTGTCCCATGAGTCCCATGGGATGGGGGATGGAAACAGTGCTGTCCGGTGCCCTCCCATGGAAATACCATTTCATGGACAACCCTGGTGATATCTAAACCATGCAGCAAGAGTCCTTGTTGTTTAAATGTTCAAAGTTCAAATGTTCAGTTATGCTAAGTAAAGATCTTTGTTGAAAAGTCAAAATTATCAATTAGTTAGAGAATATATTCTTTCTCTCCGATAAATTATAAACGAAGTTCATAATTCAAGTGGGCATTTCAAAACCTGACCTCTTGAAATCTGGTAAACTTCATTTTGGCAATGCACTAATCCTTTATGCAGCGTGTCTAGAGTAAATGTCCTTACAAAGCTGTTCTAACAGGCAGTGATTCAGATATATGGTTCCAATTGAATGGCTGGGTGGAATAAGGAGGTAACTGTATTTGACCCCCAATGGTTTGAGTATCAATAACAATAAGAGGAGCAACTGAATTTACTTCCATATTTCACTGGACCCTTCGGCTGATATTTTCACCACTAAGGGGGTAACTGGATTTACTTCCTTATTCCTCTGGGCCCTTCAATTGACAACCTGACCATTAAGGTGGTAACTGCATTTAACTCCTTATTCCACCCAAACCATTCAATTACGCTTGCCACTTAAACTGTGGTTGTCAGTACAGTTCAACCTTCAGACCCTGCTCTTTCAGCAAACAAGTTCATCCATTTCAAGGGCACAAGGCATGACTAAAGATTCTCTAATGGGGGCAAGACTTCTTGTTTTTTTCAAATCAACTAGTTACATTCCTAAGAAGCCTCCAAAAGCAAAGTTTCTGTTTTGGTGGGATCCCTTCTCTTTGAAAATAAGCATTCTTCTGATGAATAGCATCACCAGCATATGAAGCATTTTGTGAAAGGGCAGATACATGCAATAAATGCTCTTTGACTTTTGAAGTTTCAAGAATTTCATTCAAAAACACCGATGTTCTGTCACTTTCCTAGAATATGTAAATCCACGTGCTATATATGAGTCAACATATTGTTGCTCTTTAAGACATTAAAAAAATATACATAACAAAGATGCAGTCAATGCAAAATTACCAGTAATTCTAATTATGATGCTGACCTCCGCATCTTTCTCCACCCCAAAGTTATGATGGCACCTGGAGAAAGATCCGGATCAGCATCATAATTAAATTGGTAATTTTGCATTGACTGGTCAAACGTTTAACCATCCTACATGATATAGTCGCCTACTAAAAATCTCTATAACTAGTTAATTTATTCTGGCTTGAAGAGCCAACAAGAAATTTGTTTTAAAATTATAACTCAAAATTGAAATGTTAACATTGAAATTCTCAAAAATTCTTTATTAGCATTGCTTAACTTAACATGTATGTTATTATATATATATATATATATATATATATATATATATATATATGTGTGTGTGTGTGTGTGTGTGTGCGTGTGTGTGTGTGTGTAGACAAATTAAGATGATTAAAAAAACGGCATGACCACATTTTACTTAACGCTATATTAGACATTGCCTATGAACAAGTTCATCCTTTTTCCAGTCTGCACTCTAGCCAATGTTTTAATTCAACAACTGAATTGTTTGTAACATCACTACGGCGAAGTTTTGCTCCTGGAACGTCTGATTCTAACAGCTTTATTTAAAAACGCGCTGCTTGCAGTGCTTGACGCCATGTCCACTAGCTCTTCGCTGTCACATTTGCATAAACAGCTGAGCGCAGTTTGACCTATTTATTTTAATTAGATGCATGACGTCACGGAATCGCTTAGGCGATAAGCCTAATTGAAACTGTGATCCACTTAACTTGAATCTTGCTGCTTTCATGGCATTATTAAATACATTCCTCACAAGGGCTAAATTATGGGGTTATGGGACCTTATGAATTCTTCAGAGTCATTATATTAAATGGTTACTAATCAATGAATTAATCAAAGAACTAAAATCTTTACCAATGTAATTAAGCAGTACTTTTCATACCTATAACAGTGACTTTTTGTGGAATGCTGCATGTGCTCATTGTTTCTTTTCAAGTTGTTATTAGCCAAACAACAGCAGAGGACAGTCTATCTGGATGATGAGTAGACAAATCACATCAAACAATAAAGAACATTTATAAACTAAATTCCATTAAAATACAGAATAAAATAAATAAACACCAAACATGACACTCTTCCTGAAATGACTGAAAACCTTCCAATTTCCCATTCAAAGTAATCTTGTTTGCCCAGAAGAGGTGTTATATAAATGCCTTGTTACATTGCATCAGGCATCAAGTTTTTAAGTAATCATCTTAAAATGTGCAAAATTATTTTACCTGCCAGTTAATCCACCAAAAACAAATTGTACTCACAACTGCCCCAAAGCCTCTTAAATAGGAAACACAACTCAAAAATTGTTTATTAAGAACTCCAGAATGTCTGTGAGGCTGTTGGCTGGCCATCAAAACAAGCAGCCAAATAGGCCAACCACTGACTGCAAGGCCATGCATACAATTGGTACAACTATGATGGCTCCACAGGGACTCCCATTATTCATTACCATCTGCTATAACCTGAATACAAAGAAGCTATTTGACATGTACTGTAACCCAATATTTTTATTGTGCCTCTTCTGAAGAATTACCCAAAAGCAAAGGACTTCTATATTTACCATTTAGAAGTCCTCTAAGCAAATCAGTAACTATCTAAATGACCCTTAAATATACCTCATCACGGGATTAACTTTATTGGTGCACATACAAAAATTTGCACCTGAGCATATACTGCAGAATAATGGAAATAACCAATTTACTCAAAGTGAAAAACCTGCCAATTAATAATTAACTAACAGTCCATCAGATTCAAAAACTATTACTCAAATTTCAATCAAATCTCTGAAACAGTCGTGCATAGAATGTGATGATGGACAAAAGCAAATTTTATAAGTAATGAAATAAATTATATAATTTCAACAGATCTCTTCTAAGTCATCAAATATCACCCACATTTCTAGCATACTGCATATGCTTATGGCAGTGTTTGATACGTTGGTAGGCTGCAGGAGGGGTTCAGTATCCTGTTTTTTGAAACTGACCCTCAGTGAAGGTAAAAAACATTTTACCTGACCAATCCCTCACTGGAAATAGAAAACTGGAGAACACTGGAGATAGAAAAATTAGCTCAACAAAAATGTTTCATATATACAGTAGCAGATAAAATATTTTTACCTTTGCTGATTCTGATGGTTTTACATATAAAATCCACTTAAGCCAATGAGATGGAATATGCGATTTTATTTTGAATAAAATTCGTCATGGAATCACATTAAATGGTTTTGGGCTTCTGAAGATTTTGCCATGGGTTCAATGCCATTGATACCAAGTACATCTTTTCAGTATGCTCTGTGACTTTATTCTTTGCAGTCTGCTATCATGCCATTATTTTGCATTAGCATTTGACATGCAAACAGCTGTGGGGAGGAGTCCTTCACGTTTCTGAGGTCCTGGAAACTAGGGATCAACCTGGTAGACCTTTTCCACCTGGTACCAAAAACAAGTATTTTGATGAAAATATTTGCAGTTCTGAGTACAAACAAACAAGGTACCACTTGTCCCACATACGTAATTGTTCCAATTTGCAAAGATGTAGTATTTGGTACTTGTACTCTAGTACAGATATATTCATTACTTGTACTTGTACTTGGATGCCAGGTACTTTATACTTGCACTGATGTGTACTTGCTACATTTGCTTGCAGACTGATCACTTAATGTGTCCATCATTCGCTATGTATTTTGCCAATAAACCACTAAGAAATAAGCAGGTAGCTACTCAGTTGCTGAAGAATTATGTGGTCTTGTCCGTTGGTTAGGCAGAGCATTTAAATTAAACACAGCCTATTAAATATTCTATGGTAGAGACGTAGTACTTGGTATTTGTACCTGTACTCGAGTACACATTTTCAGTACTTGTACTTGGGAAGCCAGGTACTTGTATTTGTACTCAAAGTTTTTGGAATGCATGTACTTGTACTCGTTATATCTCTGCCAATTTTCGAGACAGCCTTAAACCACTTAAAATCAGTGGGAGAGGGAGAGAGGTGAGACAATTTTATAGAGATGGAGACAAAGAGGGGACCATGACTTGGAATGGCATTAATGACTCTATTGACAATTTAGCCTTTTTTGTACAATGCCAGAACTGTGACAAGAGCAAATTGTCAACTGACAGTTGTAAATGGTTAGAGACAGAGACAATTAGCAGTGAGAGAGGAAGAGGGTGACGACAACTTGGAGCCTCATTAAATTTCAGGGAGAGGAAATGAAGAGAAAGAGGGAGATGACGAATTTAACACACAACGTGGGTGGTCTTAACGACTTTATTACTGGTGACTGGCTCAATTAAACAAAGCCAGGTGTCACTGAAGCCCGACCCTGCTTATGCTTATTGGCAACTATTTGCACGGCAATATCTGCCAGGCAGGCCAAGTATTTGCCGAGGTGAATATTTGCAAAAAAGGTGATACTCGGCCGAGGCGAATGTCCGAGACGATTTCCGGTTGATCCCTACTGGAAACTGCCCTCCTCCACTCTCTATAAGGTCCCGTATATCTCGCTTTCCCATTACAAAATGTATAAAATAACATTGAATCAAAACACAAGAAGTTCATATCATTGTTGGTTGGAATCAAATGATAGACAGCCAAACTGCTGGCCGATTCCCAAAGCATTATTATCAAAGCGCCACATCAATTCTAAGAGTTCAGTGTTAAAATAGGGGCGTCAGCCTCTTCCATAACCACGGCGCAGGGTCCCTGGACAAGATACCCAGCCCAGGATTCGTACGAATGGATGTATTGACAACGGCATCATTTTCAACTGGAAATTAGAAAATAGTAGGTCATCTCCAAGGCCAGTCTCTTGTTTTACTTCTTATAACCGCAAAATCACTATTTAAACCTGACAAATAAATCATTTACCAAAAAATCGCCAAGCGAATCATCAAGTCTACCGGAAAAAATTCAGAAAACGAGCTTTTCCGGTGAATTTTAACTTTATTCGAACATTTCTCGCATCGTTTTAATTAAGGTAACTCCCAAAATCAATATTACCACTGGCGCATGCTGCCACTAGCGACTAGCAGTTCGTATCTCTCTGATTAAGGTTAAGTTAATATACAGTCATATATATATGAGAAACACAACATCTTAATTGATAACACTAAGTTGATTAAAGGAATACAAATATTTGGGCAGTTTTAATGGACGATGCACAAGAGACATAAACGCCAGTGTGGCCAAAGAAGCCTTTTGGAAACAAAAAGAATTACTAAGAAGAAATAGACCAAGCACTAAAACTACGAATTGAGATGCTAGGTTATCGATGGAAACGTAACAAACAGTTGAAAAAAATAAAATACATTTGAAATGTGGTGCTTCAGAAGAATCTTGAAAATTAGAAGAGAAATAACAAAAAAGGTATACAAAGAAAATTGGAGAAAAGAGACAACTCCTGAAGAAATTATAAACAGGAAAACTCAGTATGCTGGACACATAATGCGGGGTTCAAGCACAGAACAAGCAAAAGTCCTATTAGAGGGCAGATATGAGGGAAACAGGGCCAGAGGAAGACCTAGAAGAGACTGGCTGGACGACGTTAAGGAACACATACAGGAAAAGAACTACGGAAGACTAAAAAGGATTGCTGAAGACAGAACGAAGTGGAAACAACTCATGACCGTCAACCTTCAGATATGAAGATGACACATGATGATGATGATGAATATACAGGGTGTGTCAATAAATCCCGCTCACTTTTGAAGCGATGGAACGTACTTAATATTTAAGGCACGAAGAAGGAAATAAAAATACAAAAGTCGAGAAGATTTACTTGAGAATTCGAAAAATCCAAGGTAATTACCATTGCTCTAACACACGACGAAGAAAATCGGTAACAAACAGGTAGACCCGAAATTGACGTCATTAAAACATTAATATACGATGCACGTAGGCCTAATCGCTTAAAAGAAAGTTTGCTACAGACTACGGAAGGTAGTCTTAGTCCAAACGATGTTCAATGTGCTCCTCCTTTAGTCCGAATAACCAGTAAAATTCTGCCCAACCACTGGTCAATCGCTTTATCTATCAAATCCTGTCTCATCTGACCCCAGCACAATGTTATCACTCACTCACCAGAGCCGGCGCGTGACTTTCGGGGGCCTCTTTGGCTTCTTAGGATTTTCAAGTTGAGGAGGCACCACTAGTATATTTTGTCCCCGGGCGCCGGACACCCTAGCTCCGCCCCTGGTCCTTAGTGGCTTTCACACAGGCACTAATGCCTCCTAAGCCACTTTAAATCACGCTAATTAGTCCCTTATGCTAAGTAGCCTAAGACCCAAAAGACACGTAGGCGTAGTATTTTTTGTGGGGCTGTCCATTAATTATGTCAGCAATTTTTGACCCCTTCCCCTCCCTTTGTCAACAACTGTCAACTTTCACTTACCTCCTATAATTACGTCAACAACTCTTTGACCCCAGATCAATCAATGGTCCCAATAACAAGGTTATTATTTTTGTGGTGATGACCATTTTTTCCCTTTTTTTCTTCACCGAGTGTCAAAATGTGGCGGTGATGACATTTTTGCCGTGCTTTTTTCTATTGTAAGATTAAGTATTATTCAATGAAATTTCCTATTTTTGGATTATTTGTAAAAAGTGAAATTGTTGACGTCAACTTCTCTTGACCCCCCTGTCAACAACTGTCAAACTTCTTCAAAACCCCTCCCCTAAATTGTTGACGTAATTAATGGACAGCCCCTGTGCTGTTAACCTAATACTGCAACCTACAAAATCTCTCTTCACGTGATATGTCCGTCCCACCATTTTGGGTAATATATGGCCTGTTCTGGCTCTCAGTCCTTATCCCTCTATAGCCTCGTTCAGCCTCGCAATTAGGCCAAATATTAATAATAACATTATCATTTTTATTATTATGCCCATTGTCCATCTATAGAACCATTTCCAATACTTAAGGGTACAAGGGTAGCAATCGATGGTAGGCCTAGGCTACTTCAAATCCCTTCTCAAAGAGTGTTATTTCTAGGATTTTGAATGGGGGTGTCCGAGTTTTTAAATCTCTGCCCGGAAAAGGCTGACAAGCAATAAAAAAGTTATCAAGGCCCAAAAATTCTTTAAAAGTCTCCAAAAACCCCTCACAAGCAAAACAAGTCATCAGAGAATAATAGTTGGGGGTGTCCTTCTCCACTGGGGGAGGGGTGTCCAAGCCGAATTAATATACTTTTTGTATATATGCCATTGTCACATTACCAAATTTTGGGGGTGTCAACCTCAAATTGGGGTAAAAATATCCCTGCTCCGCAAAAGACCTGTATTTTTAATCTATTATATTATTATTTAGGCCTAATGGTGATTCCTAAATTCGCTACATTTCAACTGGTGTGATAGAGTAAATATTATATAGGCCTAAAGCGTTTATGCCTGAGAATTCTATTTCAAGACTTTTTGTGAACTGTCAGGATATGGTCCTTGAGGACACACTTGTAAGCAAATTCCTGACGACATATTTCACACTTGAAGTCCCGCGGCTGGTTGTGTTTTGTCGCCATGTGCCCCCGAAGGTCACTTATTCCTTTCGTACCCTTCCCGCAGATCTTGCAGACGTATCGGTACAAGCCCTGGTGAACGAAGCGTACGTGAACCTTTAGGGTCTGGTCCGATTTGAACGCCTTCCCACACTGTGAACATGTGCTTCTTCCTCGTACGCCTTGACTAGGCCGATCAGAGGGACGGCGAAAAAGTGGCCTTTCGACAACCTCACTCTCAGATACGTGCTGAAAATACAAATACACAAATAGGCCTACAAAAATTGTAAAGTTATGTGCCAGGCCGCATGGGAAAAATCTACTTTATCAATCGCCTTATCTCAACTTATCAGCCACAAAACCACGAATTAAATCAACGAAGAGGTGTCCAAAAAGTACGCTACGATCGAGAGGATGAGGTCTAAGAAAGTGCGACAGGCAAGGGAGGGTAAGAACCATCGTGACGTCGCACTTTCAATATAAATAAAACCTTAAATATACCTGATAAGCAGGGCCGGATTAAGGTCCGAGTGGGCCGGGGGCTGAAAATCTTTAACAAGCAAAAAAGGTTATCTCCCTTCCAATTCATGCTGACAAGCAAAAAAAGGTTATCTCGAAAATCGGTGGGCCCATTTTCATGATGGGCCGGGGGCTACAGCCCCCGCCTTAATATGGCCCTGCTGATAAGGGGCATAGTAACACGTTTGAGAGCCAGTGGCGTAACCACGCCCGGGCAATTACGGGCAATGCCCGGGTTACTTTGCTTTCTGCCCGGGTTGAAAAGGGTTGAATTTTTTAAAATTATACCTTTAGTATTTGGATAAGCTTGCTTTTGCACTGCCATGTACGTTAATGTTATTGCAATACTATTCTAATAGTCTAAAACTAGTGTCTGGAAAACGTGTTTCACAGGTGACAGGTATCAGCTAGAAGTGCAGTAATTACTACAGTCATTGTTTGGCATGTATATGTATCTACGCGATATATCGAATTTCAGTTATGGCGGTAATCGCCTGTCCCTATGGACCTTTCAATCCATGGACAACTATTAGTCGATGTTCAATCCCTCTGCATCTTCCTCTACCGAGTGGACGCTAGGTACAGTGTAAGGTGATAATTGTTGCTCTGGCCGTGGCTGACTGATACCAGGGATAGCAGGCAGACGAAGTGGCTTTGACCTCTGCGCTCCAAAGACCGTCGTATAGAAGCAAATCGCAGCTGCTTTGAGATTTGACCTTTTTGACCCGGAGAGGTCGGAGAGGGTACTCCGATTTCCATGTGTATTTGGTCGGAAATGGTAGGTCAGCACTGTGCAACAAATTGACATTGCATTCCTAAAAGTCCTTTGTATAATATTAGAGCAGGTGGGTTTGCTTTAAGAGTTGACTCTTATTACAAGTTCCGAAGTTCGCGCCAAGAGTAAATTTATTCTTTTACTCACAATTTCGCGTATAGTCAGATTCTTGAAAGGCATATTTTCACGGATACAGCGTCTGGATTGCAAAAGTTGTCTGCGTTTGGATTTCTCAAGAATTCTATAAAGAGCTGAACATAACTGACTCATGCTTAGTAACATCAGATGAAGTATGCCAAACTATTTCTTCGTCGATTGCAGCTAGTCATAATTTGCCAGACAGTTAAAATATCGGCGTCGTTGCGAACTCTAGAAATGACCAGAATAAACAGTCTCAGCCTCTGAATAAGATCCCAGAGGACATTTCCAGAGAACTAGATAGCCCAGTGTAGCCTAAATATTATTGCACACATATCCATGGAAATATTTTGGAGCAAAGAAATTGGTCAAACGTCGTTTCCAAAGTTACTATATTGCAGAATCTTCATGGTTGGATACTGCTGTCCAGCAGGAATTAAGCTTCTGTTGTCGTTACCAGAGCAAGGAAAGCGCACCATTTGGGTGTACCTGATTGGCAGGCAACGGATCAAAGGTAGGGGCCTATGGATTCACTCTTTGAAATTCATCTGTTGAGCACTTGCGTTGCCTCGTGGAATGGGATCAGTTTAAAATCCTCATGTTAATTTTTTAAAAATATTTTTGTTGAGTGACTGTCCACAAATTACGTAAACAAAAGAGGAAGGAGTTTGAAAAAAGTGTGACAACTGTTGATAAGGGGAGGGTTAAAATTCGCCCAAAAATTGCTTACGTAATTTATGGACAGCCCGTGGTCAGCAGCCCGGGTTACATTTTGACTCTGGTTACGCCACTGTTGAGAGCAGGCTTGAAGACTTTTTGGCTCAATGACTTTTTGCCCGTGATACATAAAATTGTAGTTCTTAATAAGGCCTATAGACCTACGTTATCATTGCCGAAGTTGAATGTTTGCTTCGCTGCTTGAAAATTGAGCGAGAAACTAGAATATATTAAATAGGCCTACTAGCTGTTAACCAGTCAAAAATGACGGGTGAGAGTGGCTATCTCCTTCCCCGATTTATTGCAAAAGTTCTTATTACATATAAAATTTTTAAAATGTGAAAATGTAAAGTGAATGCGTAGATTAGGCCTAGCATCTAAAATTTTTCCTATGTGCTCACTGGGTGATCTTACCCCACCACCACCGGGCAGTGGCGGCTCCACCGTGGGGCCCGTGCCCCCTATTGGGTGCCTGCCCCCCAACAAAATACAAAATAATGGTTGGCCCCCCATGATTAGAAGTTGCCACCCAAACGGCCCCCACTTGCCAAATCCTAGAGCCGCCACTGCCACTGGGGCTGCACACCATAACGGAACTTACGACTACGGTTCGGGCCTACGATTCCATTGGGATTTGGTCTCCCACGGGGGATGCACCCTCCACTAGTGTTACCTACGGCCCCTTTTGGGCATACGGCTCCTTTTCGGTTTACGGACCCAAAGGGGCTTTGTCTCCAACGGAGGGCTGAGACGTTTTCTCCCCCGGGGAGGGGGCTGTGCCCCAGTGGAGATTACAACCCCCACGGGGGGCTGGAGCTTGGTCTCCCACGGGAGGCTGTGCCCCCAGTAAGGCCTATGGCCTCACATGGGGCTGCGACCCCAGTAGGAGGTGCGGCCCCACACGTGGCGATCGATGCACCCTCAGTGGGGCCTACGGCCTCCCTCGGCCCTCGGGGGTTTGGGCTTGGTCTCCGACGGGAGGCTGCGCCCCAGTAGGGCCTACAGCCCCCACGTTGGCTAGGGCTTGGTTCACGACGGGAGGCTGCGCCCCCTTCCAGTATAGGGTCTACAGGCTGCGGCCCAACACGCGGGACTGCGTCCCCAGTTGGGCCTACGGCGCCAAACGGGGTACTGCGCCCCCAGTGGTGCCGTATAACGTGCAGTCAATCAGGACGATTCGTCAAGCTGCAATGAAGACACTCCGTTGATTATACAGTTTGGTTACCAGTGGCAACTACATCTTCCAACATCTGCCGTGTATCGTGACTGATAGATGAAGGAAATTATGTATGATATATTTTAGTGGTTTTCACACAGGGCAGGCTCTCCTGAACCACTTTAAACTTTGTTATATTATACAATGTAGGCTTAAATAGAAAGCTATCGCGACGTATGCCTTATTGGAGTGGGAGTGTCCGGAGATTTGGGGGTCTATGACAGAAGGGACTCAGAGAGGGGTCAAAAATAGCGTGACGTACTTTATGAACGGCCTCGATGTTGGTGGAATTCAGGCCTATTTGGTATTTTGTTGCATTAGTGTGTGCGGTTCCCTGTCACTTCCTGGACCGTCACTTCCTGGACCGTCACTTCTGGACCGTCACTTCCTGGACCGTCATTGTAAATGGAAGTAAATAGGTATATATAGTTAGGTGGTATTTTGGGGGCTGTCCATTGTGTCAGGCAATTTTTCTTTTAAACCACTTTAAAGTGTAGGTGGTAAAAAAATAATGTAGGCGTAATCCAACGATTCAAAATTTGAATAGTTCTAGACGTCACTGGCCTTACTCAAACCATTGTAAGGAAGTAAGTAAAATCGGAGAATTTTCTATATTATGATTCTAAGAAGTAATTCTAAGTATTATTGCAGATCCAACGATTTGTATAGCGTGATACACTTGTTTACATACACATAACAGATAGAACATTTGGTGGAGGAAGTGACGGTCCAGGAAGTGTTTTGTCCAGGAAGTGACGGTCCAGGAAGTGACGGGACACCAGTGTGTGCGGCATTTATTCATCTCACGATGGATATAGCATACAAAGTTATAAACAATACAAATAACCAGAGATGTAGCAAGTACACAATACTTCAAGTACAAGTACCTGGTCTCCAAGTACAAGCATTCTAAAAACTGTGAATTTGAGTACAAGTACCAAAGCGGGGTGCTTACAGACTTGACATTTTAAGATTCCCCGAGTTTTCCAGACAATTTCTGAAACGTTTCCAGATGCATTAGTCGTCATAAACTGTGGGTTTGGGCTAACCAAAAAACTGATAGTGAAATTACTAGCATGCACATTGCATAACCTTGTATTACTTGTATACATGCAGCTACAAAGGATCCGCTGTAGCCTAATTTCAACACGTGTTAAAATTAGAAACAATTCAGTTTTATTTTTGGTATTACTTGTTGCATTATAAACACTTCGTTGTGGTGGATAAACTGACTGCTCAGTGCAAATTCCCTGAGTTACATCACAATTCCCAGAGTTTTCCATGACTTTTCCAGAATTGCCAAAATCCATGAGTTTCCCAGGTTTTCCATGTCTGTAAGCACCCTGCAAAGGCTCAAGTACAAAGTACCCATGCTCATAACCAAGTACAAACAGCAAGTAGGCCTACACTTTATTAATGGGTAGCTGTCACAGTTATTCAATAAAATGGACACAATTAGCAACGAGGCTTAGTCATAATGTCAATTCATTAGTTCATTACAGTGGTGAACAATCTAGGCTTCAATACCATCAGAGTTGCCTAGGCGTTGAAACGCTTGATTGACTACCCGAGAATGATTTATAAATTATTAGTAATAATTTTTACCAGCCTGTCAATGTGCTTCCTTTCCAAATGTTTCACAAAGTTATACATCGTACCGCTTTTGTCTGTTATAACTGTCGCTTTATTTGTACACAATTTACATTTACCTCTAAGACTTTTTCTCAACTTTATCAGTGACTATTTTAAGCGTGGAGTCCAACCAAAATGTGGAGTCCAAAGTCAATAATGTGGAGTCGAAGACTGAGAATTGGGAGTCCACAAATATCATTTTTACTGTCTAAAAACTTTAAACACTGCAGTTCAGGTACATCAGCCAATGCTCAAGTCCGTATGTGCAGTGCATTCATCATCACTTGCATCCAAAGATGTCTGCAAATGTGTTCCAGAGGTTAAACACCTGATCACACAGTTGTCATCGATTTGCACTTTCATACATCAGCCCGCCGAACTGCTGAGCTGCGGCAAATCGCGACATCAAATGGATTTTATTAAACACTTGCCAACTTATTTTGAAGTCAGATGGGCAGAGTTCTCAGAATCTTACTTGGTGCTGTGCTACAGTCGTGGCGTGCTCTTGCTGCATACTTTAGTTCAAAATGTGCGGCTGGTGATCCAGCACAGTTCAAAAAGAGTATGACAAATAGCGACAATATAAAACTTATGTGCTTTCTGGCTGATCTTCTGTTCCTGTTGGCAAATTTTCAAAAGAAATTACAGAGTGACCTCTTAACAATTCTTGACATAAAACCAGAGTTAGACATTTTTTTGATGAAACTTCTTGAGCCATTGCCGGGTGGATGGGAACAAGCCTTTGTGGATGCTGTTTACAAGGGTTTCGGGAAAGTCTGCATGGCCATGAATTGTGGAGTAAGCGTGCGTCGAACTAGTGAAGCAAACCTTTTCGTGACAGACAAACGTATTTTTTCATCCATTAGAAAACGATAGTATTCAGTCATTGAAAAACTATATGTCAACAAGACTTGATCTTGGCAACAACTTGGCTGACCACATCACAAGCCTGTCTTCATTCTGTAACTTCACAGCTAATTCACAAGACATTCAAGTTGTCTGGAGCATAATTTCACCAGATTTGGATTTAGCTACATTGGCTGACCAGTACACAGATATTCAGCTTGGCATGAAAGACAAACATATATCTCCGAGACAAGTGCTTCAAACATTGTGCTCAAGACTTGAATCCGACTTGGCCACTATAGAGCAGAGTGCACTAGCAGAAACTTTGCAAGAGTATTAGTGTGCAAGCCGCATGCTGCTGAGCGCCTCATATCTGCTTATAACCACTGAAGACAACTTATCGGGCAAATCTGGATAGACAAACCATTGTTGATTACTTGTATATCAATGTCAACATGCCAATATTGTCCAATTTTGATCCACGCCCAGCAGTACTGAAGTGGCTATTAAGGCTCGTCGGCATCGTGAAACTCAAAAGTTACCGAACAGCAGTGGTTTAAAACTGTCTTTGAGCAAGAAGATGCATCTGGCTGTGACCAATTACGAAGCACGCAGGTTTTGAGAAACCTTAGCGGCTTACATAGAAGATTTACTTGCATCAGGAGTCTTCAGGACAGTGTGGCAATTAACCTCTTGCAGTTGTTATTGAGCACAGAATTGAGACTGGCTGGCAGTGGCTGCCATTAATCATTTACTACATAGTACATAATTAAGATAAAAAACTATGGACATTAATCATTTACTACATAATGAAGATAAAAAAACTATGGACATTTGGTCTACATCTTCTGTTGTGTTACATGGCAGATATTTTTGGCTGCATTTGCCATTTGCTGACTCCTGAGAGGGCAAAATAGCACATTTTAACACCTAAATGTTGTCAGCTTCAAGAGGGCTTCGCCCTCTGACCCCCACCAGGGCTTTGCCCTGGACCTCTACTGGGAGCTCTGCCCCCGACCCCTTATAGGCTCGCGCTCAACGCGCTCGTCATGATGTGGAGTCCAAACAGATCCTTAAAATAGTCACTGAACTTTATAATCAGTAAATGCAAACTTAACGACACGAGGCACTTTGCACTCAAATGCTTTATCTTCAGCCATGTTGATCCTGTTATTATTTGCCTATGCAACAGAATATTTAATAGGCTGTGTTTAATTTCAATGCTCTGCCTGACCAAAGCACAAGATTACATAGTTCTTCAGCAACCTAGAAGCTATCTGCTTAGTGCTGAGTGACAGAGATGTAGCAAGTACACAATGCTTCAAGTACAATTAAGTACCTGGCCTCCAAGTACAAGTACATGCATTCCAAAAACTCTCAGTACAAGTACCTGGCCTCCAAGTACAAGTACTGAAAATTTGTTCTCGAGTACAACTACAAGTACTACATCTCTGCAAATAACAGGCAGACTGCTGTACTACAGTATTAGATTTAGAAAAATCAAATATTAATTGTTGACACCCGACAGTAGTCAAACTCCTACTAACCAATTTTATACTCCACTGAGACGTGTATGTCGTCCTCAGCCAGTAGGTGAAGCGTTAAACCCCAGCTCCTACAACCCCTATACAAATCGACACTGACAATATGCACCCTCAACAATGAACGTGTGGCGGTTAATGACAAATAAGCTGTTCGATTAGACTAAAAACAACAAATTAAGAAAAAGTGCCACTACCTATGGAGGTCTCACGTGCAAAATATTTAATTGGAGTTTGGAAATGTCTTGATGAGATGTAAAGTAACTGACACCATGAGAGACTTGTGGTTTTAGGCTAACAAGCCTGGATTCGCTTTCCACGCAGAGCGGGCAGACACGAAGAAGATTGAAACTTAGCCAATACTTAGCCGTTTGAATCAAGATGACCAGACACCCATCAAGTGTAGGTTTGTTGGTCTCTGTCTCACTCACTAGCCAAACAGTCACAAAGAAACGAAGTATTTCTGTGCTGTTAGCCTAATACTGTAATAAAATGTTTAAAATTCGCGTGTATCCTCACATGACAACATAATTATTTTATTTTATTAACAAATCTCCACTTTTGGATTCGTGGGAGATCAAACTCCGATCCTCATAACAGTCACCAGTGTCTTTTTTTCATTAGAACTGGAGCAATAAAGTGATAATTATGTAGGGCATTTAAGCATTTGAATTCCATTTCAAGATATGTGTCCGTGAACTGCCAGCATATGCTCCTTGAGGTGACACTTGTAAGCAAATTCCTGACGACATATTTCACACTTGAAGTCGCGCGGTTGGTTGTGCTTTGATGCCATGTGCCCCCGAAGGTCACTCATTCCTTTTGTTCCCTTCCCGCAGATCTTGCAGACGTATCGGTACAAGCCCTGGTGAACGAGGCGTATGTGATCTTTCAGGTTCTGGTCCGATTTGAACGCCTTCCCACACTGCGAACATGTCTTTCTTCCTCGCACGCCTCGACTCGGCCGACCACGGATTCTGTGAAACAGTGGCTTTTCGGTAACCGCACTCTCAGATACGTGCTGAAAAAACACAGAGATACAGCGGCAACGGATATAATCACCGGCATTAGAGAGAGAATGGCCATTTAGCACAATTGAGTGATTCTCCTCTTACTGAACCCATGCATTTGTTATGACATTGGCTGTAAAGGTCAGTAAGAGTCCAAGAACATTGTAACGCTGAAGTGCAAAAACAGTACAGGATACCCATCCACTACAGACGCAATGTTCTTAGAGTGACAACCTTGTTTTGAGCTCTTCAGCACTCAAGGTACCAAGATATTTTTCACAAGTTTCTTATGATGGATCTTTAGGCTAAATAAACCTAAAAAAACAAAGCTGCTCTTGCAGACACTCATCATCATTGCAAAGCAAGCGACTTTACATAATCTTTTTAAATGAAGGTGCTCCTGTAAGCCAGCTCTTGATGCCATATTGCACAATTGAAGTCTAGCAGTCTGTCGTGTTTTGAAAACTTGGTCTCCTGAAGTCATTATTTGCCTCCATACCCACAGTGGTATCTGAGAGTCAGACCAACGGGTGGGGAGTCAGTAGACAGTGACCAGGAAATTTGCATCTTCTCCCTACAAATACCTTACTGGTCATATACCCTTTCAAGAATGTAGTGGACCAGACCATGGTAAATGCAGATTGCAAATATGTGTCATCAAAGGTGTGGTTACAACCAGAAACCTACTTAAGGATGACTACAGGTACTTGAAATAGGCCGTTATTTCATGTTATCTCATTGTTTACACGACAACCACTCTACAGTTTATCCTCACTGTTTGCACCAGAACCACTCTACAGTTTATCATTTCCTCTATCTTCTCAAGAATCTGGGAGGGACTGAAATAATTTTGTAATCATTTAAATCTAAATTGTATCTTTAGTCTATTAGCCTCAAAGTTGTGCCTATCTCTTAAGTCAACAATCGAGCACATACAAGCAAACTCATAATCTCACATCTTCCTGTAGTCTCCCACTTTCTTTGTAAGTTTGGCAACATTTTTGTTTTATTAGTGTCTATTTTTAAATCCAAATTTTCTGCTCTCCATTAAGGCCACTGTTAATTCTACAACCCTTGAAAGGCATTCTGATATTAGACATGTATCATCAGCACATTCTGGTTCACTTGGCTTTAGAGATGTTCCCCACCCATTCAAAACACAATCCATCTCAAGGTGTAATCTAATATAATGTTGAAGAGTATCAACGATAAGATACAGCCTTGTCTAAATGGAGAGCTGAAAATTTTGATTAAAAATAAACACTCATAAAACAAATATAATACCAATTACAAAGAAAGTGTGAGAATGGCCACTAGTTACACACAATGGAAAAGAAATTGAAATGGCAAAGAGCTTCATTTACTTAGGAAGAGAATTGGAAGCAGAGGGAGGTTCAGGCTTGGAGATCAAAAGAAGAATAGCAATGGCAGGATCTACATTCAACAGGCTACATACCAAAATTTTCAAAAGACATGACATTGGGATGAAAGCAAAAATAAGAATTCTCAACACTTGTATAACTTACGGATGAGAATCTTGGACCATAGAACAGGAATTTGAGAAAAATAATAGCAGAAGAAAATAAAAGGCTTAGAAGGATACTAAAGAGTGAATACAAAGAAAATATAACAAATGAAGAAGTTAGAGAAAGAGAGACCACTGCAACCAAGCAGCACTAAAGTAATCAGAAAGAGAAGAATGAAATGGACTGGACACATACTCAGAATGGAAGAAATAAGAAACCCAAAATGAATTTTCAACTACAAGCCAGAGGAGAGAAGATCCAAAGGAAGACCGAAAAGACGATGGGTGGATGGATTGGAAGAGGATCTGCACATGGCAGGGCTGAATCTCAATGGAAAAACTGATGGAAGACACTGAATGACTTTAGAAGAAATAGCAAAGGGCACAGAACTTTGGAGAGATGTCATGGAGAAGTCGATAGCTGGACACAGCTGGAGGACGAAGATCTGACCTGACCCTGTAGTCACACAGATAGAAGAATATCATACAGTTGGAACAACCTCTTGACTGCAACAAGATACTCGATTTGATCAAACTGAATCAGTTACAGCAATCCTGTTAATGCTAGCTCATTCAATTGCAATGGTCATGCATAATACAACATCAAGCAGCCCATTTGCCTTGGACAGGATTCCAAAACTAGGAAAAGGCATTAAAGACAAACAGCCAACCAGAGTAATTATTACACAAATTACTGGCTACAAACATTTCTGAACAGCGCCTTTGTGTCTATATTGAAGAGGGTGTAAATAATAAGTGTCTGAATGTCAAAAAGAACATGACAAGAATCATAACAACTAGCCAACAAGTACAATTTCTTTATTACAGCAATATGTCCTACATCTACACTAAAGGAGGGGCAAAACTACGGCCCACATGCGGCCCGCCACCGGATCTCATGCGGCCCGCAATATCATTTAGAAATATACATACAAGTGACATGCAGAGAGTGAGATAATTTGAAATTAGTTTATGGAAACATGACATTATATTTTAAAATCTTCCAAAGGGTTGGCAGCATCCATAGCAAAAGAAGGACTGGGCCACCAAATTCTCCCCAAAATGTCTTGACATGAAAGAAGGTCATAGCAGTTATTGCATTGTATCATAAAATTGCAATATTGGATTCCGATCCCAAAATGTACTTAAATTCTTTTTCCCCACTTGAAATTATAAACATTTTAGCTTTGTGCATGTGTGTGGCCTGACTAATATAGTATTGTTTCATGTGGCTCTTTAAAGACAAAGTTAGCCTGCCCCTAATCTACATACACTATAGGCTACAATTTCAAGAATAGAAAGGGCAACCCAGAGAAAATTATCAACATTATAATGCAAAGCTATTGTAACTAAACTGCTTTCAGTCTTCAATGTCATAAAGTACAAAACTGCATGAAGTCACGTATCTTTACTTAATATATCAGAAAATCATTTCTAAATTATATATAATTATAAATAAGTAGTAAGATTAATAATCATTCTTACAGTCTATCAATATATCATAACTATTCTAGCAAAAAGACAAATTCTCGTACAAATGAATTGCCAGGCACATCCCCACAATTTTTATATATCAAATTTTCGCAATAATATGACAGAGTTGACACTTTCAGAGGCTGAATCATATCTACCTGTATATACTGCATGAATAATGGATATGTAGCAACTAGAAGACTATGTGTAACGAGGAATGACAATATGTAAGCACAGTGGAGTAGCCAGGATTTCCAAAAAACATTTACAGTCTATAGCCAAGGGGGGCTTTTGACTCGAAAGTTGCGTCAAAAAATTAAAAATGCATGGAAGCTCAGTAAAATGTTTTTTTCCAGCGGCCAAGGGGGTTTTAACCCCAAAACCCCCTTGCCTACGCCACTGCGTAAGCATTATTCAATCAAAAACTTTGCTCTCATTACCTCTCCATATAAATTATAATGTGACATAAGGAAAAATCTCAAACACTATTAAAGATGCATTGCTTAAACTAGAACACTTTTCTACACGTATCCAACTACAAAGTCTACAATGAATCAACAACGAATAGCATTACTAGACACTCACAGTTTTTCACCATAAGAGCTTCTAATTTTCACTTGAACTGTTTGTGTCTTAACATATGTGCCTTGAATTTATTTTTATATGCAATTTCTACATTACAGATATCACATCTGTATTGCTTTGCCATGCCATGTTGAGTTGACATATGTCCCTGAAGGCACACTTTGGTCCTTGCTCCCTTTCCACAGATGGAACAAATGAATGGAAAAGGTTTCAGGTGGATGCTGAGTTCATGCCGTTTCACTCCTTTAGGTGTAGCAAATGGCTTATTGCAGAAGGAGCAATGTAAAGCATTTACCGATCGCTGTTCATTCGGACGATGATTATTTTGAAATCTCTGCAACAAAGTATCCCAGATGTCATATAAGTTCAGTGGAGAATAACGATTGGGGCGTGGATCGGGGAAGACAGCAAGGAGCAACCAGGAAATTTCCCCTCTTCCCCCAACAAATACCACTGTTCAGTACTGGACTGAAAGTCACTTAATTTAACCTCAATGTAAGAAAATAAAGTACAAACCAGCAGCAAATCAATTAAAAATCATCAACACAACACAATAATGCTTCCACCACATTATTTCCACCAAGATTCATCAATTCAAAGCGATGCCCAAAACTATTCAGATATACCTAGATATATAATGTCAAAACTCATTCTAGAAATATGAACCAAAATACAGGACACGAAACCATGTCAACTGCAAAACTGAAAACAAGCTCAATTCCAAAAAACACAGATGCTACAATAACACTTGAAATGTTCAAATCACCAGCGAACTAAAAGTTAAGGCATGTAACATATCTTATTGATATGAATGGAAATTTAATCCTTCAAATCATTACAGAAAATCCGTTTACATTTAGTCTTTTGGTTGCAATCACAATCATATCTACCAAAGTTAACTTTGCACTACTAAGCTTCTAAGTGGTGAAAAAGTTTTTAAGCTAGGGCGTGAAAGCATCATGTTACAGGGTGCCCATTTTAAAATGGCCACCAATCAATCAAAGACCAAAAATACACAAAAGGTTATAAAGTTTCTACTGGTGATTATACCAAAAGAATGATTTGTGTTTGACTGAATCAATCCTGATGGTGATTGGCATGCAATGGCACGACTCTCTGGGCAATGGCGACATAGTGAGGATATAGCAAGGTATGTCACGTAGGACCACACTAATTGGCTTAGGTGGTGGTGGTGAGAGGCGAGGATGGCGGCTTAATGGAAGTGGGACTGGCAAGATAAAGAGGTTTCACTGTATATCATAAAGGCAGGGGTGGATTAAGGTATTGTGGAGCACAAGGCTAATTTGGCTAAATGACATTAGGGGCCGTCTGTCTGATGAACTGATGAGGTCTGCATGACCAAAGTCTGAGGCCCAAAGGGTTGATCTGTTGTTTCCAGCAAAGGGGTCCAATATTCATAAAGGACTGTCCGTTAATTACGTTAACAATTTTTGTACCCTCCCCTTGTCAACAACTGTTAAACTCTCAAGATCAGTGACAGGTCCCCTAAAAAGTTTAGGCTATTATATTTTGCAATTATGAGACCTTTTTTGCTCATCAAGTGTCAAAATGTGGTGATGATTACCTCTTTTGCTTGTCAGGCTTTTTTCCGTTACAATAAACAGTATTCCATGAAATTTCCTATTTTTTGATTATTTGCAAAAAATGAAATTGCTGAAGTCAACTTCTCTTGGTCCCCTTTCCCCTGTCAAAAAATGCCAACTTTTTCTAACCCCTCCCCTATTTTATTGACATAAAATTAATGGACAGCCCCTAATATGCATCAATCAATGATGCCATCAGACTATCCATAGTAAAAAAAACCTAAATAAATAGATTTACACAGATGTTGCTGGCAAACAGTGTAACAAGTAGACAGGCTGCAATGACTTTCATGTTCCAATCAAATTTAGGCTGGCTAACAAGAACTTTTAAATTGGTGATTTGAGGGCTCCATAAAATTTGTGGGCCTTAGTCTGGTTTATTTAGGCTAATGGTTAATCCAGCTCACATAAAAATATCAGTGACATTAAGCAGGCAATACTGTACAGTTTTTTTGATGGGACCCATAGCACACATCTTGTAAAGCACTGTCTAATATGACATACATACAGACAGATGTAAAAACTCAATTTCAAAAGCACATTCAGTTATTCAATCTTTGAAAAATGAAAAGCTGTACAACAACAAATTACACTCCAGAGCAAAGGCAGCTATAGAACATTTTCAACTTCAAGTATGGTTGTGCACATTTCTTTCTTCAACTACAGAATCGCAGATCTTAATTCGTCCTCTGCATCCTTTTTTCACACATCTCCAGGAAGTGGTACCATTGCCGTTAATGTGATCAATTCGGTAGTGATATCCTTTATAGAACATTCTGGACATTACCCTTTTGAAATCAACCATCTTTGCTTCTCGTTCTGCATCCTAAAAGCAACATCAAGCAGCGTTTGCCACATGGTTCAGCAAAATGCTACAACATAACGTTTTGTAACTGCCAATAGTGATCATCATCCCATTAGTCAAAAAACATGGCCTCTGCAAACCATATTCAGAAACAGTCAAACCTGCCTAAAAAGGAACGTAAAAAGTGTGTATAATACTATTGATAATTATAATGACCAGGAAGAAGTCAGTGAGAAATTAAATTAAGACCTTGACATTAAAGAGAATGATATTAAGTGAGTTCACCTGTATTATAAACAACGCAAGCTCAAATACTGATTCTAAGTATAGCTGATCTTAAGCACCCATTTATATACTTTACCCATTCATATAGCAAAACTCACAACCTATGTTCAATGACACAGCCCTTAAAATGCTATTGTCTATGTCTATTGTCCCAGGGTCAACTTTGCTAAAGTAACTAAATTTAACTGTGGCTATTGCTTGGCATAAAAACTCCACAGGCAAATGCTGGCTATATAACAAGCATATCATTCAGCCAAAGCATCCATACAAAGATATATGTGTGTGTACAGCATCTTCTTGAACAAAAACACAGTATTACAAGATCCCAATCCATTATTGGCTCAATGAATTAAAAATTCACTCTAAGCAATGTTCTTCGATAATTCTTTCATCTGCCAGCTAACCTTTCTTTGCATCCTCTTTACCCATCTGCATTTACTGATATCATTACTGTCAATGTGCTTAACTGGCTAGTGATATCCTATTGACAGTACAACATTCTTTTAGAATAAAATCTATTGATGCATTCATCCAAGTAGAAAATCAAACAGATTTTGACACAAAGTAATAATCCCAAAGAGAATGCCAATGCCAGTAGTAGTATGAACAATTAAAAGTTGCTTATGATCTGTGCATGACAAATATCGAATCTGGTTGTTTTAGAACTGGTTGCTGAATATAAAACATCTGGTAAAACAGCACTTTATTGCAACTGAATGGAAAATTTCCAATGCAGAATTTGTTAGTGTCTTATTGAAGAAAGAACAGAAAAAACACTTACTAATTCCAGTTGCTGCTCATTATTATTATGTTCAAACCTGAGTAAGAAGATTTATCAATTTTATGTAAGCTCTTTCAATAAACATAAACAAAGATGAAACAATGCTCTACAAATTCAAGAGTGGGATTAAAATAAAGCACAAAGTCATAGAACCTGAAGTAATGGTATTACAAGTAACATAAAGTCATCACATAAACTAACAGCTGTTTAGATCTTTTCAAAATTTGCAATTCAGAGAGCAACTAATGGCAAACAGAATGGACATAACAAACTCCAGCCAAAAACTCCAACCTAAAGTACATGTAGCTTATTTCAAGCATGAAAGCAATAAAACATATTACAAAATACATTCTGTAGTCAAATGTATTATAAACCTATATCTGACTTCATACCTAATTTCATATAGAATGTAAATCCACTCTTAAATTCTGTTACTATAGAGCCTAAAGGTACCAATACCTAAGATCTGAAACCATGTCAAATGTAAAAACAAAAAGGAGAATAAAACTAAAACACTTGACTCCACACAACAACAAATGCCTTTATTATAATTGCTCAAACAGAACTGATATTTAAAATGTCTACGACAAATAATTAATTTAAGTAATGGCTGCTAATAAAGGCTTCACAAATTCTGTCTCAACTGCACAAAATAGATGCAAAAGAACAGCGTTAAAACGAAGAATTCCACAGAAGAGTCAATTCAATTGGAAAGATGACTATCAATGGCAAATGTCTTCAGTAAATTTTAGAATGGTTGTGAATATTTCTTTCTTCTACATCAGCATTGAATACTTTTAACCGTCCTTTGCATCCAGTTGTCATACACCTCCAGGCAGTGCTACCATCAGCGTTCTTATAATCTATCCGGTAGCGATACCCTTTATGCAAAATGTTGGACACTTTTCTTGTCTTTAAACTTTTCAGCACCATGGTCAAGCAATCCTAAAATAAAATACCAACCAGCATTTGCCACACCATTCAAACACCGGTTGTTGTTAATTATTACTATTACGGTGAAATCTGGATGCTGCAACATTCAAAGAACTTTTTAAAATTATGAAAATCAAAGCAAAGTGATATCAACAAGAGTCAGATAAGCAACATAGATATTCACAATGAATAGGGCCAATAAATTCTATGGCTAAAAACTCAGTGACGTCAAAAGAAGTGCTTGTAAGTTGTAACTGCATTTCAAAATTCATGTTCCTTCAAAAATTGTGAGCTTAGCTATTAAATACAAAATACCATTGTATGAAGCATTCTGTTTATGAAATTGTTTGAAAATATACAATCATACAGACAAATCCATTTATTATCACCACCTACTATGACAAATCACAGTAAAATCACCAAAAAATTATGATGCCAGTTGCAATTAAAAAAGAGACATAACCACTGAAAAACAATAGCAAGATATCACACTCTGAAATTAATATCAAGCATCTGAAAACCAATAGATAGCAGGAAAAACAACCCTCAACACAGCTGATATACTGATAATTGATTGGAAAGGTCTTCAACATTTCTTTGTTACAAACTGTTACAAAGTATCTGCCCATCGTTCTTGACGATCATATGCCCATGACTTTTTAAAAATGCTTTTGATAAAATATAATTATTGCAGAACTCTGCTAAAAATTTTGCAATGCAATTCCTTTGAATAGTTACACATGGCAGATATGATGGCCACACAAATGGACCTCATCCCATGTGTCTTTTGCCATAGATTATACAGACCTGGGCAAGGCAAGTGCTGTTTGAGACCACTTAACGCTCAATCAAATTCACCTGGTACCATCCCTTTTAACTTGGCTGTTTTCAGTAATTTCACTTCTGCTGTGGCAACCAACCTAATCACATACAATCTCTTATTCCCATTCATGCTCCTAATTCCAGCAAAACCAAACTACACTCTAAAACACTGACCAGTAAAGAGTCTAAAATAAATATAACTGACTTCAATTACAAACATATACTTCATGTACAATAGCAAAGATGAATGGCAACTGACAAGATACCAGCTGTAATAGACACATGGAAGTTGGATTTAGGGGGATGTATGAGTGAAAGTGGTTTTTAACACAGGAGAAATCCCATTAAACCACTTAAAATCCAGTTTTTATAATTATTATTATGATTATTATAAGACTTACCGGTAGTTCTTTGATTCAAACTGACTACAGACATTCAACAATTACAAGTAACATCACAGAAGAAACTCAGACAGCACAGCAGAGCACACACTAAGTGCAAAACAGCTGTATTCAGCACCATTTTAATCATCAAAATATCCAACAGTGAAAGTTTGGATTTAATTAAAAAACAGTCAGAGCCAAGTTCACCAATTGGTTAAACAGTAAACCCTTTTGACACGTAAGGACGATATTTCAGCTCTGTATTCTATTGGAAATACAGATTTCCATGATCAAAGGGTTAAAGAATTCCCAAAAACAGTTCCAAAAGACATCCCACAAAATATGTCCACATATCCCATGCTAATCAGTTGCATGAACCATTTTTAGCAAATGCCCCACTCTTTCTGTGTAATGCATATATAAAAATTATCACTAGCTAAATTTTACACATACATGTAAATTTAAAGGCTGTTGTATAAGATTATCACCCATAAGTGAACTGGTGGAAATGATGTCTTCAATTTTTTTTGTGGCACTGACCAAATGCTGTTGGTTGCAAACCTTTTCCCCTTAACCAATTACAAGCAAACCCCTGAAGTAATCGATCATAGCGAGTCAAATGGGAACGCCACTGTCAGATAAAACAATAGTTTCTGAACTCAGACTTGGTCATTGGCAGGTGCCAATTAAAAAATTTGTTTTAATTTTGTCTCTGGATGAAGTTTGACCCAATGACCTTTGTGACAAAGGGACATCATACTACCCAATAGGCTAACATGTTGCTCAAAGTAAAGTCTTGCACTATATTACCCATTTCAGTAGTGACATTAAGATGAGTCATGAAATTTTCTAAGGCAAGTCAGCACACAGCGAAAAGTCACATTCATTTACCACAATCAGAACCAGGACTATGAAACATGGCTTAGGTGAACCAATGCCATAGTATTTTCTAACATCTGATCATCACTTAAATGAATGGCTACAGTGTAAAAGTAAAATATCTGTGTATCCAAGAGTAATTCTCAGAAATTGCTGTCAACTGAACCTATTGGGCTCAAAGTGAATAAAGCCACAGTCTAGATCGCCTCTTGAAAACTCAAAATCCATGTTGCATTCAAAATCTGCCTCTTGAAACAATTGACATCCTGCCAAATACAGGAATTTCACATACTAGTCCTTTCTATCTCTATAGAAACTTAAAATGACTCAGGCAGCAGTGTTTCCTAAATATTTATAGAGTGCCTAGTGCTCATGTGCTCTTTGAAGACACTCTTATTACAAAATTCACGCTCGCAGACATGACATTTATAATCTTTTGGCATGTTATGCTTTGATGCCAAATGGCTACGCAACTGGTGCAAAAGCTCCACTCCATGGCCACACAGTGAGCACACGTATGGAAAACAGCGACGATGAACCATGCTCTTATGCTTCCACAGACTAGAACGCCATCGAAATGTCTTTTCACATTCGGAACACTTGCGCAACTCTTGCTGGGAATGTGCACCCAGTCTCTTCCTGCACCAGCTCTGCAAGACAAAGTCATTTCTGTCAGTGGCGAGCAACCTGAAGGCTACACTTTCCAATTCCAAAAAACGAAATGTACATAAACACATTAACAGCCAGATTAAATACTGGAAAAATTCTTACAGCCATATAACAATACCCAAAACAGATTAATAACCAACCTTTGTAATGATCTAATTCATATCATATGATAAGAAAGTTTTATCCAATAACCTATGTAAGTTACCGGTAATCGAAACAAGAAAATGTAATACTTTCTGAAATATCAATATTATGAAATACAAACCGACGCCTTAAAACAAAATTCTAAGCAGATATCAATGATCCCAACAATTGGAAAATCAATGGTCCCAATTTCAAACATGTACACTCCAGGCAAATACCAGTAAAATGCTTGAAAAAGTAGAACACTTTTTGCTCTAATCTCAAACATTCTTTCACATAACTTCTTTGATAGTTCTATAAGAACGAGATCGCTAATGATTGACCATAACTGTAATGTTTTAACGCCGTTAAACGCCAATACGATAGTGGCCCAACATGTGTCTTCTGTAATGCTTCTCGTCGCGAAACTCGCGAAAGCATATGTGACAAGAAAAAACATCGCCAGCTAATCTATGCTTCGAAGCAAGATGGCTGCGCAACTGTTGAAAGCGTTCAACGCCGTGACCACAGATAGAGCATGTGAAGGGAAAGCGGTTCCGATGTACCATGTTCCGATGGCGTGTCAGGCCTGATGACCAGCGGAACGACTTACTACAGCTTGGGCACCGGTGCAATTTTTGAGGCAAGTGCTCGTTCGCTCCCAAGATCTGCAAGACAACGGTAGACAGATCTCTCAGCACTTGGGTCTTTATACATCCATCAAAATGCCCAATAATTGTTCTAGGCAAACCTTATTAGAGAGCAAATCCTTTGCAAAGAGGCATGACAAAAACTGCAAAATTTATTCCGACAAAAGAGATGGATGTGTATTGAGTATAGAATTAAACACAAACTTGTGAAGTGCAAATATGACATATAATCCTGACATAGTGGATTTGATATGCCATCAGTAATATATGGAATCAATGACAACTATGGTAATTTTCACTTCAAATACCATAATTGAGAACAACACAATGTCTTATATGTGCTGCTAAAATCCAACAAAATACTACCGGTAATCTCAATTACTTGCAAAACTGCTAACAATGTCTCTACTAGTTAAGATTAAAGTTCTCTATGTTAAATTGTTGAAAAAAAATCATGACGGATCTATTCAAATTTGATTCTTTTCTAAACTTCGGATCACAAATCTCCCAACTTTCAAAAGCCTGCTATGTTCATATTCGTGACCTTCATCGCCTACGTCTTTGCCTCGATACCAAAACTGCCTCCACAATTGCCACCTCAATAGTCCACTCCAAATTAGATTATTGTAACTCCCTCTACTATAACCTTCCCAAAGCCTCTATCAACAAATTGCAATCAATACAAAATGAACTAGCTCGTGCTGTTACTAAGGCACCTAAATTCTCCCACATTTCACCCATACTAAAATCATTACATTGGCTTAAAATAACTGAACGTATCCAATATAAGATAATAACACTTACATATAGCTCACATCAGTCATCAAAACCTGTCTAACTTAGATCACTATTAACCCCTCAGCCTCCTCGACCCCAACGTTCCTCATCTTACCTCACTCTGTCATGCCCACTAAATCAGTCATCCCTGAAAATTTGCAACCATGCCTTCTCATACGCCTCACCTGAACTTTGGAACTCGATCCCAGCTTCCCTCCACAGACTTGGACACTTTCAAACAATAAAATCTGAATCCTCATTTCCTATAATTCCTGCACTGTCTCCTTAAGTCTTCAGGTCTAAGCTTAAATCCTTTTTCTTAAATCATTTCCTCCATAGCTGTAACAACCTAGCCTCACTGCCCTTCAATTGTTGACTATTGCCTGGCCGATCATATACCTTCTCCATAGCTATTTTAAGAAAGGCTGGGCACCTAAGAATAAGCAGCTACTGTTGTACTGCTTTCCAAGGCGCTATAGAAATCCACAAGATTTTACTTACTTACTTACTTATTCACAAAGCACAAGTTTCACAGCAACTTCAACTCAGCTAACTGGTTACCATTTAACTCAGTATGCTTGCTGGTGACCATACATTCATTCATTTTAAACATACACAAAATAAACATAGACGGAAATATGCACACATATGATATTTATATCTTCTGTGTGCATATTTCCGTCAATGTTTATTTCAATGAAACCAATACACTGGCCAGTTAAAAAGACTTTGAATCAACTGTAATATTTATTTATAAACTACCTACAACATCCACAACCAGATAGGTGCAAGATATCTACATTTTTACAGTTCCCACCGAATATGAACGCATCAATTTAACCTGTCATATTCCAGAGAGAATGATAACTGCAGACAATGAATATTTAAAATCAGCTGTAACATGGGGCACACACTGCTGTGGAGATTTCTCACTACAGTCTGTACTTTTAAACTGCCCATGGGAATTTAATGTGCCATTTCAGTATGGAAACACAACCCTGTTGCCTTAAATTATTCTCAGATTGCTGCATAATCTAATGAGGACATACTTCCATCCAAAACATATCTATTCCCATGAATAATCAGACTGCGATACATATATACTAGTATGTAAGAAGTTATGAAGTTGAGGGTCATTTCTGGAACCAATATTAATCAGAATTTGACAGGCATCATGTACAATTTACTTAGCATTCTACAGCATATAATAATAGACTGCAAACCAGTCCATCAAATTTAGAGTCAACCACCTCAAGATCCCATTTCAGTGGGATCTGTGACTGGTAGGTAGAAGTCAATATTATATTACAATTGGACATTCATAAGATTATTTATGCTTTTACTATAATTTATATTGCAATTGTGTCATCCCATACAAATTTTATCAGATGTGACTGCATCATTTATTCCTAAATAATCACTTAATTCAGACTATGGTATCGAATTTGAAGAATGCCAATTTTGACATTAAATCTAAAATTAGCATGAAAGTGAATCTGTAACATATTGGGCTATAGTTATGCAATAATCTCAATGAAAGGAACCAACTGTCAATGCACCTTTATCATATACTTCGTTTTCTTCAAGTTATATGCATATTTAATGTCATTTAGTAGCAGCACAATTCAGTTCTGGTCTGTGCTCTTTCTTTCCACATCTTATACCACTGCTGCTGTTGCCCTCATCTACCATCCAGTTTCATAGCATGATTCTACACCTTTCCCTTTGCTTTCTGTCCCTACAATCACTCTTCTAATGCTGTTGTTAGCAATGAGTGTTCTCAAGAGATGTGAGATCTTCTACATGCAGATATATACAGATGATCTTCAACACTGAGGCTGACTGATCACCATATCTGTTAATATCTGTTATTCTTCTGCAAGAAGATCCATTAAAACATGTTCATCCAGTTTGCCAGACAGGCATAATTCATTCAAACTGTACATATCTAAACTAACAAGTGTTGAAGTACTAAAATTTGTTCTTAAATGAAAAGGTTCGATCAATTAAGTAAAACAGTAACAAGATGCTTTTGCTGACAAAAGCATCAAGGCAGGGACAGGATTGGAGTTGACCAGGATGGATTCTTGCCCCCCCCCGTGCAGATCTCTATCAACCATGGTTGATAAGCGTCCCCATCATTTCTATACCCGTGCTTTCTTTGTATACCACAATGCCATCAGAGTACCTGTGTCAGCTGCCCAGGGTTGGTCATCTGCCCAGGCTCTGTGCTGACTCTACCTAGAGTTAGTTATGCCACTGCATGTCTGTGGTGCTGGAGATGTTACCCCATTATCTGATGATCAAATGCACACAACAGAGATGAATAGCAACGCTATGGCAATAAACTATGCTATTCTGAAATGGTAAACACTAAACATGATTAATTATGTATGGCTGTAGGTCAATAGTGGGTTTGGGAGAAATATTTCCCATGAGAAACCAATTATGGTTGGTTCAATTAAACTAAAATTGATTCTAAACACTAACAGGGAGGGGAAACTGAATTTCACAACTATCGATAACTGACAATTTTCCAATAAAATCCCACAGCTTCAGATAATTAATTTTATATAAAACCAAACTCACAGCCATCAAATACACAATCCATATAAAATAGAGATATTGATGTATCACATCTTCCTATCCGATGACAAAGTATCAGGAATAAAACCAAAACTGCAGAAATATCCTATCTTGAAAAATATCAAAAGTTCATTGTTTCACACAGGGCACCAAAGAATGCTTAGTCAACATGTGCAAATGCAGCGTCCGTTTCTTGCAAAAATCCTCATTGCATAGATCGCACCTATAGTCAGACGGCATCTTATGCTTCGACACCAGGTGGCTGCGAAGGTCCTCAATGCCTTGCATACCCTTGCTGCAGACGGGGCATCTGTGCGGAAATTGACCGCGGTGCACAGTGGCCTCGTGCCTGCGCAGGGTGTACACCATGTAATCACCGGTGAAGCGCTTTCCGCACTCATAGCATTCAACATACGTTCCCAATGGAGCCGGTCCCACTGAGCTGTTTCGATGCTTGGCGTTCAGCAGTTGCAGCGTCTGTAAGAGAATGAAAAGCCAAAGCGTCACTGTTCTGCGGGACCATAGATCTGTTAATTTCAGTTCTCATCACTTCAACAAATTTAAGAAGTCTGCATTTTCAAAGACTTCAGCCCTATTTGCTTCTGATAGACAGCACGTATGCAAGCTCTAGACTCAACCTGCTCTCTGGTAGGATATGAAAATTCCACTTTAACCTCCTCAGCAATCAAGACATATTACTTGTATCACCAAATTTCGATGTAACACAAATCTACCTTAAATAAAGGAACTGATACAATTTACAAATTAAACTTCCACAGTGAATAGCCACAAGCCGATTCCTTTCCATTTCATAAATAAAAACTGCCAACTATATAATCAATTATGAAGGGTAAAAGTGCAGCTATACAGTTATATAATATTCAATTTCTAAAGATGAAGCACTCTCTGAATCAATTCCATAAAACGAGTAAAATATTCTTATTTCCATTTAAGCTATATCAATGAAACCAAAACAATAAGGTTAATACTGTTATTATTTAAAATTAATATATGATTAATAATTATTAGGATAATTTCTGAATACAAGATAAACAATAGGCACTACATCTCTTTAAAACAGAATTCACACACATTTGGACTATATACAAAGTATTCATTTAAAGCACTCTCATCATAACATAATTCAATGTCACAAAAGCCCAGCATACTTACAAACAAGCCTTCATAAACAGAATGCCATATGCAATACACACAGGTGTGTGTGTGTGCGCGCGTGCACTCGCAGTCTCGCACGTGCATATATATAATTCACACAGTTTACAAAATTCGCAGAGATTATGTATGCAGCAAGATCCAATAAAGAGCATTAGAAATGTTTGTGCCTATTGCAATTAAAATCTTTCAATTATTATTGAAATGCAATTCAAATCCATCCACACCACTGACAACGAACTAATGTGCAGATAAAATTGATGAAAACCTAGTCAAATCTATTTACTATCAAATACAGAATCACTTGTGCAATACAAAAGAAACATATAGTACACAAAAAGCAATCTTAGATAAATAGACACTGGCTGGTGATGATTTTCTGTAAAGATTAAATACAAAGTGAATCTCTCATTGAAAGCCCCCCAAAATACTCCAAACACAACATTCAAACAATCAACATCCAACTCTCAAGCACAAAAACTCCAAAACAAATAACAAAACTGTCACCCAAATGACTCTGCTTACTAAATTTCAACAAATTTATCAATCCATCATGAAAATTTTTGCCAGAATAACTCTTCAAAATCAAACACCAACAAATAGCAAATTCATTCTGGTGTCCTTATCAAAATCAGATCCTACAGTATAAGTACATTAAACTAAGGCAAAAGCCTGCTCAAAAGCAAAATATAGCTAGCCATTATGTTAAGCGGGTGCGTCTGTATTAAACAAGTTCGCAAGAAGTCAAACGCAGTTAAGAATTATTTCACGCTGGAAGATTATTCGCGTCAAAGAAATCGGAATGCTTCTGAACCATGTGTCGTCTGAGATGCTTTCGATGTCCATACTCCTTCGAACAATAGCTACATTTTTTCTTCTCAACCAGATTATGCCAGTTGGCCAAATGTCCTTCAAAATCTGCCAATTTCTTCATCGACTTGCCACAGATTGGGCAAATGTGCCAGCCACCACGTGACAGCTGATGAAAGCCTCCTGCTCTAGTGTCTCCAACCACCTCTCCAGACTTCTGGCATCGTTCCCTCAAAGTCGCATCCTCTTCAGCCTGTAATAAAATCCAGTAAAGACTTGGTTACTCCTCCTAAGCCTGCATTTAACTCTCCAACCCACCTAGCAAAAATGTTTTCTATTAAATTGTGTGCTTCAACTAGAGGCAACTGTTTATCACATGCATAATTACATATATAAATATGTTATATATGTTAGGTATTATTGTAATGAGATGTACTTATTGTATTTGTATGCATATAATATGCAATTCAATTAACCCCTTAACAGGGGAATTAAATTTTACAAGACGCCACCATTCTAGGTAATTAATTTTGGAAAAAGCGTGCATATCAACTGTGAACACGTACTTTTAAAATTTACTATATTTCAGGCTATATGGAAGCTTAAAAAATGAGGTTTGCATCGTTGTTTAGCATTTTTGTTGTTCTTTCTATCCATCCATGCCAACAAAAATTTTTGGGGGTAGGGTCCACTCTACAGCCTAAAATAGGACCCCTCCCAAAATTTGTGTTCAAAGCTCAATAGCAAACATTTTTCAATGGTGACCCCAATTGGGTGAGCTGCAAAGTTGTAGGGGATGTCAGTGGAACAGAACAGATCAAACACAGAATAGATCAAACATTTTGAAGATCAGACCTCATTTGGGGTAGTTATCATATTTCAAACCCAAGAAATGACTCGCAAAGCCAAAATCCAGCCCTCGTTTGAATAAAACATATATTCCTTGCTTATCACGAGCACAATAACTAAAAAAGAGCTAGCATCTAACGAATGGATAATAACTAAATCAAATTATTACATTGCAACGTTTATAAACGGCAAACCCATTTGAGAAATAGATGCTGAAGTTGAGCGCCGTTTATAATTATAAACGGCTCTCCCATTTGACACTCCATTTGACACGCGACTGACATGCTCCATTTATAAAAGGCAACCCCAGTTAAGGGGTTAAGATAAAATCACACACATAATACAGTAAAGCGTCAATACAACCGGATCATTGGCTGAGAAATAGGTTGTTTACTGTTGATAAACGGATAAATGTCATGCACTAAAACAATCCATTGAAGTAAGCTGCATATATCCAAAGCAGAAAGTATAATATTCGGATAATTTTCTCTTCTAAAACTATATTTGAATATACATATTTGAATATACACAGGGAAAATCATACTTTTCAAAATAATATTACAAAAAATTGCTATATTAAATTTTATAATGTTCTTGTTTCTTGTGAAGTATGAAGTTTTCTGTTGTAAACATGCCTTAGCCTTTCCATTTATAAAAAATGAATTAATTAAAGGGAGAATGCAGATGGTTCAATGTGCAGTGTCTGGCTAAGTGAAAAAGTTTGACAGTTGTTGACAGGGAGTGACAGGGGCAGGAGGTACCAAGAGAAGTTGATGTCAACGATTTCTTAGTGGGGCCAAAAGTCAAAAGTGTTTGACATAATTATGGGGGGAGGGTCACTGAAAGTTTGACAGTTGTTGAAAAGGGGAGGGGTAAAAATTTTCCAAAAATTGTTGACAATTAATGGAAAGCCCCCTAGCTATGAAAAGCAGAAATGTTAATCTCACCCAATTTTGTGACAACTCTGTAGTAAAAGATGAAGGACACATTAATTCTGTGATAATTATTAGTTTGACTGTAGGAAATACGGTACTAGTTTGGAATGAAAACAGAGATACTCTGCGATCCAACCACTTGTAACTCTTCATTTTGAATGATTATGTGATTGCTCTTATGCCACAATAGTGTTACATTAATGATTCGCTTTGTAACTTGATGACTGTGGTGTAACATTTCTGTTTTCAGATAGATACTCTTATTGCATCATAGTAAGTTTTGCATAGTATCAATTCACACATTTAGTATGCTTTGACAGAAAATAATGTGTATACTATATATTAATCAATATTTTCAAGTCAATGTCCATTTAACAGGTTCAAAATGTGACATAAAAATAACTGACTGCATATTTGCATCAATCCATTACATTCCAACCTGCACTGACAAGCAGTCACCTATCCAGTAATTATCCATCAATTTCACACAGCTATATCAGTCTCACTCAAAAGCAGAACTAGATCATTTACTAAAATAGCTTACAATTAAAGACATAGTTCAGTATGCCTGGCATTACCCAACAGAAATACACTGGCCATCTAAGATAGATTCAACCAATATCCAAAGCACAAGCGGTCTGTTTAGCCAATAATTTCTAATAAAAAGGTAAATGTTTGCCCATGCTTGAATTCGAGAGTAGGACCTGGAATAATCTCCGGTGTCAGGCAAGCAGTGATGCAGGTGGCTCACTCCATTAATTTGGGGTTGCTTGCCATTGCTTTCTCCAGACCTGCATTTTACCTACTCATCCTAATCCACTACTAAATTAAACCTCCAGCGAGTGAAGGCTGAGTGACCTTATGGACTCCACTGGGAAATGATCCTGTCCCATCAGCCTGCTGCTCAGCCAAGTTACCAATCTGCCATCTTCCTGCCCCAATTAATACTCAAAATTACAGTTACACCTGAAGCCTACTTTACAGAAAATAATGTGTATACTATATATTAATCAATATTTTCAAGCCAATGTCCATTTAACAGTTACTTTAACATGTACTTTCTTGAATATAACCCACTTATCACTAAATCAAACTTAGTCCCATCAGCCAGGTATCATAAATTTGCTTATCAATTTCCTGCACCCAAACTCTGCTGTATGCTGAAGAGGGGTTAAAATACAACGCACAGTAATATCTCGATATGTCTTAATAATAAGTTAATATTACATCCAAATACCTTTGTCGAAATATAAACTTATGACATGTTACTGTGTTCATGTGCAACAATTGTGGCATCATGCACTTGATTTAACCAAAAACATAGACTTTATTCAAAACTTGATAATGTGATAAATTTGTGACTCTGTTAGTATTTAGCCTTTGTTTCGACAACCTGAAGCATAGGAGACACAAGAGACCATGTTTCCATCAATAGATACAACAAATATCTAGGCAATCGGAAATTTCCAGAGAAAACCTCTTACCAATATTAAACACCCTTACCAAGGCAAAAAATATATCATCTACCAACAAATACTACACATTGCTTGAAATCAATTCGAAATGGCAAAAACAATCAATACATAGGTCAATGAGTATGAGAGCCACATCATTTGCAATTCACTTCAATGAATAGGGTGTTACAGTGTACAGACTTTTAATCACGCGACAGTTACGGTAATCATTCAACAGTTGACAGTTACCTTATGTTTGGACAAATAAAAGTTTAAACAAAAATTAACTTTGGGTTAGGGTTATGGTTATGGCTAGGGTTAAGATTAGGGTTAGGCTAAGTGTTAGGGTTGTCAACAAATCAAATTAAATAACTTGGCCCAGGAGGCTGTCAGACATCAATGGATCAGTGAGTGGCTAGCTGCAAATTTGACAGATTGATCCTTCAAACAAAGTCCACATGGTTAAGTGTTATGCTATCATGTGTTATCAACTGTTGGTGGGCTTTCAGTTAGGAACCTTCCTTACAAAAACAATTCCACTTATCACCACGCCACCACCAACAAAATCATCATCACTGACCACATGGTCATCATCGTGGTCACCTTCATCATTGGTGCAAACCCCTCATTCAAATATAACTGGTGCTGTCCTTTAATCGCAATTAACTCACGATTAACGCGTTAATCTGTTAATCACGGAAAAAAATTATTTTCATTATAATTACGGTAATCACCTCATATTTCTCTCAAGAAACTTAAAAAACTGAGCTTGAAAGTGATAACATCACGAGTTTTTGTTTAAAGTTGACTGAAATGGATGATGCATGTGCTATATAATGCTATGCATGGTCACATGAATGTGGTGTGATCACGTGCAGTACGAGATTTGTAGGGGAAAGGGGGGATTCCCCCACTGCCCAACTGCATCCACCCTACTGCTACATCCCCCACTGCTACACTTCCCCAGCAACTACATCCCCCCAAGCTTGACATATTCCCCCCCCACTGCTCCAGGTCACAAATCGCACCCGGGTCGTGTCTTCCATGTGTACAATTAGTGACACTGTCGGAGTTTTCGTTCCGTTTAAAATTTCAAATATAAATATTATTACTGTATATTTGTTTTCAAAATCAATGATGGACAAAAGTGAAGTACAGTGTAAGGCATCAAAACTGTGCAACTGGGGCATTGTTTATTTCAATTTAATTACTACTTCGGGACCAGAATAACGTCGCTAAAGAAAATGCGATTAATCATTTTAATCGCACGATTAAATAAATTAATTGTTGAACAGCACTAAATATAACAAATACTATTCAATCCATTTTTAGTCTGTCCTACATTGAAAGAATTCAGATGAATAGAATATGTTGCTATTTATAGCAAGGCAATTAAAAGAAAGGTTATGCCCAATTTCAGCACTTGACAAGACAGATAATAAATACCAAACTACCAGACAGTCTACAGTCAGTTGGATATACAGTATCAATATTCTGTAATGCTATCATTATCACAACTGGTGACTTAAAATTAGTTTTGTTTGCACATGAGATATTTCCCATAACAAACTTTTTACAAATAATTTTAATTAAAATTCAACTTCTCGTGTGCATTCATTATAAGTACATGCGCGCGCGCACACACCCGCGACTTGGTGCAAGTCTCTGGATTATACTTATGATAAGAGATCAGTTTTCAATGGCAAATTGTTCAAAGTCAGCAGCTCACATGGTAGATTTCAAAAACTTTTGCTCACTTGGTTTAATATTCTTAAGTAAATTGAGAACTTTGAAAATCTATTCATGAATGACTGAACAGGTGTTACAACCAAGTCTTCTTTTGCACTTGATTCCAATGACTGGTGCAAATTTACTGGTCCAAACGTCCATCAATTGTTAAGTAAATTAACCAGACAATAGCTATTGGACTATAAAATCCAAGGAATACAACAATATCAACAACTGCTACGTAAACAATACAGGTTTCACTAACTGCATCAAGATTACCGGTACTTGTCCCTGGGTATTGCTAATCAGCCAGAAGCACTCGATTCCGCAAAATACTGTGGAAATGTAAAAATTCTGCAGAAACAAATTCTGCAACCCGGCTTTAAATGCTACGGCTGCATAAAAATGTGGTCCCTATTAATTATCGATCGGTTGTACTCAAGTAAGTTAAGGAGATCCGGTACAAACATTTGCAAGAATTATTTTATTGATACTGGTATTCTGCAGACCTTAAAGCAAATATCTTTGATAAATTTGTAACAATTTATGCAGTCAGATCAAGCCTGTGATAATTTTATCTATTAAAGTTAACAAATATTTGCAAAGCAGAGTTCTACTAGAACAGTCTAACAGATCTTTGCAAATGCATTCTTCTTATCTGTAAACATTCTTCAGTGATGGGACTGCACTGTCTCTGCAGTCATTTTGGTAGTCCTCTCTACCTTTCCACAGGTCATGACCTACGGTGAGAAAAGTGTCTGGAAGTTCCATTATTTCAGATGTGTCATTCATATAATACACTTCATGGACCCATAAAGCAAATAAATAATAATTGTCCTCCTCTGAACTCACAGCATTGCCAACAAAACACTTCAAGTTCTATAATTACAACCGTCTTCCTCTAAGACAAAGAGTAAATTTCTAAAGCTGTGTGAAGTTTTCTATAACTATAACTTTTCTTACCTGATCAATAATTAATAAGATGAGTGCAGCAGATATAACTTTCCCCATCATCAAGCAAATGTTTTGAGAAAAGCCCAATTCATAGTTATCTCAATATGGGAGTATTGCATGGCCATTTACTCCATATAATTCTGGAAGCAGCAAACCTAGCAGCAGCTGTAATCATTCTACCTTCTGTCAGTGTTGAGATGCATTTTGATAGAATTAAAACGTCCAGTTCAAAGGCTGTATATAACGTGTCCTTATTCTTGAAAATGTAAGAAATTGCTTCCCACAAAGAACTTCTTCAAAATTTCTTTCCTTACAAAACAATATCTTCTGAAATCTTCCAGCATTTAACTCATATGGTTCCAAGCCCTACAATATAAATAAGACTCATCGGCAATATATGAACATCAGAGTTTGCTACTTCTTTTGCCCCTACCATTCCTGTCTGGATTTAAAGAGCACTAGTCATCATCTTATGAACTTGAACCATCACAACATGACTTCTAAACAGTTCTTCTCCAACTTCATCCTTTTACCTGCACAAATTCTCCTACCTGTTTGCAAACATCAAAAGCCTGCTGAAACAAAGAATACTCCAAAGTCTTTGCAGTTCTGTTTCTTAACAGAATAGCAATCATGCTAATGACTGAAATCGCTAATCACCTTCAAGATATGCATATTGGTCCTACGAAGATTTCAAATGATGTACCACAAGTTTCACATCCAGAAGTTTTGTCATATAATGCACTTCATGGATATTTAGAACAGCTTCTGTGCTCTCATCCCTGAATATGAACTTCAGCATAAATTTCCAATAATTACTCAATCAGATCACCATTGGCTGCATGCAATGCTTAGTAATATCATTTTCATATCTCAATGGTATTGTAAGTTTCCAGAGCAACACCTTTTAGGCATGCAGGTTATACTCTTAATTCACCCTTTTAAATTCAATTTTAAATTCAAGTTTGTGCTTAGTTTATTATTAGTTTTTATTGTATTTAGTTTTGTTCAGTTGATTTGTGTTAGTCCTTGTTTGTGTACTATTTTTGATGCTGTGCTTGTCACGAATAAAGATTATTATCATCCTGAACTTAGATCTAACATTCTATTTTCCACTATCACATCTAACCACAACTCTGACAAACTCCTCTACTTGTCACAGAGATTTTCTGATAGCCTCTATAAAATTACATTTTGTCTGGTGCAGTTCCATCACTTGGCATGTTTGACTCTACCAAACTAACAGTTGGTTAAGCAGAGACAATTTGTTTTCTGACATACCTTAAAATATAGAAATAACAGCTTGTTTAACAAAGGCTTAGAACTTCATTCCTGTAGTTTTGTGAGCTAGCAATTTTTGATCAAGTGTCAGCTCTTTCACCACTCTCTTTGGGAGACAACTCTGCTGTTCTGGACATCTTCCAGACCACTGGTCCATAAATCTTTCCCATAAAGAGCCAAATTTTGTGACAATCTCCTTTCACATGAATTAGTTCAAAATGCCCAACTATATACACATGTCAGCGTAATAAGAACGTAATAAGAATGAGATATTTATGTGCATTATATCTTTATAGTGATTTTGCAAATATGCACTTAAAAATGGGCTGAAACAGAAAAAAGATACATGGTAATCAGATTATTTCACTTTTCTATTATAATAATATAAACTAGGAGATTCATCTCTAAACATCTGCATCTGGGAATTCCATTCAAATCCGATGTGACTATATACAAAACTGGTTTAAAGAGAACCAGGACAAGAATATTCATGAAAACCAGGAGAACGGCCAAATCCGGCCCACAAGCCAAGGTTTGCACCTCATCATTTTATACAAAGTCTCCTTCCAGGATATTTGATCCTTAAATGCAAAATATCTTTGTCAGATCTTTGTCGGAGAACTAAAAAAGTTTCATAAAAGTATCTTGGACAGAATCCTTCAAAACACCGTTCCCTTAACCCTTTAACGACGGGAAATCCTTAAATGGAAAACTCCATGAAGCCAGGAGAATCTGTCTTCGAAAAGTGCTGGACGCCTGGACTTTTGGCCATTTTACAGGCAAAACTAATTTTTTTCAACTCACAATTGCTAGGGCTATATGAAAGCTATAAAAATGTGGCATACCACATCTTTTAGAACTTTAGTTTCTCTTTCTAACCATCCATGAGAAAAACGGCAAAAAAATTGTTGAGGTCCCCTGCATACCCAAAAACTGGCCACCCCTCCCAAAAAGCAAAAATTTTTATTCAAAGCTCAGTGGCCAAAATCTTTGAGTGACAAGGCTACCTAAGTCGAGTGGCAACAGTTGTCAGAAAATCAAAATAGAGCAAAATGTTACAAGAATTGTGCAAATCAGATCAAATATGATAAAGACATTCATGTGCCTCCAAATTTAAATACTGTTTAAATATCTACTGTATTTCACTAAAATATTAATATTTTGCATCTTATTTGACTTGGAATTGATTGTTAATCATCCAACCCACTAATATCTAGTCCACTGACTTGAGAAAATAGTTTTGCATATTTAAGACCTTTGAAAATCATGTAACGCCTAGGCCAGGTTTGGGTGGATTCAGCGTTAAAGGGTTAAACAGCAGAAAATCTTTTTTAAAATGAAACTCAAGAAATTCTCTAAACAATAGAAACTCTTTTAAATCTGATTTGAACAAAGTTCTTAAATAAGAGTCAAGAGTGTCCCACAGTGAGCATCACCTGTAATCACCTACAGTGACTGGTCGCTTCCCAGTCCAGCAAGGTAGTCAAAAGCATTTATTATTTTCTTTAACTAAAGACTTGTCATGATTCTGGTCAAATTCAATTTAAACAGCAATATATATTCTTCCGACTTACAGGAAAGCAAAATCAATACTTGCATTCAAATTATAAAACAGATAAAAAAACACTTCGAACTCAAACTTTTGAAGAAATACGAAAGTGGGAAAACTGCAGTCAATAAGCTAAGCTGCACTTAAAACCAGCAGAAAACCTTAAGCAAGAATCATTTGTCAGCACATTTTACCTTAAAATATTCTCACAAAGACAGTAGGACCATAAAATATTATGGGAAAATCAGACTCGACTATAATTCAACTCGTCCTAACCAAAAGCGAGATTTTCAGCAATTGTTGACTTCTTGTGCTTTATTCTAACAGTAACCGTCCTGAAATGCTTCTAGTTTTATCACAATGACAAAATTTAATTTCAAGAAAGTCTACCCGGTACATAAAAATTAGTCCCAGTGATGAAAAGAAGATGGCAAAATTCATAGTGTCCAAAACACTAATGATGGAACAAAGCCTGAATTGACAATTAATAGCTTGGTGACCATCATAAACACTAGACAAAGATTTATCATATAAATTTAGGCAATACTCAATTACAAATTTTACTCATAGGCAAGACTAGTCATCAGATAAGGTTGTCAGACAATCCTAGATCAAACTTTTAAATCACTCAACTGGCTATAAGTCTAGGTACAATCAACATTACTCTGCAACTGGAACATACAAGTACTTCACATGGAAATTGTTTCTTTTGGTCAAAAGTATCTTGTCATTAACTTCTCACATAAATACAACATAGATTCAACTGCTCTGGCTATACCATCTGTGCAAGACAGCACTTATGAAATCAAAGAACTATGGCAATATTTTAATATTCACACAAATCTTAGTACCTGATTAAGCATTTATAAACTTGGTCAATGACCTTGCAAATGTTTTGTTGCTTTTGAAATTTGCTTTTTGTTTTAGTCTTGTGGAGGAAGGAATTTTAAGTTACCAGGTCTGACCTTAATTGCAAACATCAATGATGACTTCCCCATTGTACCCACTACCATTCTAACAGAACGTTTCAGGACACTTCATTCAACATTGTCTGAAGCTGTCAAGTCTGCAAATGTGTCAACCATCACTGGCAATGGAGCTCTTCCATCCACATCACACTGCCATGCTTGCCAATACTTTGCCAATAATGCATTTACTTTCACTAGATACAAAAATATACCCTCTTCTAGAAGCTCTAAACTCACAGACATGCTCCATAAACAATATCCATTAACTTTAATGTCACTAAATATATGCTATATCTAGAGCATAAATCATAATTTAGTTAACTTGTCTTTCAAGGAACTCTTCCAACCTTAATAGTGCCTATCTTTAATGCAGATGATTAACATCCCAAAGATAAATAATCAAATATTATTCATCATATCATAAGACCAATTGTTATTGTGATGGTTAACTATAAAAGCAAGCATTGTGTGAAGAATAACTCTCAATCACAAGATATAGTATGACAAAATGTACAGTAACTCAATACTTAACACATTGACTGCCAAGCCAAAAATACCCCCAACCTACAGTAAAACTGTGAGAAAATTTTAAAAACTATAATTCTAATTGCCAAAAAAATCGATAGTTCTTAATGCTACATAAAGTAGAAAATTAGTAGCAAACAAAATTTATACATTTTATCGAGGAAAACAATATTTTATGTGTTACATCTATGTTGAATAGTTTACGATTTGCTGAAGTCCTCCTCAGTATGGTAAATCCTGTTGCATGGCACCACACACAGCGTAGGCTTCGATAAGCAGACGACACACTGGTACCTTGACTCTCTACGGCGTCCCTGGCTGCTGCATACAACACATCGTCTTGAACGGTGAGGCCTTTTAGCACTTCCTGGAATAAGCTCAAGGAAATGACGTCCTTGCAGACGCAATGAGTCTGATATCCTGTGGCGAAAACAGGCTCTAGAAAAAGGTGCTGTTTTGTCAACGCTGTCTATTTTCAGCAAGTCACGGATAACTTCTGCTCTAAACCAGGTTGGTTGCTTATTGCCACCTTTCTTTCGATACAGACTATATGCATTTGCCAGAGCCATGTCGATAAAGTGTAGAACAACCTTCCTATACCATCGCAGTCTCGTGCGCAGTGGTGGGTAATAAGACGTCGTCTGATCATGACAATTAACGCCACACATGGACTTGTTGTAACTGATGACACAATCTGGTCTTATCACTTTCTTGGCCTTTTGGTTCTTATTGCCACTGGTTACCATGTTACCAGAATGAAAAGTTGACAACATCATAACGTCATGGCTGTCATGCCATTTCAGGACCATAACACGACCTTTTCGTCGTCTGATGCATTGGCCTTTGCCAATTTTTGATGAGAGCACTTTGCTAGGCAAGTACTTTCTGTTTCGACGCAATGTACCACACAAGAGTGTTTTGCATTTTAGAAGTTCGACAGCCAATGGCACACTGGTGTAAAAATTGTTGACATATAACTTGTGACCACAGTCCAATCTGTTCTGCATGAGCTTCATGACTACTGCTTCAGAATGTCTAAGACCACTTGAAATGTCATCTTTGCCACAATAGATCAATGTATTCCACACATAGCCACTGACGTCACGCAACAGGTACAATTTGACACCATATTTATGCCTTTTACCAGGAATATACTGCCTGGATATAAACTGACCCCGCCATAATACCATAGGCTCATCTATCAAGAGCTCCTTTGATGGGATGTAGGCAGACTGAAATCTTGACACTAGCATATCGCATATATTTCTCAACTTGAATAACCGGTCTCCTCTAGGACAAGCATCATTGTCTGAAAAATGCCAAAATTTTAGAATAAGTTCGAAACGATCTCGTGGCATTATACTGCTCACTAGCGGAGTCGCAATGACAGGGTCTGTAGACCAATAGTCTGCAATGCATGGCTTGTTGACTAGACCCATCATTAGCAGCAAACCCAGGAACTTTTTCATTTCAACATCGTTTGTTTGCACCCAATGATGAGCCCGACTGTTCGGGTTCAATTGTGATTGTACAAAAATTGTTTTGCATAACGGTTAGTTTCAGTCACCATCAGATCTATTACCTCATTTGTGAGAAACTGAGAGAATATACTTATTGGCTGAGTATCAATTGGAAAGTCGATATTTATTCCAGAAACTGCTGTGAATGCTATATCCTGTGGCTGTACATATGTATCTGATACAGTCTCCCATGAATCAGAATGAACGTCGATAGTTTCATCATGTACTCCATAGCCTTCTGTAGATGACGTGTCATCATCCGTCTCATAGTGCTCATGGTCACTGAGTACTGCATCACTGTCTCTATCACTGTCGTTGTCCTCAAATGAATCCGATTCAGAATTGCTATCATATACTTTTTCTAAAACATCTTTGACGTCACATGAATGTTTTTTGGACGACATGAACTATAACAAAAAACGTGAACACCGAACTCTAGTTCTTGTAGGCTTACAAAAATCATAAAAATAATAATAATTATATCTGCATTTGCCAGAGAGCAGGACATATCTCAACACACCAAAATAATAATTCCTGAAATACTGAAACTCTGGAACCATTAAGCCATGTGAAAGGGCGAATGACAAGTAAACTTGTCAGTGGCAGTCAATGTGCTAAGAACATGTCTGGTGCTTGATACTTCATTGTTCTAACTACAAAATTAGTAATAACACATGTTGCAGATTGGAAAGCTTAATCCCAAAGCCTATTGCCAAGAACATAACATGTATTGTGCTCAAAATCTAAATTTCCAACTAAAGTAGCAAAAAATTTTACGTCAAATTAATTTAACACCACAACTTTTATATCATAGCTTAATGCAAACAATAAAACCCATGAATGCATTCAATGAAGTCACAGATTGCACATTCCTCAATTTTCCATTTTTCTGAATTTAGTAAGAAGCAGAAAATTTTCAGTGACTCTCAAAATAGCATATTATATTAAACTGCCTTGATTTGACAAAGCATTTGAAATTTGAAAAAATATTCAAAACAATGGAGAAAATTTGAAAACAAACTATTTTGAAGAATCATAAAAATTTTTTCATAAAGGGAAAAATTTGTTAACTAAATATAATCGAGGTTTGACACCTGCAATGCACTGTACTGTTCAGCATTAAAAAATGCGTACAATAATTTTAAAAGTAATGACCACATAGAAAGATTTCATGCATTCATTTTTCATTTGTGATATTTGTGTGCAATTGTAACCTCAAAGAATGCATAAAAATGAATTTGGACTTAAAAATGAAGCAAAAACTAACTGACCTCATGTGTTTCTGAACCCAAGTTTCCTTGCATGTCGTCTCGATACATCGCACTGGATTGGAAACTCGACGATTCGCCATACATTTGACTGGCATCCAAATCACCGCTGCCATAAGCCATTGTATTGTAATCTTCATATGAAGAATATTCTGTGATGGAATTTTTAGTCATTTCACTGTCAGACATAGACTCCTCCTTAATTTCGATTACATCTGAAAGCTCCCCCTTACAAGTGCTTAACTGTGAAGGCATTTCGTGAGAAGAGGGCTCCGTGCTGCTCCGAGTCTCTGCTGCATGACCCTGAGACCGAGTGCGGAGTCTTTTGCAAGCAGGTTCGTCAGGATGAACCTCAGAAGGCTGCGCAGTCTCTTCTGCCAAAGTCTGCGCACCAAGCTCATAATCTAATTTTATGGGGACATCACAAAATGAGATAGGACGCTCGGAAGTCACCAGTTCTGAAGGTTTGCTCGATGGCAGAGACAATGAGGTATCTTCTGCTTGGCTTTTGACAGACGAAGGAACTGTGGGGGAGCAAGAACGATGTCCAGATCTTGAAGGATTTTCACGATTAGACACAAGTGGTTCTTCTGGTGCAGTGGCAGGAACCAGTTTTGAAGATGATTGCCCAGAATCAATTGCAGCTTGAGCCTGTGAACTGATTTCAGAACAGGCTCTTCGTGGTCGAGTCTTTTTTGCTGAAAATGTTGGCTCGACAGGTGCGGGGCTTTTGATGTTTTCACTATCGGTCACGGGTTTGTTCAGCTTAACCATCTCTTTGATGTTGACCAGGAAAATCTCTTCCTGATCGAGTGTAATGCCAATCAGTCCCTCGATGCACAATTCAGATTTGAAATGCAAGCCATTCTTGCAGAGCAGCGTAACCGTCTCAGTCAAGAGCGCTTTCACTCGCTGTTGGTCAGCTTTTAGTACCATTTTATGCACTACAAAAGTATACCAAAACACCAAGTAATCACATTTTCTCAAAGCAGATGGCTAAAATTTTGAATGCTTCAAGAACTGGGTAGCACTCTAGTACAGGAATTTCATAAAATGTACCATGGAGTCGGTAGTATTGCAAGCAAATAGACTTTCAGAATGATTTGGAAATCAACAAGGTTGCCCATACTGTTCATTAAATATTAATGTTTCCTAATTTCCCATTGTGAGAGGGTAAAATGTGGTGGACATTGTTGGAAAAGGTCCATTGTACGTTGTAGTTGAATATGAAACCAGGGCGTCTTCTGTACAAGTGCCAAATTTATCTACGTTTGAAATGACTATAGTGGAACCGCAAGGTGTACCATAGGTGTTTGCCGCGAAATATCAATTATGCATAGAAGCTCGAGGTTAGCCATCGAATGAATTTATGAAAAAGGCCCAATATAAATTGGCGTCACATGAATTACTGAATAAAACGCCCTAGACTTTGGCCTTGGTCACGACCTCGGCAATACATAAGTTGTCTTGATAATAATAATAATAATAAACATTAATGAGAATAATACTATTTCTCATGCGCTCAGCGATTATCTCTAATCATCTGAACTTGCTTCCAGAGTTGGTATTCAGTTTTTTAGTAATTGCTAATCAAATACGTCACAGTACACACGTAATAACCTAACGTTTCTGTATGGTATATTGACAGTTAATTTAACGCCAAGGAGGTTCAAACGTAAGCCGGAACAATCACGAATGCGGCGGCGCGGCGTCTATACCTCAATAGTTTGATACTTTGATAGTTTTACTGCTGCGATAGTTATTTTATGCGTTTTTCTGTCGTAAATAATACACTAGATTCGAACGAATTTTAAAAATGAAGTGCTACAATTTTGAATAATAATTAAACTCATCCCTAACTTCGACGGCCATCATGAAAAAGACCCGGATGCGATGCCCGGATGTCCAGGCTCAGTTACTGTGAGTTACACGTCGCACAATAATAATTCACAAGATGATCCAACGCCAGCAAAAAATTATTTACACCTTTGATTTTTTACAAAAATATTATTATTACATTTATTATTGGTTCTATTATACAACGTAAACAAGCGATCCACTGTGAAATCTAATACAGTGACTCGTGGACGTCATGCAGATATAATTTGCTTTTTCAACATTCGAGATCGTCCAGTTTTAAGATTCTTCTTGAAGGTGTCTGGCTGGAGGGAGAGGGAAACTGACAAGGGGGCGGTTCCATAATTACACCAGCATTCACGGGAAGGGTTTGATCAACAGTTTCGAAGGCGCGTCAATGGAACGACCAGAGAAGTTGTTCTCAAAGATCTCAGGCGACGCAAATAATCAAAATCTGCGAAATTTAAGTCTGTAAAGTAAAATCTCTGGATTTCTATACCATTCAGGCAGCGGTAAGCCAGCGTTGCTAACTTATTCTCAATCCGCTCAGGCATTGATAGAATAAAATATTCTTGTCCATTTCATTCATTGGTTCTGGGATCTGCTAAACAGGCGATTGGTCTGAAATTTCCGAAGTCGGCAGTCAGGCAGAGGTAATTTGCTTTTCGGAAATGATTTCCAAGAAACAGGAAGGATTTAATCTTAGACCTGAAGACTTGAGGGAGATAGACAAGGGAATTCCATTAATTGAGGACATCAATTTTATTGTTTGAAAAAGTTTCCACAGTTGTTGACAGAGGAGGGAGGGGTCAAGAGGATTGAGTTCAAAAATTTCACTTTTACAAATAATCAAAAACTAAGAATTTTCAGGGATGACTACTTATTACAATGGAAAAAACATGGCAGAGTGAGATCAGATGACCACATTTTGACACTCGATGAGCAAAAGAGGAAAATGGTCATCTACAAAAATAATAAGGTTTTGATGACTGTCATTGATCTTGAGGGGATCAAATTTTATGACGTAATTATCTTATATTGTGAAAATTGACAATTGTTGACAAGCCAATGTAATGATTTTGTATGGGTGAAATTGTTGGAGTCAATTCTCTTGACATAGTAACACCTCCCTTTTGAACAACTGATTCAATTTGTTGATAGACTCCTCCCCTAAATTGTTGAGGGAATTAATGTAATCTAATTATGCACCGGATATTTGCAGAAGGTGCTGTGCGATTGCTGACGAATAAAAGAGGTCATCCAGACAGCCTGAGACAGACGCTGATCCCTCGCAAATCTATGCCTCGATCTGTTAGGAAAAGAACAACAAAATATGAGGGGTAACAGCGTTGGACGATGGAGAGAAGGTTGCGGATTCGAGTTTAGAAAAGAGTCAAGGTCGACTCCTTATTCGCTAGAGGCAGGTGATAACAGGGTAGCAGCTGTGGTGGCTGCGAAGGTAAAACGTTTAGGATTCTCAATTTTCAAATGGCATGGAATACTACTAGATTAATGGAAAAACATGGCACCTGCGTCATCACCACTTTTTGACACCGGAGATCAGCGGGAAAATGGTCAGCTCGAAATCAAGTATGGAATAACCTTTATTGGGACCTTTTACAATGATCTTGTAGGGGGCTATAGGCTATGACGCTATGTGACGAAAATAGCTTAACTGCGGATAAAATTGTTGACAAGAGGTGGATCAAATATTGGAAAAACGGTTGAAAATGTTGCTTATTAAAATTTGACCCCCTCCCCTTTAAACAACTGTCATAGACGCATAATCGCAAAGTCCTCCCCTAAATTGTTGCTGAGTTGGTTTGGACCGATATTTTACTGCGGCGAATATCCGAAAAAAAACGCCAGAGAAAAGGCGATGAGTACCGGTAATTTCTTCCGATTCTTTGCCATTGGAGTAGGACGACGGACGTTGGGCAGTGCCTCTGTTGGTCGTGGGCAGCTCGGTAGCCGGGCTACTGGTGGGTCGGGATACTCCCGGTGGGATCGGTCCCTGCCTCATCGGATGCCCCGTCGCCGACCTTGCCGTTGGTCGTCAGCGTTCGTAACCTGCCGATGTGCAGCGTATCGACTAATTTGAACGAGGGCCAAGTTCCAAAAGACTTCCTCGCAGGACTGACAAAAGTGATAGCAGAGACTCTAAACAAAGCAGAGAAAGTAAAGTAAAGTAAAGTAAAATCTCGTGGATTTCTATAGCGCCTTGGAAAGCAGCACAACAGTAGCTGCTTATTCTTAGGCGCTCAGCCTCTCTTAAAATAGCTATAGGAAAGGTGTGGGATCAGCCAGGCAATAGTCAATATCCGAAGAGCAGTGAGGCTAGGTTGTTACAGCTATGGCGGAAATGATTTAAGAAACAGGAAGGATTTAAGCTTAGACCTGAAGACTTGAGGAGAAAGTGCAGGAATTATAGGAAATGAGGAATCAGATTTTATTGTTTGAAAGTGTCCAAGTGTCGAAGGAAGCTGGGATCGAGTTCCAGAGTTCAGGTGGAGCGTATTTTAGCGGTTGCAAATCCGAAAGGGATGATTGATTTAGCGGGCGTGACAGAGTGAGAGATGAGATGATTCTTTGGTGGGGGAGGAGGCTGAGGGATTAATAGTCTAAGGTAGACAGGTTTTGATGACTGCTGGTAAGTGTTATTATCTTATATTGGATACGTTCAGTTATTTTTAAGCCAATGTAATGATTTTAGTATGGGTGAAATATGGGAGAATTTAGGTGACTTAGTAACAGCACGAGCAAGTGCATTTTGTATTGATTGCAATTTGTTGATAGAGGCTTTGGGAAGGTTATAGTAGAGGGAGTTACAATAATCTAATTTGGAGTGGACTATTGAGGTGGCAATTGTGGAGGCAGTTTTAGTAATAATAAAGGTCACGAATATGAACATAGCAGGCTTTTGATAATTGGGAAATTTGTGATTCGAAGTTTAGAAAAGAATCAAATTTGAATCCTAGATTTCTAGCAGTTGGAACAGGGATTATTGTGGTGTCAGAAGCCAAAACTAATTTAGGATTGTCAATTTTTTTGAGTTGTTGGGGTAGTCCAATTAAAAGAAACTCTGTCTTAGAAGGGTTAAGAGCGAGGAGATTAGATGACATCCAAGCAGAGATTGATGAGAATGCAGATTCAAGCTCAATAATAGAAGCATTGAATGAAAGAGGTGAGAAGGAAAGGAATAGCTGAGTGTCATCGGCATAGAGTTGGTGATTTAAATTAAGGGAATTGATTAAAGATGAGAGTGGTGTAGTGTAAAGGCTGAACAGTACAGGCCCAAGAACAGATCCTTTAGGCACTCCAAAATCTACAGTGTGAGATAGAGAAATTTGGCTAAGACAGGACACTTGAAAAGACCGGGATTTAAGATAAGATGAAAACCAGTTATGAGCTATTTCAGATATTCCAAACCAAGAGAGAAGCAGAATTTTGTGATCTATAGTATCAAATGCAGCAGAGAGGTCAAGGAGACAAAGGCCAGTAACTTTGTCGGAGACCAATTGCGGTTAAGAGTCTGTCATGAATGTAGGCGAGAACGGGTTTCAGTTGAGTGATGTTTAGTGTAGGCAGACTGATGAGCATTATATGCGAGTTATTTGAAAGGTGTTGGTCAGTCTAGAAAGCACAATTTTCTCAGTAAGTTTTGATAGAAGTGAAAGATTTGAGATGGGGCGATAATAAGATCTTCTCTGTCAAGACCAGGCTTTTTTAAAAGGAGTGACAAAAAGAGTTTTTGAATGAAGATGGGAAAGTGCCTGAGGTAAGAGAAGGTTAATGATTCTAGTTATGATAGGCGACGATGGCACACTGTTTGAGTAAGGTATGGGATCTAGATCACATTGTTTGTTTGGGAGAGAAAGTAGCAGTTTGGATACCTCTTCATCAGTTGCAGGAGTGAAGCTGGATAAATTGCATGGGGTTGTGGGGGAGAGGGTAATGAGGAGAGGTGGTTTGAGTAATAGTGAAAGACTTAAGGACACTGCGAATCTTAGAGATTTTTGCAGAGAAGAAATTAGCAAAAGATTCAGCAAGTTCTGACAGAGAAATGGATTGAGGAGAGGTTTTGATTCTTTGCGATGGAAAAGATCATTTACGGTTTTCCAGAGCTTACGTGGGTTAGAGCTATTTGTTGAAATGATGTTAGAATAGTACTTCTTTTTGGCAGATGTAAGGAGATTATGGTACGGTTGGTCGGGAACGTAAGATTTAAAAGGTCAGATGGAGAATGTGTTCTATGGTATGTTCGTTCAAGACGTCCTGAAATGACTTGAAAGCATGAATGAAAGAGTTATACCAGGGTTTGCTGTTGTGTGATGAAATAGGTCTTGTGATGATAGGAGCATGTTTATCAAGAAGACCGGATAACACAGAATTGTATTTATTGATCAGTGACGGCAGAGAAGTGGGGGGGTTAGTAATTAGTTCAGATGATTTAATGTTGTCACAGAACAAGGCTACGTCAATTTTGTTAAGACGGCGAAATGAGTAGGTGCCATGAGGCGGAGGAGTTGGCGAGCAGATTCTTAAAATGGAGAAGATGGGAAAATGATCAGAAGGAGAGAATTGGCTAATTGCTGAAATTGGAGATAGTGATGAAGAAGAAGACGTGATGAGCAAGTCTAAAGTATGTCCAAAAGTGTGACTAATACCTTAATACATCCATACATACAAACACACGTACATACAAACGTATAGGCCTTATGCATACACATAATTTTACACATGTTTTAACTTAATAATGTAGATATTTAACCTGTATACAGTAGATATTTATTGTAGTTCTTTGTGTGACAGAAGAGGCACTATACAAATATTCTGCATTAACTTTCACTACATTTATTGTAGAAATGAACTGATATTGGTATAATTTCATCATTACGCATGTTTGAATGCTTGCAAATTGGATTTAAGCTTACAAGAAGTTTAGGCTATTTTCATAACTTTGATTCATTGGTATTCACTGTTAAAGATCCAGCTTGTTTAGAATACAATTTTTATGATTTGTTTAATGAGACTTCCGTTTTATATGTAAATATAAAGTTATTCATTAATGGTACGTGTGGATTGCAGCCATTTTCAGGATTGTTTTGTGACATTTTCAGTCAATATATGCATCTGTGTCCACTAATGTACGGATGTTCAAAAATGGAAGTGATGGACCAACAGCTGTAATAGAAATTTGGTCGATTGGAGTGTTTGACGCTGAACGCAATAAGAAATATGCAAAAGACATCTTCAAATACATTACAAAGGAGCTCAAAAGCATCCCAGAAAACAGGTTTGTGGCAGAGGCAATGGTGCCATCAACATCTTCTTTGTTTCCAGAGGCAGTGCACTTTTTCATGATGTTAGTGTGGCAGTGCAAATTTAAATTTGATCATTTATAGATTTGGATATTTACAGTAAGGCAAGCTACCACTGAACTTTAGAATGAAGAGTTAGATTTATATATTTAGATATCTTCCATTTACATATGAATTAAGCTTATGGACATCTGTGCTTTTGTAGAATTGTGCTCTTGTTCCATCCCCTTCAAGCAGAAGATGCCGGTCACTTGATTTACCTTAGCTCAAAGTAATTCTTTTTGTGATTCCAATTTGGCATCTGCTATTTTCAAGATGAATTCCACGTAACTATCCTTCAATGGCCTACCTTAGGCCCGCTTAGCTTACTATTGAATTGTAATCATAGTTAAACATTTATTGACTGTGTAATCATTGACTGCAAGGCAGGCCTGAAATGGGTGGTAAATTGGGTTTGATATTTTCAGAATTGGTAGGTACTAAATCTGAGAATTTTCAAAAATGTGTACATACCATACTTTTGAAATAGCTCTACAGTCCCAGTGTAGAATTGTAGATTTTGCATTTATTTTCCCGGGCCCCCAAAAGTCATGCCACGCCACTGGTCAATGGTGAAAATGTTACCGACTTTAAAAGGTCATAATCTGTAGAAATTTGATGTCTTGAACATGAGTATGATCATGAAAATTTTTTATTGGTTCTTGTTTTGAAGATATTTCATATAACTCATTTTACTAGTATATGTTTCACTATGTAAAATTATCCAGGACTGTAACAAGATGCTAAATAAGCCATGAATGATGTAATATTACATCACATTGCATAATACCATCATACACACACATTATCAAGAGCTCATTGCATCATTTTCTGATGCAATGCAGTATTACTGCCAGGAGGCTGCTGAAGTACGCTTATATCAGTAGTGTATTATATAAAGGCCAGTCAAAAAGAGTTGAGCATTAAAAATATTTCAGACTGGGATATCCAAAGTGCCACCAGCAGTTGGAGTCTTTCTTCAGAAAGGAAGGTAATCTGGTATTCAGTCCCGACATTGAGGGCCCTCATGAAGTCACTTATGACTCACAAGTAATGAAGACTATTTGTAGGCTCTTCTAAACCAAGTCTTAAGACAATGGAAATCGTCTTCCATCTATTCTAGTAGTGCATGCTACAAACATGGAAGAGACATACAATAACGTAAAGCAGCCACTGAATGAATTCCATAGAGTATAGGAAGTACAGCTGGCATCCTTGTGGAGATTTGAAGGTAGTAACCCTTTTAATGGGACTGCAGCAGGGATACACAAAATACAGGCGTTTCTTATGGTGGTGAAATGTAACATTATGTGGCATTTGTATAGCGCCTCTTCTATTCCTACTCAGAGGCGCTCCTGGCATTGGAGTCGCAGGGTAAAGCGGTGAGACTTTAGCTTTTGCATTGAGCAGAGCGAAGGAGTAAGAAGTGATTCCCGAATGGATGGGTTCAAGGCATTCCAGAGGGAGGGTCCAGTCACTGTAAAAGCCCACGCTGAGTAAGAGCAGTGCGTGATCTGGGGACATAAACATTCTTCTGATCAGTGGGATAGCGGAACAAGGAAATTGCACTACTAGTAGGGTCATTTGAAGAGGATCCGTGACCATTTTGTTCCTACCTTTTTTTATTGCTGATTCATGTACCTTGGACTATTAGAAGAAGATTTAGCTCCTATGTCCCTCTCAAATTTGGCGGCTAACTGTGCAAGAGCCCAAAATCCAAGATGGCCGCCAATGGACATATACCCAAAGATTAAAAACTAAATAACTGTTAAAATTTTTGACCAATCTTGATCAAATTTGCATGGTGGTTAGCAATAACACTTGCTATAAGATGGTTATGCAAAATTTCTGCTAATTACATTTCAAAAAGCACAGACCCCTTAAGTGAAGGACTGGTGGCGCGCGTCCTTGGGTCCGCGAACTTGGGTTCATTGAATTTTTGACACCGCAGCATCTATTACATGTCATAACTTAAGTTCGGGTACAGCTACAGCTTTAAAATATGGCAATCTAACTCAGAATTGAATTTCCTACAAATATCAAGCAACCGGAAGTTGATGACGTCATTACTTATTTAATGAGCAAATTAACAAATTAATGTGTGTCAATTGCGCTGCTAATACAATAGCATCTATTACATGCTGCAACTGGAGTTTGCACAATGATACAGCTATGACAGCCATGAAACCTGGTAGTCACACTCAGAAATGAACTCTCAACCCATCCCAGGTAACCGGAAGTTGATGACGTCATGAGTTATTTAATTAAGAAAAATAACAAATTAACGTGTAAACATTGAGTTGTTAATGCAATAGCATCTATTACACGTTGGGACTGGAGTTTGCAGCTATGAAACTTGGTAAACACACTCAGAAATGAACTCTCAGCCCATACTAGATAACCGGAAGTCGATGACGTCATTACTTATTTAATTAAAAATTAACTAATTAACGTGTATCAATTGAGTTGTTAACACCATGGCATTTATTATTAGCTGTATCACTGTGCAAACTCCATTTGCATCATATAATAGACATCGTACTACTTGCTACATCTCCGGAAGAACTGCAGGAATTGGTGGACCGTGTACAGGCAACCGCAGAAGAATACAACATGTCTGTAAATATTGCAAGAACAAAAATAATGACCAACACCAATAACATCACAGAAATCAAGGTGGAAGGCATAACACTAGAACAGGTAGAATGCTTCATATACCTGGGATGTCAAATACCAAACAATGCAGAATGCAAAATGGAATTGAAAGAGACTAGCCATGGGATCAACAGTAATTCAAGCTAACCAAACTATGGAAATGCAATTCAATAAACACTAACACAAAACTTGATTGATGAAAACCTTAGTATGGCCAGTCCGAATTCTGGACCATACAGGCCTTTGAGAACAAGTGCATAAGAAAACTGCTATGCATACCATGGACAAAACTACTAACTAACGAGGAAATCTACAACATGGCCAACAGAGAAAAAGAGCTACTGAATCACGTAAAAACAAAGAAACTGAGTTACTTTGGGCATGTGATATGACAACCACAAGACACCATAAGAGCATGATCACAGGACTTGTTGAAGGAAAGAGAAGACGAGGGCGACCAAGGATATGCTGGATTGGCAACATTATACAACATGGACTGGCCTTTATGAAGACTGTCTACTACGCACAGCACAAGACAGATCGCGATGGAGAACACTGACCCATTCTTTGTTGACTTGACTTGACTATGGTGTTAACAACTCAATGGATACACGTTAATTAGTTAATTTGTTAATTAAATAAGTAATGACGTCATCAACTTCGGTTACCTGTGATGGGTAGAGAATTCATTTCTGAGTGTGTTTACCAAGTTTCATAGCTGCAAACTCCAGTTCCAACGTGTAATAGATGCTATTGCATTAACAACTCAATGTTTACACGTTAATTTGTTATTTTTCTTAATTAAATAACTCATGACGTCATCAACTTCCGGTTACCTGGGATGGGTTGAGAGTTCATTTCTGAGTGTGACTACCAGGTTTCATGGCTGTCATAGCTGTATCATTGTGCAAACTCCAGTTGCAGCATGTAATAGATGCTATTGTATTAGCAGCGCAATTGACACACATTAATTTGTTAATTTGCTCATTTAATAAGTAATGACGTCATCAACTTCCGGTTGCTTGATATTTGTAGGAAATTCAATTCTGAGTTAGATTGCCATATTTTAAAGCTGTAGCTGTACCCGAACTTAAGTTATGACATGTAATAGATGCTGCGGTGTCAAAAATTCAATGAACCCAAGTTACGCCACCAGTCCTTCACTTGGGGTCTGTGCTTTTTGAAATGTAATTAGCAGAAATTTTGCATAACCATCTTATAGCAAGTGTTATTGCTAACCACCATGCAAATTTGATCAAGATTGGTCAAAAATTTTAACAGTTATTTAGTTTTTAATCTTTGGGTATATGTCCATAATGCCATCTTGGATTTTGGACTCTTGCACAGTTAGCCACCAAATTTGAGAGGGACATAGGAGCTAAATCTTCTTCTAATAGTCCAAGGTACATGAATCAGCAATAAAAAAAAGGTAGGAACAAAATGGTCACGGATCCCATTGAAATGGCTTTCAAATGACCCTACTAACTTGCTAAAGGAATGGACTTGCAGACAAAATGTAGCAGTTGGAGAGAAGAACATCCAGCACCCTACTCTGGTTGAGGCTGACAAAATCCTGCCACCACCCATTCACATCAAACTAGGTTTTATGAAGAACTTCATGAAGGCCATGAACTGTGCTTCACCAGTCTTCCAATATCTGTATGAAAAAGTCCATCGACTCGGCGAGGCAAAGATTAAAAAGGGAATTTTGTGGGTCCTCAGATTTGAGAGCTCGTCAAAGATGACCAGTTCAACAACTTGCTGCAGGGTGATACGAAACAAGCGTGGAATGCTTTTCACGTTATATCTATAAACATTCTCAGGAATGTTAGGGCAGACAACTACAAGGAACTAGTAGATGACCTGCTGATGTATCAGAAACTCGGCTGCAATATGTCTCTAAAGATCCACTTCCTTCATTCCCATCTTGATTTCTTTCTCAACAACTTTGGTATGGTCCACTACCATGCTGGTTGAATACTACTAGACACTCTCCTCCTCCCCCTCCCCGAGATGCTCCCGAACAGCTGTACAAGAGACAGGCAAAGAAATTTAAGATATAGCATTGGCCTATTACTGGTAAGTCCAGGGATACATTTGCCTTCTTTGGCTGTACCAATAATTATTTACTGTGGTTGTGCTGTATGCATAGTTTTTAAGAATGTCACATATCAGTCAGCATAAGTGAAATAAAACGCAGGATAAGAGCATTCAGTTTTATCACATTGTTAAATTTTTTTATTTCTCTTAAGCAGATCGCATGCAAACTTCAACCTAAACTGTAAATCACGCTGCAAGGTTTGCATAGAGTAGACGGGTATGCATAAGAATTGTTAAATCATAATAGAAAATTTCAAATTGTCTTCAATCTTACAAAGTACTCAAAAAAACAAAACAGAATCCTGATAACTTCAATAATACAGACTAGAAATTCATGATTGTTTACTAAGCATCACCAAATACTGGCGATACAGTCATGTGAAACAAATCATGATTTTGATCAGTTTGATAATAATTAAGAAACACTTATACATAACACTTGAAAGACATTTTTCTGGAGCAGTTTTAGTTTTATGCATAATTCTCAGTGTTAAAGCTTGTATAAAATGTTTGATTAGGAAACTGCATTCACACATTTAGTACTGTTACATCTACTGACATTTTAAGACACACCATAGAATAATAATTATAACTAGAACCACAAAAGTAATGAAAAATCATAAATTTGGTGACAGTTAATAATATTAATATGTAATTATTACTAACAATTTCACAGACATGATATCCAATTATAATCATGGAATTTGTGAATGAAATGGTACATTTTGAAGTTTTAACCAACTAACAGAACATTAAAACGTGAATGTAACCAACAATGTTTAATGCCACTACAAGAAACTTGACCAACACTACATTTGTGAGTTTTGAGAGTATGGGTACCAGAACTTGCCATCCTAATGATATCTTTGCTAGGTTTCACTATTTAAGAAACAACGTTATTTATTTGAAAGTTTCAAATCACTGCGAGTCTTGCATAATTTTTTTTGTGTATTTCAGTAAATGTGACGTGAATATGGCATGATTCATTTGAGGGTAGTTAATTGAGTAGAAGAACTGACAGCCTTATGGGATTAGTGGGAAAAGTCCACAAAATCCTGAAAAACATAACCAGGCTTCTGTAAAGTTGCTCTAAGATGAGTGTAAGCAATCAAAACTATGTACTAGTTAGCTAACTATGCTCAATTTCCTTAATAAAAGTAACCTTAGCAACATGATATTTAACAAAATCTACACAAAAAACTTATACAAATTTAACAAATGAATAAGTTCAATATTAATACAATCACAAAAATGTTTGCACAGTTTAACAGTTTAATAATAAACTTAAGAACTACTTAGGTTCAAAAATGACTAAATAGTAATTTTATTCTTATTAAATTCTTATTGCTAAATTTTTTAAAATAAAGCACTGAAATATGCATATGACTTGACAACCATAGTAGCATGTGTCTTGAATACATATTCCACAAAGCATAACACAAAAATCTAAATTATAAACATTTCATACAATTATGTTTTTGGCAAACCTCTTCAAATTTCCATGTAAGTCAACAAAGTCTGTCAACTGTGGATCAGCAGAAAAAATGTCCCTTATACATATTTTGAAAGGGTGATTCAATATTCAGTGCCTTCAAAATTTCTACAAAATGACCGTCTTTCTCACTACCAATGGCGAAACTGGTAGATTACACAGAATCACTAAGATATCTTGAAACTTCTTTTTTGAGTGTGCTGTTGGCCATCTCTGTTGATTTTTTTCGATGATCTTGTCTACATTTGCAAGAGATTTCTGCTCGAAAGGCTCATGCTGAAGTCAGCTCGCAACATCTGCACAGCATTGAGGATTTTCTTTTGATGACCCACTAAGAGGATGCCAATTGCTACAAGGTCCTTGAGGGATAATCTTGCAACATCTTCCATTGACAGGATTCCAGCAGAACGAAAATCATTCTCATACCGATCCATTTTTATATTTCGTAGCCAGTTGCATACAGGTTCATCAATGTCACATGACAGTCTCACATTTATGCTATCCAAATAATCACATTGCCTGTAACAGATTTCCAAAACACCAATTATTTTAAAAATTGTGTCTAATCTAATATCATTTTCATTATTTCAATATACTTGTAAAGGTTATTATTAAAACCTGGCAAACAGGGGTGACACTAGGGAGGTGGGTACGCGGGTCCGGACCCACCCAGCCTCGGGCAGGAACACCCGAGCAAATCCGCAGAGAAATTTTGATTTGGGGGAGGGGTTGTCTGAGCAGGGTCCTGGTTGTGTACATTGCATTAGAACCACCCAGCCAACAAAACCCAGCACGCCCCTGCTGGCAAATATCACAGGTCAGAGGCTGTTCCAACTGTGTGCTGTTAAATGTGATATAAGCATTATAATAATAATGTGATTTTAAGTGGTTTAGGGGGCTAGTAAGGGTGTGTACCCTTACCCTTAGTATCCTTACCGGAATTAGATCTTCAAAACATATAATTGAAATCACTGAGATCTCCAGTATTTGATTGTATAGTACAAAAGCCCAATTTAGAGTATAGTATCATTGAACTGCAGCAGAATGCCATTACTCTATGGTGGCTACAATTGCTTTCTCTGGACCCTCATTCACCCTTGAAGCTTAGGGGTCATTGCATAATTAAATTACATAATGCTGGAAATGGTCTTTTTTGAAATGTAATGATTAGCAACATTTCACTAGAACCCTGTAACGATTTAGTAATGTTTCAATAGATCACCTCAGCACTGTCTCCCTGCTGTTCGATTGAAGATATTCAACCTAGTATAATAAAGGCCGCTATGCCCAAATTTCAAGCTGTAGCTCTTTACCATTGGTAAATCGACTTTAGAAGCGTTACGTAACGTTAAACTCACACCTACCCAAGTAACGTTTCGTAATGTTTTCAAGGACCCCACCACCAGCGTTATGCAATTATGCAATGGACCCTTATGCTTACCTACCATCATTGAAAGTTAAAGCATTAAATTTCAAAGTAATCAATTTCTGCTGCAGTACGATGCAATAATAATGAATTTGGCTAAGAGGAATCTATGCTTCAATGACTGAGAGCAGGTTCTTTGGCACACGTCATAATGAGGCTGTACTGTACCGTGGAATGGCTATTTGACGTAGAAGCTCTGGTGTTCTTATGAGTCTATCAAGGGTGGGGACAATGGCTGAAAACTTTGGCCTCTGTGATCGCTCTCTCTGCCAACAGTCCAACATTAGCTGGTAGATGCTTTCTGGACAGTCCTGGAACAAGAAAACTAGAAATTCAACATGCATTCAAGCAGTCTAGTGTAATTCCACACATATTTTTAAAATCTAATATTTACACATAAACTGCTAAAATAATATGAGCATGAATATATTTATGCTATTTATCATTATTTAAACTCTCAATTTTTTTGTAAAAACTGATAAAATATATAAATAAATCATTGTGATTATCAAACACTACAAGCAAATCAATCAAATCAAAAACAAGAGCAAGATGGCATTAATTCCATGAATATCTAAACATAGTTATTCTTTGGATAGCTTAAAATTGTACAGTATTTAGTTGTTTAGCTTATTATAATATTGAGTCTTTGACAAATTTTGAAAGACTGATTCATAATACCATTTTCTCGGTAACATTTGACATTGATTTTTATTTGTATAAATATTGCCAGTTGTCACGCATGAGCACCATTTCAAATAAAGACAATGCACTGAAAACTTTCATAAGTTATTAGTTAGATGCATAAAAAATGACAGCAAAATAATACCACTAAAATAAGTAACAAAGTAATACCATTGGGGGAGGAAGTCTAAAATCTTTTTCAACTGCGCTAATGACATCTTGATTAGACCAATTCCAGTAGGGTCGCTCTCCGTACGACATCACTTCCCAAACCACAACCCCATAACTCCACACATCAGATGATGACGTAAATTTGTGATATGATATCGCTTCCGGTGCGGTCCATCTCACTGGTATCTTACCACCCTTTGTTAAACAAAATCAGATTAAAGTATGGCATATCAATATTTCTTGGATTATAATGTTGCCTATAAGAACAAGTGACCAAAATATACCACAAAGTTGAAAATGCACAATATGAGAAATCCTTGATATTTTGCTTTATTCACATCTCTCATTAGAAACAGGATAAAATTATGTGAAATTGAATTAAATTTATGAATGTAATAGAAGTAGAATTAAAATGCTCAAGGACTAAATGGCTAAAATATCTCATTATACATGGGTTAATATAAAGGAGATGTGGTCCTATGTGTACAAAATAAGATCAAGACAAATACAAGCTTGTTTTTGCATAAGCTAACACTATACAGCAGCAACAATTTTCATCTAGGTGATGGTGATGCTGTACTCCATGCAACAATTTCTATTATTCTCTTCTTTGTTCTAATGCTGAAGATGAGGTCTTTGTCTTTGATCTTTGTTCTATTCTGATATTATTATATTTCCATATGTTTTTCATTCTTCTGATGCCATTTTTTTCTGAGGTAAATGAACAGTGATCATTTCTGTTCAAATAAGGTACAGTATCTATGCATGTTCAAGCTCAGTAAGTGCCTAATACACTATGAATGCATGCACAGTGTTGGGTTGCTATGTATGGTCTGAGAGAAAACATACATGCATCATTTGAATACAAACAAGGTAACTGCAGAAAATTTTAATGCAAATACATCAGATTTTACTGACTTGCTTGCTTACTTAATTACTCACTTACTTACTTACTTAATTCATGGTTACCTTCATTGTGTAGGCACCATCACTTTCATATGAGAAGCTCTCAATTTCTCTTGATAAACCAAAGTCAGCAACTTTGCAAACCAACTGAGAATTGATGAGAATGTTTCGAGCAGCCAAATCCTAACACAGTCAACGCAAACAAATTCAATCAGAAAATTCCCTATTTCCTATAAAGGTACAACTTAAGTCAAACAACACGATATAACATATGCATTGCACATCTTATACAGTATATTCAAAAATATGCTACACAAGCAATTAATACATAGGCACAGGGCATTTTAAGCAACACACAAAGACAGTCTTCTCTCTTACAAGTTTTCCTAACAGTATTATGCAGCTGACGGGAAAATATGGCCACATTTGTTTAATATCAAATTTTTAAAGGGTTTTGTGAGTTTTGATGCGAAACTTCCTCATAGCTGCTCATCGTATGGCAATCAGAGCCTAGCAAAATTAAATCGCATCTCCAAACTCAGAGATTTCGTAACAATTGTGTGTAGCAAAATGCTAAATTATTTTGCCTTTATTTTCCACATTAAAATTCCATAAAAATGGTGAACTGCATTGCTAACCATTTTTATTACCATGCTTTCTTACATTTAGAAAACATATAATTTTTATTACTTATTCTTATGCTTAATCTTTCTTTCTTACATTTATCTATGAAAATTGCTATGGGGAAATAAGGTTTTAAGTTTAGACCTAAAAGGCTTGAGGAGACAGTGAAGAATTGGAAATGAGGAACATTGTTTGACCCAAATTTACAAAGTTAAATGGTAGAACATGCAACAACTTAAGATATTTGTGAGAATTTTGGGGACCACTTGAGAAGTGTTGAAACCTCATGGCTATGGTTTTGTAACCTAAATTAAAGCACAGGAACTCCAAACACTGGGTTTTCTGTTGCATACAGTATTAGCAATAAACAGAGGAACAGAGTATGTCTATCCTCACCCTGTGAACATAACCCATTTCAGAAAGATATCGCATACCAGAAGCAATACCACGAATCATTCCCAGAAGTTGAAAGATGGTGAACAGCCCATCGTTACTCTACAAAATTAAGAAGTTAAATCTTCTCTCAAAATTCAATAAGTAAGAATTTCAGAAGCCAAAATTAATTTGTCATCAACAACATTTGTAATTACAGCATAATAGTTCTCGTTTATAGCCGACTAGAATTAAAAGAACATTTTAGGTGAATAACTTTGCAGAAATAATTTAAATTGAACAATAACGTTCTTCACAATCAGCCAAAGATAGTGAAACATTGATGTTCATTTCAAAATATACAATTAATTGAGCATCTTACCCGTAGAAAGATGTCTAAAGAACCATTTTCCATCAACTCAGTCACAATCATAATAGGGTTCCATTTTGTGACAACACCTTCGAGAAAAATGACATTTGGGTCATCAAACTGTCCCATGATGCTTGCCTCGGTCAAGAAATCAAGTCGGTTTTTGTCAGATGCACCTGGTTTCAGGGTTTTATGGCAACAGCCAGTTCTCCTCTGTTTAACGTCTTAAGCCGGCCTTTGCAGACATCACCAAATTCACCTGATTAAAAAAAAACAACAAAGATTCACAAAAACGCAAATAAAGACAAATTAAAGAGACACTAAGTAAACTTAATACACATAGAAGGATATACATAATGCATTTAAATGAGGTACATTCAATGCCAAGTAGTTTTCTGATTTTGCAAATTCTAAGACAGCTATTGACAAACTGTTGTGGGTTTCATTCAGTCAAGTAGCAAACCAAACTTTTCATGTTATAATTTATATGAGATGAAAAAATTAATAAAAATATGAACAATACCTCCGCCGATCACAGACTCAATTGTAATCAGTGACATGTCAATTTCTTTGGTAAATTCTCTAACGGCCTGGTGAGGGTCTTCGTAAGTATGAGGGTCAATGTAAGACCTTATTGTCCCAGGTGGAGTAAACAGAGGTATCATCACTAAAACATAAAATTACACAGACATTTTTTAGAGCCAGAATGAAGACACTTCTCAGGGACACTTTAAGCCAAATGGAATGTCTGCACGGATTGTCTGTAAAGGTCTTTAGTTTATTTTTACTGCAAGCTTGATATCACTGGTCAATTTTCAATAAAGCAATAAAGTAGTGGCACTCTCACAATTCCCCCCCCCCCAATTATCAAACTTTAGTAAAGGGAGATCAGATAGCTAGAAACCAAAATTTTCAATCCCAAAGGGTGGTCACTCAACCAATGGTAAGTAAATTTCATTTAACAGAACTTTTAACAATGACTATATATAGTGTATATAAAAGAGCAGCCATAAAAGTAAACTGAAATAATATTAAATATATTAAATTTTGAACAACCTGTGCTTGGTTTGTCACTATGGATCACAATCTTCCCACATCTTTCTGATCGACATCTAATAAAAGAATAATTAAATAATAAACATTCAGTATATTCTTAAAAATGCCTATCATCGGTCATTAATTAATTATCAACAGAGTTTACAGTGGTTTCCGCACAGGCTAACTTAGTCCTAAAACACTTTAAATCACATTATTATTATTATTATTATTATTATTATTATTATTATTATTATTATTAACAGAATTAATAATAATTATTATTATTATACCATCATCATTGCCATCATCTTTAACCTAAATGAACTTGCAATTCAGTATTTTAAAGAGAAAGACCAGTAAATGTATTTTTAAATAACTATTTTGTGGTAAGATGTGTTAACAATCAAGTAATAATAATAATAATAATAATAATAATAATAATAATAGTTATGATAAGTTCATGATAAGTTTTCAATTAAAGCTATTCATGCACCTAAAATGCACTCAAACTAATAAAGAAATATACCAGGTAGATTTAACATGGAGATATCTGTCAACAGATTTAAATGAAACCCTTCTGAACAATACAATTTCCTGTACAACTTTGCCCTTTATTACTTCCCCCTCCCCAACTCATGACACCAATAATAAGCCAATTTGTTATGCTAATTGCCAACTGCATCAAAAGGAACCCACTGAACAAAAGCATTTTTCCACTTGGCTCATCCAATGCATTGGGTAGAGGCATGACCCGGGACCAATCCAATTAGTGGCTAGGAAAAATGTTTCAAAGTGAACCCAGGAGCAGTGGGAAGCCATTTGTCCAGCCAGCCATTTCACAAACAGCCATAATTCAAGACCAATTTTCCTACACACAGCTGTACCTCAACACCAGAAATAGACCTCATCCCAAAGACATTGCTCAGTTTAGAAATACACCCAAGAGATTACTGTTATGCAATTAAAGAGAGTGAAAGCAGCTGGAAGCAGGCGACCTGCAAATTTATCACCAGCTGAGGCATAGGCATATTACCTAATGCTATCAAAAGAACTAAGTAAATGCATAGAACCACAATAGAAGGAAAATTAAAACCACGTTTTCATGTGCTGGCCAATCAGAAAATGCTGTAATTTTGGCTGTTTGTAAGCACACCACAATTTACCACAGTTACTTTCAAGAAAAGATCTCTCACTGTAGTCACAATCACTGAGACTGAACTGTCAGGCAGTTAATCTGATGAACAGTTGATGAAATGACCGATAATAATACAGACAAAATCATATTCACGTTCAATGCTCTGAAACTTCATCATACGAATTATGTGTTTTTCACAATTACTGTAATAATGATTTGATTTCCTTTGATTATTAACTCTGTCTGTCTGTCTGTCTGTCTGTCTGTCCATCTGTCTATCTCCATCTCTGACATACAATTAACAAATGACGGTTCAGAAAACTTTTGGAAGCTGTTAACACAAAAGGAACGTTACCCTCCAAAAGTGTTGTAATGCAATTTGTCTTACCTTCTGGCAAAGAGAGTCACCATTAAAACAACAATCGTCAAACAGATGACGACACCGATCGCCGAGCCTACGACGATGCCGGTGGGATTGTCTTCGTGCAGCTGAGCTGCAAATAAAAACAATGACATAACAATGAAATTATTCATAAGTGAAAATATTTAACTGAGGTCCGAGTCGTTCGTCAAAGTAAACCGCGGACCACGACGATGACATTAAATACATAAATACTGAATGTGCAGTAGCAAATTCACGGTTATCGATAACAAAACCAGGGGGTCAGGTCAATATTTTAATGGTTCCTCCTTATCCGTGATCAATTGCAAATGGTCTTGTAATTCCAAACTAAAACAAACATTAACAGGTACACTTTGCTCTGACCTCTATCTGTGACCTCAATAACTGTGACCTTAATGACCTCGCGTGCCAATGCACGGCAGAAGAAATTGTTTAATCAGGCAATCACTCGGAAATTACATTCTGCCAAGTGCAATATAACCCCCCACCCCCACTGAACAGCCGCAATATGCACAGAATATGAAGAATTGAGCTGCAAATCGAATGACCTCAATGCTACAATTGCCAGTGCAGTCAACCTCCCGGGACCCTGCTAGAGCTGGCCCGGAGGGAGGGGGAAGGCGCCTGTACAGGGCACCCCTGGAATTTGAAAATAAATAATTTAATAGGCATTCCTGATGTCTTGAAACATTTAAAGTCTTCTCTGCATCTGGTCTGTTTCAAGATGGTTGCATGACATGCTTTAAATATGTGCCTTGCAATGAAAGATCAGTTGGAACAATTTTAAAATTAAAACTATTGCTTTTACATCCACATTTCTGCAATGATGGCTCTTCCACACGTTTATTTCAAAATTTTTATTTCAAGCCTTGTCATGAGTCTAGTGTGTAAGTCACATAAAAATCCTTTTCTTTTAAATCCAGCAACTGCCAACAGCAAACACACATCATTCAGCCAATGGGTATTAATGATAGATTCCAGCTCGTGGAGCATTTTCAAAGCCGATGGAAGGGAAATCAACCAACATTGCTCATTATCCCAAAGACATAGATTACGAAACATAAATATTATTTCACTAAGAAACAAAATTCTCAGTAAAACTGCTGCATAACCAAATGTCTCAATCTGGAAAAGTAGTAAATCTGATAACTTACGGACATGAGCGGTAGTTGCATAGATGACGTCGCTGAACTCTCCCCAACCTTTGGTAGTCCTACCTCTTACCTACATTTATATGCAAATATACAATACAATCAGATCGACAGAGGAAAAGATACTGAAATACCTCACGTGCTGGTGTTGAATTAACTATGGCACATGATAAACTGGGTAGTGTTTACTATAGACCTTGTTATGTACATTGCATTGCGTGCCATCGGCTAATGCCCTAGGAATTATGATAATGGCGCTATAGAAGTTGATTGATTGATTTGATTGATTAGAATGCATTTTCATCATGACAAATTCCAATATTTTACAATGCATTCAAACCAAGCTCTATTTCTTATTGTGATTATGAGTTTGCGAAAGTGTATCTCTCGTGACTGGGTGGCTCTCTCCATGTGTCAGCCTTAAAACTGAGAGATGTTCTACCTAACTGGGTTCAACCAGCAGTTCGAGATTTCATTTCTCACACAGTCATATGTCTGCCAGCACAGAGAGAAGTTAAAATGGTTTGTGTAATATATATCAAGGTTTGGTGATAGACAGTGAAGCTTTAGTAGATGTCTACAAAGAAAGGCTGCTATAATGAATGCCTGACAAAGTGGACACACACAATTATCAAAACACATGTACAACAACTGAATGGTCACGGGAACACAGAACAGGTCAGAAAGGGATTGGAGATGAGCAAAAGCACTGGAGAAAAAGTTAATTTATGGGAAATGAGCTTTTACGAGTGCTGTATAAATTAGGTTGAAAATAATAATAATAATAATAATAATAATAATAATAATAATAATAATAATAATAATAATCAGGAACACGATTAGGGTGGCATATCGTACAAGTAGGCTACTGCTAGGACATTGAACAAATACAAATACAGTAAGTTTGAAATGGCATAAATCACAGTTTTGGACAACTGCGGTTGATTACATTAGATCTCAGAAAAAATCCTGGCAATGTTAAGGACAACACTTGACAGCTTTGACCAAAGTGCAATTTCTTACTCTGACTTTCAAAATGAAGGACAGAAGCTGCAAACAGGGAACAACTGCCCAGTATAAAGAAGTATACAGCCATTGAAAAGTTCAATTACATTAACCCATATATGCCTAACTTTTTATTTCCTCACTATATTGAAATATTTAGTCAAATCTGCACCTAATAGCCTGGAACTAACTATTTTTGGAAAATTTTGACGGAAGAAACTATTCTGATCCTTTATAAAGGATGCTAGGCACTTATTGGTGCATAAATGTTAAACTAATACTTCCACGAAGCAGTGTGTGCAAGCATTGTATATTTGCAAATTGTTTGATTTTTCTTAAGAACTTCATGGAAATTTTTTATAAACAAAAAAATGCATCAACTGAATCTTCCAAATGTCATGTGTCAGCCATCAATTAGCACCAGGAATTAGCAATAAGCGGTTAGCATCACTCTCGATGAAAGTCAATCAGTCTTTACGTTGTAAGCCAACATTGCACTTCAAGGCAAACAAAATGGGCCTTCTTCTTGTAAAGCTGACTACTTTTCAATGTTTGAAACCTGATGGTCTTTGCCATCATAACGGACCGACTGAACCCTTCTGTCTAGAACCAACAATCTGTTCACACTTGCTATAGACTAACAATATCTCGTCTGAAGGACAGATAATTGAGGCAACAAGAAGTATCTGCAGGTGATAGTTTGTATATGTAATAAGCATTCTGAGTAGCAACATCGACCATCTGGATAAATAGTGACCATCACACTTCTTGGACCTGAGGGAAATTCTGTAGCAGCCCACATTCTGGTCCATGGATCCAATGGTTGCTGGCTGGATAACTTCTATCACCTTCTTATGGGCTGATGACCATCTTTCACTTTCTCAACTGGATCAATGTCATGCAAGTTTGGCCACAGGGCTGTTGTCGTGCCATTGGTTGATGATGTTGCATCATAACTGTAGTCAAAGTGTCCTCTTTCTTCTTCATGTCAGATATTGATATAAATGGGCATCTGTCCGTTCAGTTGACACACAGAGTGCCAGTTGCTCCAATATTCCTGGAGTGAAGTAATCCAAGAGTCGTGGCAATGTGGAAAAATTACCAAAGTACAGTCTGTAAGTTGGTCCAGGTGACAAAGATTTTGTCAAAATTATGACAACTGACCCTCCAAGACCCAGATCTTGGTGTGCCATGGAACCTTTGCTCTGGTAGAGCTCAAACTGTGATGTGATGCATGTAAATCATGTAAGCCATTGAGACCAATGGTTGGCGTATGCTGTATAATGTGTGACGGATATGCCTAGCATCCTTTATAAAGGATCGTACAAATCTGGCGCCCTAAAAATCTTGTGCAGAAAATATGATGAAGCTGCCATTGACATGAGTAGTAATAGATGTCAAATCACATTGTTGAACTAAATTTAGCTTTTTATGGTGAAATTTTAGAAAAATTACAATATACCTTTTGTCAGCTATAGTTACAGGTGACAAAAACAGCTTTCAACTCTGAATCAAGATTTAAAATGTGAAAATATTCAGAACCAAAACACTTTTCTTAAAAGGTCACTTATTCAGTGAAGTCAATATAGAATTGCAATGCAAAAAAATCTTCATTGGCATAAATAAGTAAGTAAAAAATCAACCATCCTTTATAAAGGCTCCTAGGCATATATGGGTTAAAGTTCTGCACTGATAGGCAAAGTGCTGGGTATTATTACTGACAGTCTGACAAGGGACTGTTACACAATGGAAACAGATCCTCACCAACACCTCGGCAAACAAACACCCCCTCCACCAGAAAACATTGTCAATTGGTCTTTTGCCATTAAGTGGCACTAGAGGACGGCAGCTGGAAAGACCTTTATGTCAGCCAGAAGTTGCTTTGTTGAAATGGTCACAAGACTTGCCAACAAAGAATAGATCCACTTCAGTGACACCGGGACAGTGATCGGGTCCATCGAAGCGGAAAGCATCAACTAATTCCGGACGGTTCTTTTGCTTCTTGGCAACAACATTTAATCCTCTGTATTCGATAAAGTAGAGGAAGCAATTTAATGAAATCAATAGAGCCTTGTATCCGAGACACAAGATCCATTCATTCCATTCAGTTACCCGGGTCACATTTAAATCGGGCTCCATTTGCTTCTGCTGAGAAAATCTTTTTTTTATAATTGCCTCCCCAACAGAATGCACCATCTCTGTTATCTGTTCATAGACCATCTGCACTGCACGTGCCTTGCGTGTCTCATGGAGGTGGGCCCTCGGTTCATACAATCACAGGCATTCAATTGCTTGACTGATGAAATATTAATACCCTGGCAACAGCTCAAGCAGAACAAAGAAGTTGCAGAAACTAAGACATTAATTAGTTTAGGGGGATGGATATGCTTAACAATCAACTAACTGAGAAAATAGCATACAGTCAAATACAGTTACTGTTATATTCAAGAACTGTACAAAACAAATGAGTTGACATCAATGGCTGTCAAAAGATAAACAATTTTAATGTACAGTATATAGCACTTTGAAAACAAGTCAAAGAGCTATGAAAATCCTATCAGTGTCCAGTTCATGCCAGTGGACATGCCAGTGACCGAGGATCATGACACCACATTTCTTGGCTTTAATTCCAAGCTCCTTTTTAGATAGATAGATAGATAGATAGATAGATAGATAGATAGATAGATAGATAGATACTATATTGCATGGCGCTATTTTTACAAATGTGCCGCTACTGCTGAGTCAAAGTCAAATTGAAAAAGTGTGTCTTCAGTCTGCTCAAGAAGACAGCGGGCGAGACAGGTTGATCACGCATGGACTTAGGAAGGGAGTTCCACTTTTGAGAACCGGATGCCCTGAAGGACCTATCTCCAATTTTCCTGCGAGTTCTGTAGGTGGTAAGTATTCTTGAGTCGTCAGACCTGAGCACCGTGTTAATCATTAACCCGATACCCGATACGGAGGGGTGACTGTCACCCCTTCAGCTTTTCCCAACTTTTGTCAGACCTGAAGAAATTTTTTCAAACACTTTTAGGTACCTGTATGGTGTTCATTTGCACACATTTTGACATATTTTGTCATCTCTTTGCTACAGGTATTTGATTTATTAATAATTAATGTATTTAAACGTAACTCTAACACTAGTATAGCAGAGTATCAAAGAGGAACAGCTTAGGGCAATATAAGTGCAGTAACAGAGCTGCAACCCCCTTTGAACCAAGAATTTCAATTTTGAGATACAATGTCTGAATGTAAAATGTAAAACGGGCTTACAATTAGGCCAAATACAATGAAAGCAAAGTAAGCCGTAAATGCTGTAAAAGAGTGCAACAAACATTCAAAGCATACATTATGCGAAGGAATTGCATTGGACAGTACTCAATTTAGAGCGGCATGCAATTGACATGACTACCAGTATGTAATTCATGACATTTGGCGGTATATATTATACATTTATTAGTACAGAATACAGTTGATTTTTAGTACAGAATACAGAGTACAGTTGATTGCTTGAAATACGAGCATAATAGTTAAGAAGCATTCATATATTGTCATTTATATACATTTGTAGCCAAATAACCACACAATTTTAGCATTCAATGGATCTAACTACAAAATATCAATTTTGTAGAGATTTTAATTTGTGCAACATTGATGATCCAATAGTGCATAACAATGTTTATTCTTCAGAGGCGGATCTGAAGATAGATGCAGTGAGATTTGTGTGAGAGGAGTCCCCCTCAGAAGTGATAACAAAAAAGCTTACATATGTTAACTAGATTTGTAGTCACCAAAGGCAGGTGATTTGGGCATCTTTGTATTATTATTTTATTATTGCAGAAGGTTATTACGGTCCCTTTCAAAGTTTTAATGCAAGACAGTCTTGCATAAACAGCGCCATGATGTCCTATCCAAGAGCGATTGTCAAAACGAAGTCTTAAACAGTTGAGTTTCAACAGCTTCATGGTGGCTTTCAGATTGGTTGTCACTGTTTCTCAAGTCCCCCACAGGGTTCTTTTTCCATCTTCAAGCTGGCTGAAGGGGGAGAATGCCATTTTGGGCATTGTGATCCCCATACGGGGAAACATGACCTGTCCAGCGTAGCGTTGACCTCATTAGGAAAGCTTCAATTCCAGAGATATGACAAATCTCTGCGACTTCTGTATCTGGGATTTTGTCTTCCCATTTGACATGGGCAAGTGAGGGTCCTGAGGCAGCGTATATGAAAGCTGTTCAGTTTGCGAATGTTGTGGCGATAGAGAACCCATGATTCACTGCCTACAGTAATGTGTTGAGCACTGCTGCTTTGTAGACGGCGATTTTGGTGTCCGAGACGTATTCCATGGTCATTCCACAGCTTTGGGAGAGCATATTGAAACGCTGAGGCTGCTTTGGCTAAACGAGCATTGATGTCAGCATCATTTGACAAAAAGCTACCAAGGTAACAGATGTAACAAGGCAACATTGCAACATCCAATAGTGCATAACAATGTTTATTCTTCAGAGGCTGTGCTGAAGATAGATAGGGAGTGGGATGGACAGGGAGTGGGATGGTAACCGCCCCTCAGAAGTGGTTACAAAAAAGCTTAGCAGTGCAAGGTTAACTAGATCTGACTGTAATTGTGGCCAAAAGACCGTATTGAAACAGTAATGTATTGAAGGATCTAATTAGCAGTCATAACAATAAGACATTTTAAATGCTCTAACTTTTAGTTTGTTGGTGATTTGAGCATTGCAAGTGCTATAGTAACATCTGCAATTTCTAAAAATTGAGTCTGTTTTCAGTTTCGCTGTTGACATGGCTTCAAGTGCTGTATTTTGCTTCATACTTTTATAATGAGTTTACAAATAACTTCTATGTATATCTAAGAGTTCTAGGTATAGCTGTGAATTGACGAGTACCATTATTACCAGGAAAGAGTATCTTGATTGCTGCATCAGATGATAGAAAGTGATGTTTGGTGAGTTAACAACTGTGGCGGTTGCATTGACCGGTCGGTCAGAATCCTTCCAGCTCTGGACCTCGTATGCCTCAATGGAGGTGTCCGGTACGTCCCAGCTGAGGCTGATGTGATCGCTGCCAAAAGACGTGATGCGTACGTTCCTTACTTTCGAAGGCACTGAAACATAGAGCATCACGTAATGTCTACATAGAACAGAATAACCATAACTACAGTCAAATCTGACGAATATCATAAGCAAAGGTTCTCAAACAGGGCAGATCCTACTGAACCAACCACTCTAAACCCTATTATAATTATTATTATTATTATTATTATTATTATTATCATTGTCGTTATCATCAGTCAGAAATGTTTCAAATCATGTGGCAAAAGAAGAAGTTAGCATAACAAGGAGTTGAAAAGCATACTGAAGAATAATAAATAAATGATGTCAAAAGAAATGAAACATCAATCAACTGTGGTTGCAAAAGTCAAGTAAGCAGCAAGATGACATCCTTTTAAAACAATAATTCTGGATCAAACGGGTTGCAGTGAAATGGGTTGCGTCCTGTGACCAGCTTTGAATTGAATCTTGGGGATTGGAACTGGTTAGTAAAGGTCAGCGAATCATCTCTGTAGGTGGCAATGCAACACTTGAGTACGGTAGGAAGATAACCCAGGATGGTTTAATCTACTCAACTGCAGAGCAGACTACTGTAAACTCTAGCACTGGTCAATTCAGCAATTCTCCATTTTCACTATAGGTGCAAATATTAAACATACAGATCACATAGTGAAAACAAATGGCCATCTGGAGTCACTGCTGCTAACTGTCTTGTATTTTCTTTCAGCAACAAAATTCTCTGTGTTTATCATTGTGTGCCTATCCCACGTCAGTGTAATCAGCATGAAGTAATGATAACAACTATTCTGTATTCTGCTTTACGACTGTTTTACCAGCATTGATTCTGTCTGATTACAGTGGTTTTATTACTACCGTCATTTGGGGAAATGCAGTTAGCAGACGGTGGAAGTTTATCCACAGAAGGGACAGATGAATACAAAATTGTATAAACAGGGCTGAAGAGCGACGACAGGAAAAAAGCATCGCAGGACGATTGATAGAATTCACCTCTGGTCTCTTTCACAGTAATGTGCATTGTAATGATTCAGACTGACATTCAGCCATTAGTCAGACATTTGCTCATTCTTAAAATGCAAAAGTGAGATCCATTCATCATTCAAAGTCAAAAGGGTTACATGTCCACTGTGATGCGCCATCCATATCATCAAATACATAACATAACTGCCAAGTTGTCCAATATGATGAACAGCAGAGATGGTAAAATGGTCATGGACCATATGGGTCACCGATACTCAATGACCCATCAAATTTCTAAGACTGACTGATGGTGCAGTCATGCAACCCAGGAAATTTTAAGTTCACTTCCATTGACAAATAAAATGTTGCCAATGCAATGCCTGCCTCTACTCTCTGATAATGGAGCCACTCTGGAGTGATGTCATGTTGGTCAAATTTTTTAATTCTGTGGTATTTTATTATAGGGTAGATATGTTCTTTTATGTTCAATGGATAAGGCTATTAATGTTTTATTGCCAATGACCCATGTGTCAAGGGTCACATAGGTCAAAGGTTCAGTGGGTCACATTGGTCATTCTGAGTGACCCAATGCCCTCTGACCAACAGATGTGGATGGTCAGGCATTTGAATCATGAGCAAAGACTACACACACAATAAGATGCAATGACACTGTCAATGACTGTCACCAGTCATTTAATGCATCAGGCTCAACCTGATGCCTGAATCAGTATTGTCAATAAGATTGCTGTTGATGATTAATGGCAGATTGATGTTGCTGTTGATGATTAATGGCAGAGATGCGTCAAGTGCACACTGCCAGAGGATTTAGAATTGCAACAATGTACAGAAAATTTGAATGACAAAGAGTAAATCTGATCTAAATTCATATTCATATCTTTTCTTTGAATGTCACAGCATTTCTGGTCCACAGTCAAAAGTTGATGCCATGCATTGAAGTCTGCTTAACATCACACAGTTTAGACAGTCTCATGTTACATGTAACACAAACTGGATTTGACAGGTTCTATCAAAGGCAGTCCTCATCTTCAAACATTCATTGATTTCAATTGGTTAAAATTTTCATAATAAGTTCATGCAAACAGAGATGATGATATGCACTAGTCTAATCTCAATTTCATGAAAAAAGGATAATATAAGTGACTAAAATAAAACTGAAATAACAATAAGTCCTATTCAACATAACCAATAATGCCAGTCTGGTAATCTTTCACTTCTGTCAATTCTACTGCTGTCTAGAGAGCACAATGATGTTGAATACATAAAATTCTTGGGTTGGAAGTTATCAACAACCAACCAACCAACCAACCAACAATCAATCAATCAATCAATCTCAATCAGTAACTCAAATAACATCCTAAATCAATCAACCAATCAATTCATCAATCAACCAGTTCATCAATCCATCAATTCATCAATCAATCAATTCATCAATCAATCAATCAATCAATCAATCAATTCATCAATTAACCAATTCACAAATCAATCAATTCATCAATCAATCAATCAATTCACTCATTAATCAATCAATTCATCAATCAATCAATTCACATATCAATCAATTCATCAATCAATCAATTCATTCAGTTATAAATCTATCGATCAATTAATCAGTACTTCACTGACCACCAGTGGTCCGTGGACCACCACTTTAAGAACCACTGACTTATGCTATAATAAACTGGAACTGATTAAATCCCACTATCATTCTGGACACTTTAGTCCAAATATGGACTTAAGTGGGGTTCAGCTGGACACTCAATGGTAAAGAGTAAGATGGTTTCTGAATTTCTTAAACTGCATTATGACAACAGCAAGAAAATACCTTCCTTTCTGTCCAACTGTTCTGCTCATTTCATGCAGTGATGGGATAAAACACAACTAAGAAATTTCAGATAGCTAGAACATCGATATAAATACCAGCTGACTCTGTAGTCAGAAGGATTTCAGTTGAACTGTGGATCCCACTGACTAAACTGACTCCGTTCTCTGCAAACACGATGATTTTATATTGCGTACTGGAGGCTAAACCAACCAGCGAAACTCTATCAATAGAAAAATCAAACAGTCAATTTAAAAATCATTGCACCAACAAATTTAACAACATTTGTATGCAAAAAATGAAACTCCAAATAAATCAAGTGATTCCAAGCCCAATTCATTAGACAAATCCATTACGACATGTGACATTAAGTTAAGTATGAGAAAACTTCCAAGTGCCATGCGAAAGCTCATTGCAAATTCTTGGTGGAAACAATTAGTAAACGGATATGCAAATGTTGCAACATGTTAAATAATTTAGTATGGGAAAGAAACAGAACAATAGCATGAAACAAATGTCCTGATAAAGCAATTTGAACATATCATCTAACATATCATCTATGACTGAACTGTTCACAAGATCTAATCTAATCTAATCTTAAACTTCTATAGCACCACTTCATAATGCACAGGAGCATCAACCGATGGCACACCAAAATCCAAATAATTAAAGATCCAGGTCAAATCCAGGGTATCCGGCCAGGAAAACAGGTGACAGTCTATGGTGGATAGGCCAGGTCAAAAAGATGGGTTTTTAATCTTTTTCTAAAAATCTGTATTGAATTTGTAAAAATCTGTAATGAATTTGCAAGAGCAGTTATTTCAATTTTTCAGCAGTTGTATCACCACTTCAAACAAAACAACTAACTGAATATTATTCTAACAAATCACAAATATCACCACCAGAATAAATACAGTCAAATGTGTTACTGTCATAACCAAGGGCCAAATCAATTTATGACAAAGGCAGACCTGACCTTATCTTTTGGTTGAATAACATATACTGTAAGTAACATGACATGGAGTAGGTAAGTTGTGTACAATTAAATGGAGCTGCAGCAACTGGCTTTGGCTGCATTAAAATATATGTTTGCTAATTAACAGGCAGATAAAAATATTTCAAATTTTACTTCACTTACAAAACGTCGAGAGACGGATGATTCAGTAAGTCAGTCAGTAAGTAAGTCAGCACCAGTCAGGAAAGTACTTCAAGAACAAGGAATTGGTATTTTGGTATCTGAACTTCAAGAACAAGAAATTTGTATTTTTGTATCTGAAAGAACCTGTTCTGAGAGAAAGAAACAGGCAGACAAGCAGACAGACAGGCAGATAGACAGGCAAGCAGGAACACACACACACACACACACACATTCTGCAAATATGTTTGAAAGCAAGTTCTTATCCCCTTACTAACAGCCAGATTGCTTAGCTTGCTACTTGCAAATGCCTTAAAGGCATTGTCCACCATGCCTTAACATTTTCCAGTGCTGTGGCCAAAGGGGACAATACTAAGGACCAACGATACTTCAGGACTGAGGTATCTGATTATTCTGCCTAGAACACGTACAGCAGAACAGCACACTTTTGACTTCCTCCAGGTCCTGTTCTAACCTGATGGTGATATTCAGCTATGTCTAGGCTTTCAAAAAACTGCCTACAGGTAGGCTGATGGCAGTAAATATCACTATCCTCCCAAGAGACGAAAACCATGAGAGCCATACACTTAAGAAAACCAAAAGGATCTACACTTCTAACATATGGACTAAAGAAACACATACAAGAGGATAGAATTTCTGAGAGTATGCCTGAAGATCCGAAGTGGTAGCTTAACAAAGTCCTTTAAACATGAATACCAAAGAAAGAAATTCAGCTTCTAGCAAACATATGTCTTTTACTTCAACCAATAGATTCCCTAGTACTGGCAATGCATTACTAATGTCAACATAAAAATAAGACTTATTTTTCCAGTAAAGAGATCTGATACTAAGATTACACAAATGCTTTGTTTTGACTTAGTAATTGAGAGCTACAGTAAAAGGCCAATAATGTAATCCTGCCTAGTCCATCTACCTAAATAAGGCTGGCCAACAAAAAGCAGCCTTTCTACTTGCAGATCTCCTTGTTAACATGAAAGAAGGTGATCTTAAGCTTCAGAAGTCTTTGTATAAAGTGTCCAGGGGCTTAGCCAGGAATTTGATTGGGGAGGAGGTATAAATTTGGGGCATGGGTATATATTGTTATATATATATATATATATATATGTTGAATATGCTGTATTATATATATACTGATTTTGGGAGGTACATATACCAATATACCCCCGTCGCTATGCTCCTGAAAGTGTCTTATAAAAAGGAGATATATAACATGTTCTGTGACTAGGTAGTCATTCACAAAATATGCAGCTTTGACAGAGCAGGTTAATTAGACTTGATGAAACTCTCCAGGCAGATTCCCAGAATTCAAGCCAGTTGTACATCTATCTTAAATTTAACACTAGAAATCTAGAAGGCAAAATCCACCCATTAACATTACCGGTAAATCAGATAAATGATTTTAAATGGCACCATGAAAATTACCAGTAACCAGTGGTAAATAAACTAAAGGAGGTTTTAAAATTTTCATCTAGTTTAAATTAAGTCAAAGGCAAAGAAATCTAGATCTGAATGGCATCAGAATTCAGAGGTACACACCTGAAATAGACGGCAGAAAATATATTGAATGATATTTACAGTGATCTGTAAAAATCTAACTGCAAACATTAGAGTGAAGATGCAAATAACAGCTTCCCACCTGATCCAACAAGCTCATTAAAAGCAACAGCAATTTAAAAGCTGTTTGACAGAATAATATTTAAAGAGGAACAGAGTAACACAAACCATACTGAACAGTCAACCTCACCTATTGTTAATCATATTAAATTCTGCAGTTTTCTCAATACCACAGAATCTAAAAAGTACCAGTACTTCATGCTATGTCTATGCAAGTCATTCAACTTCTGATAAAGACAACACCATCTAACATCACATGACCTGAAGTCTGAAAAGTCATTTGGATCTACTTGTACTTTCATAGCCATTCCATTAGAACACATGGTGGACAGAAAGTGTAAACAATGAAGATAATACCAACAAAACACATATATTATGGAAGATATATAAAAATATTATAATCACCAACATCAGCAAAACTAATGTCTAGTGATGTTCATTGTTCATAGATTGCTTTAGTTGATATTTGCAGTAAATTGATCGCTAAAAATGTTTCTGTATATGACTGAAAAGTTATATTTAACATAAAGTGAAGAATGCTATCTAATGATATACTTAACCAGTCTGCTATGGCTTCTCTAGGATTCTTCCTGCATAATACATTAATTACACTTTTTCAGCAAGACAGTGTAACATCTCTCACTGCCCAAGCACCGTTTACTATGCCTTATTTTGTCTATGGATATTTCAGTCACAAGATTTTGAATAAATTTAACACTGACCACACACACACACACCCACCCACACCACCCACACACCCACACCCACACCCACACACACACACACACACACACACACACACACACACACACACAGAGGCATGTTTGAATCAATTCACCTATCTCAGTGAAACCATGCAGAATGAATCCGTCTTCCTTGTATATGCAAAAAACACCAAACACAAGATCACTACCAATATATATTCAATTACTTGCGGCATCCATCCATAGAAGTCAAAGGAACAAGCATCCATTTAAAGTACAATGCTGAGGATAGGTTTTGTCAACACATTTGTCAGTGGTCAGACAGTCAAGTATCAAGAACACCAGGAAAGTTGAAATATTTATCTACTCATTGAATTATAAATACACTTTCATTTGTCAAGGTGGAAGGAATAAACATCTGAAAATTTCATGTCTGCTGAGAATTTGAACCTGATTCAACAGAGAAGCTCTGATTAAAAACATCCCCTACACACCTGAGCCATGGAAGCAGTCAGACTGAGACTGAATTACTGAATTTAGCAGAATTGTCCATGGGACATATTTTTCTGTCACATCCCATCCCATCTCATCCCATGTGATTCCCATTATAATATTTCAAGTTCAAGTGAAATTATGAAATCAAATTTATGAAGGTTAGGTTTAACTTTAGAGTCTAGATATTAAATAGGACTACAATTACAAAGAGACATGTAAAATGACAGAATTTATTAACTCTATTAACTTCTATGTCCCACCACAATATATAGATGCAAATATATGAAGAAAACATAAGGGCAAAAAGCTTTAAAAAGTTAAAAATAAAGAAATTTAAGAGCAACTCTGACGTAGATCAAGTTGCTATGACATGGCTACTGTCCCATGGGAAATACCAATGTGTGCTGTGGATGACGTCACTTTATTTACACATCATCCACTTTATTTACCGTATGGTTTTGCTTTGTAATAAGTAAATAAGTAGTTTCTATAGCGTTTTCAAAAGCAGGTGCAACATTAGCTGCTTATTCATAGGTGCTTAATAAATAAGTACTGGTAACTCGCCATTAACATTACCGGTATTTTATTGTTGATGGCAAAGTCTGCATATCATATGCGAACTGTAATTTAGAAAGGTAAAACTTCATCAGAGGTCACTCGTCGGGGGGGGGTCTTCTTCCGGAGTCCGGGGTGCTTTCTGCAAATTGACCCCCTCTCCCCCCACGTTACAACACTGATTGAAAGAGCATTCACAGCTCATAAATTTTAGAAAAGATGATGAAAAATAATTCTGACCTGCATAAGATAATGACTTATAATAATTCAGCAGCAAAGCCACTCCAAGTTCTAGGCTGTTCTATTGACTCCATTTCTAAATAACGCATGATGGCAAGCCCATTCGGTGGTTGACCAACAACGTAAAGCACATCAATTGTTAAAAAGCAATGACTTTGGCCAGATCAAAACCAACACAGAACACACATTGTTACGGCTGTAACAAAGCACTCTCTCTAGGCGTGACTATAACACATGCACAAAGTGACCACTCAAAACCACACTGGCTACAGACACACAGCAAAAGTGAGTAGAAGAATGGATTATTCACTGTTTCACACAAACTACAGACAAACCGGGATAATACAACACCCAATGACTGCTCATATTGTATGATATTATTCTAAATTGATGTTAGCAGTATTTTAATGTGGTTATGGTTATAATGGTGACTGGGGACAATTGTGTAGCATAAAGTAGAAAATATTACATTTTAAGAGGAACCATAAAATTATTATGGTTGTACTGAATTCTGGCTCCAGCACACTTTGAGCAAAGTCGAATTCTGGTCATTTTCACAAGTCCGGCTCCAGCCAAAACCGGTCAAAATTTGGCCGGAATTGTACTGCCTACACATGGAAATTTTTTTCACAGTTTCACCCCAAGTACTAAGTGCAGTTATATGTTTTAGCATGTAATTATATCAATTAATGAGTAATGAATAATTTTTCTGATTAAAATAAGTCTAATAACAAATACAACAATTGAAGTTATCGCTCAGCTGAACAATCAATTTATTATTATTATTATCATTATTATCATTATTATTATTATTATTATTATTATTATTATTATTATTATTATTATTATTAAGAGCATTTCTAGAGCGCAAATAATCGCAAAGCAGCAAATGCGCTAATGTCAGTTGCGAACTGGCAATCGTCTCCTGTGCTACAAGTTGAACAGCGACTCTCGCTAACCTTTTTATTTTAGTGAGATCTGCTCAGTTTTGCTAGATTATTGTTTTGTTATATTGCTTCAAAAATAAGTGAATTTGAAGAAAACCTAAGAAATTATCAACAAGTATGACCTTGTTTGTTTCAAATATTTAACTGAAGGCTTTTGCCAACATGAATCCTGTTCAAAAAGTATTGTATTTAATGTTCAATACTCATACAATGTAAACCAATTAATATAATCGTGCAGCATTTAACTTCTTCTATACTAAAGTTTACAAATGGCTTCCTAAGTAACAATATAAAGTACAAGCATCAAAAATTATTCATATAGTAATATATACACAAAGTATCAGTAGACTAAAGTTAATGCCACAAAACATCACAATAGCACACACAGGCATCTGAAATGAAAGGCATAAGGAAAATAATGAGAGTTTCCTGGAAAGCAAAGAAAACGAATGAATGGGTAATGGATAAAGCAGAGGGGTTGAAAGGACCCTACTGGAAGCAGTTAGAAAAAAAACCGAAATAGTGGGGACATATTGTGAGAACAAAACAGGAATGTCTAGAGAAAGAAATAATACGAGGCACAATGCCAGGATCATGAAAAAGAGGTAGACCAAGAAAAAAGTGGGAAGACAGCGTTAAAGAATGGACAAGATTCATCATAGAACAGGCAACAAGAACAGCAGAAGACCGTAACACTTGGAAGAAGACAGTCCACAATGCAGCCAATCTTCGGAACAAGACAATACAGTGAAACCCACTTAATTGCATAGGTGCCGTGCAAGCCTTGCTTATGCAATTAACTGGGCTATGCAAATAGCCGGGACGTCTGATAATTAATTGTACGCACAAAACACTGGTTCGGGTTTTTATGTTGTTATGCAATTATGCGGATTATGCAATTAAGCGGTATGTGATTAAGTGGGATCCACTGTATAATCAATGCATGAAATTTAATTGCAAAATGCTGTCACATGCCTTGTGAAATTGAGCATTGATTGAGCAGGTATGTAATCAACGTGACTTCCACAGGTGATGCATTCCACACGGTAACGAAGGTCAGCTCTTCCGCCAGTGTCCCTTGGACGACTCCAGGAAAGGTTGATGACCGAATGACTCATGAACACAGCCGACAAATTCTGAACGGCTGACGGCGGTCCTAGAAAACGAGTCAAAGAATAGAAATTTCTGTGGAAAAATTTAAAAACTATATAACAGTTGAAAAAACTCAGTGGCTAAATCATAATAGAACCAAATTGAAACATAAATTAGAGTTTATTGACTCGGTAATCAAACAGAAACTCAAACCTAGTTTAAAACGTCATCAGCATCACACACACACACACACACACACACACACACACACAAATACAAGTATACTAGATGTCTGATGTTATACAAGGCAGACTTGAGTAGCATCTTAAAAAAGAAAAACCTATATGCAGAGAAAACATTCAATTATATTTCTTAGGTCACTAATCTCTCAATGGGCTCTCAGTTTCCAAATTTAAGCTTCTCAACTGGTTTCAAGAACCTTATAGACTTTAAAGTGACAGCAACTTATCTTCAAAAGAGTATTTTGTCTGACTTATTTGTTTATGCTTTTATCAGATCAGACAACTTAAAATCATATGCTCTTCTCTTTTCATGCCAGCAGCCAAATCTCTGGAGAGAAGTCGTGCCTATAGTGATACTGATTTGCAAAAGTGGTCCGTTCGGATTTCCATCACATGATCGATATGTCAACTCTACCTAATGCCACACAATTTTAGTTGTCCTGTGAATATGATGTTAAGAGGGTCTTTAGTCCACAGTAGCAATGTGCGAAATAAACTCACAAAGTATCACTGAATAAAATTATACTATCCAAAAAAGGGACCATCACAGATCTTAGTGTGGGGGAGGGTCAAAAGTTTTTGACATAATTATAGGGGGGTTACTGAAAGTTTATAGTTATTGTTATCGCTAGACATTTTCAGGAATCGACTGAAGTCTTGGCTTTTTAAGACTAGCTACTTAGTTTAATTTTGTTTGAAGTGTTCGCGCAGTCTTTTAGACAAGTTACCACTATAATCTTGACGTTCTCTTACTTACTTACTTATTGACAAAGGGTAGCGGTCAAAATTGGACTGGGTGGACTGGACTGCCGTTGCAAAAATTATTACGGGAGACAGAAGATAGAAGTGGAAGACGGTGGTTCATAGTGTGGCCCAACCTCGGATCGAGGATGGCTAAGAACAGAACAGAACATCCAAAAAGGAAAAAAACTCAAACATATGGCTCTAATCACCGAGTCAAAATCCTAGAATATCAGATGTTACTGAGTCAGTCAATTATAACAAAAGAAAGACTCCAACAGAGAAGTTTGATTTATCTTACAATAACCCAATTAACACTAATCTAATTACTTTCCAGATGCTTTGTTTTTGTTTCATTCGGGAACAAAAGAAACAAAAAATCACAGATTCCAGTAGACACTAGGCTATATATTCAGTGGAAAAAATGGGTATGCTGGAAACTGTGTGTGAGGCTGAACGGCTGCAAGTTCAACTCTGTCTCCGTCAGTCACTTGCTACATAAAGATAAAGGGACAAAAGAGGGCAAAAACCCCTATGCAAATGAAGTTGATATAGCATTAAATGAGAATAACAAGATTATTGGGGAGCGTCTGTACCTTCAAATGCTAATGGTTACTGGCAGCTGGGGACTGTCCATTAATTATGTCAACAATTTTTTGGTCAATTTTGACCCCTTATACCTCCTTGTCAACAACTGTCAACTTTCAGTGACCCCCTGTAATTAAGTCAAAAACTTTTGCTCCCCCCACTAAGATCAATGACAGGTCCCCTAAAAAGTTAGAAGGTTATTTTTTTGTGGTGATGACCTTTTTCCTTTTCCTTTGTTCATCAAGCGTCAAAATGTGGTGGTGATGACCTTTTTTGCTTGTCATGCTTTTTTCCGTTGTAATAAATAGTATTCCATGAAATTTCCTATTTTTTATCATTTGCAAAAAATGAAATTGTTGATGTCAACTTCTCTTGACCCCTCCCCCTGTCAATAACTGTCAACCGTTTTCAAACTCCTCTCCCCTATTTTTTGACGTAATTAATGGACAGCCCTGGCAGAAAATCTTCCTCAAAATTTCCTAATTTTTTTTAGAGTAGCACCAAGTAAAACACAGTTGCCAGTAAACACCAATGCAAATGAGCCAGAGGAGCAATTTCTGATTTTTTCAGTATTCTTATCACTATTTTCAATGCATCTATATCTTCAAGTGAACAGCTGCATCTTCTGGCAATATTCACTCTCATTTATAACATGAATTCATTAGGCACAAGGCACAGAAAGCCAAGGGTTCTCTAAGTACTTATAAAACACACGTGGCTTCAAAAATAAAGCATTTTTCAAAAATAAAATACAACAATTTTGCAAACCCAACTGCCTCCATGCTACTCAAAAGTGCAAGTGTTTGTTATAAGAAGTGGCTTTTCACACAGGCTAATGCCTCCTCCTAAACAACTTGAAATGAATTAATATTTGTTTCCACTTAAAAAAGAATGAGATTACATAGCAAGACCATAATGTGAATGAATAGCCGGGTGGAACATAGTGATGATGATGATGATGATGATGATTATTATTATTATTATTATTATTTTATATTATTATTATTGTTATTAACAACCATAGCAAAGAATATCAACCGGAAAATTTGCACAGATGGTTCAAATTGTTTCTGATGTCGACTTCATTATATTTATTATTATTATTATTATTATTATTATTATTATTATTATTAATTTATTATCATTAAGCATAATAATTATTGTTATAGCTATTTGAACTCACTGGTACAAGGCATGGCTGGACTGTCTGATGGGCTTCGAAAATATCCATCAAGACATTGGCAGTTGAAGGATCCAGCTGCCATTGTTTGACTGTTTTCTGGACATGGCTGGCAGAAATCACTGCCCATCTGCCATTTGAAAGTCCCAGAAGGACAAGCTGAAATACACACAAAACCACTCAACCATCAAATTTGAAATTGTTAACCAAAATAATCCAATAATTATCTTATTTAGCTTTCAAGAACTATCAGGAATTTCAAGAATGCTACACTACAGACATTATACTATGGAAATGAGTATGAAATAGAATTGTATTTAATCAGCCAAACTAATACCTAGATGAGCAATAAGACCTGGATAGGAAGGACCGAGGGAACAAAGGCATTGACATGTCAACTGGTTTTGAATGGGCATTAACAATCAGTGCACTTTAGGCTGATTACTAAAGCACTGATATGAAGTCCCAGATAAAGTGAATATTAATTTTAGAAAACTCCAACACAGAATCACTTGCGATAAACAAAGCAACATTTAAACAAATATTTTCAGCATGAAAACAAAACACTTTCTAAAATCTAAATCCAAGTCTTTTTTACTCTTCATTGTCTTTAGCTTAAGTTTGAATTCAATCTCCGTTAATTTCCCATTTGGCAACAGACACACTGACAGCACCAGGAACTGTTTAAGTAATCCGATCTGTCAAACTCATACAGTCAAGATTCAATTCCACATAACTAGAAAACATAGGGTTCCATTCCAATCTTTCCGAAATCCAAACAAAACCTCCGAATTTATCCAAACTGTCCTGTGGTGCAGCCTTTTTCACACCAGATTATCCAGATGCTTCACGGTCTTGGAAGTCAAGAGGAGGATCTAAGGCTCAGGACTGTGAAGGGGGAGAAAGAATGGGTGCATGACCAGACCAGATCAATACCCTGATAGATGTGCCCAACATTTGGCACTGCACTTTAGAAAGAACAGTGCCTTTGATGAACGGTAGCTTTGCAGAACAAAAAGGTGGCATTTGTCATTCTTGCACAAAGACAACTGAGGCGGAAGGAGGAGGGAAGGAGAGTACAACGCCGGCCGTTTAATCAAGGTGGAAGACGCTACTGAACGGCCGGCAACAGGTCAAGACCCTAAAGACCTCCAGTGGAAGGGTTGAATAATTTGTCCCATCCTCTCAGTTGATAGATCAAAGCCGGAAACATGAAACAGAGAAGAATAAAAGGTAAAGGCATAAATTACTCAAACCATTAAATCCCATTTACAGATGAGAACAATGCTGCCGTTGTAGCTTGATTAATTATCAGTGGAGCATAAAACAACTCTATTATTCAATGGTGCCACCAGCATGGACTTGGGCTTAAGACAAAATGCATGTAGACAATTGTAGCACAACCTGCCATTCTAATCATATTCTGTGCACAGCTACTGCATGGTAGTCCTTCTTCATTGAAGTTACCAGTAGTGCCTCATTTCTAAATTCAGGGTGCTGCTACTGGAATGCATTTAATTAGGAATTGCATTATGGCACTGAGATTAATTTACTATAGAGCAGTGAACATGCAGTCATATTTACTTATATTAATATTAATATTAATATAAAAATAATAATATTTCTTGCTGGGAAGAGATTGAGAAAGTTAATTTAAATTAGAAAGAATTTTTGTAAAATCTTAATTTAAATCTGAGAAAGAGATTGAGAAAGTTTATCAAAGACCTGATCTTCAAGAATCAGTTTACTTCAATTTGCCATAAAACTTAATAAATGGCAATTATGCTTGAATCAATTCTCAATTATCTTTCAATGAAAAAGCAAAAACATATCTATAAGCACCTTACAGAGTCCATACTGACACAGGATAGATGCTTTCTGAGACAATTAATCATACAGTTGGCATAACAAATGCTTAGAGACTTTGAGTGGGTGCTTGGATCCCAAATACACAATGTACAAAGTACCAACATTTCAAGTGCTGGCACATTATACATACATTCCTTTGTAACTTATTAAAGAGGAATTTGGCTTTACAAAATTTCTTAAATTGACTTTAAATTCATGTATCTCCTGGTCAGTTTGTCACATGAAATTCAAATTTAAGTACCAGTATTTGATTTCTTCTCCTGATCCAGGTAGTAAAATATTCGAGAAGAAACCAATTACTTCCACAGGACACACAGAAAAATACCCTAAGCAAAAGACCCAAAAGTACTGAAGACCCAAAAAGATGTAAAAGGTATCTGTTTAAATAATAGTTTGAAGAAAATAGGCATTTACTTCAAAACAGAAACAGGAATGTCACAAGAATGTGACATTGAAATCAGGCAGTTTTTCTTGTATGTACAGTAGTAAAAATACCTCCAACTTTCAACACAGTATAAATCCTACTAAACTACTTAAAATCCAGTTGTTGTTATTATTATTTATTATTATTATTAGTAGTAGTAGTAGTAGTAGTAGTAGTAGTAGTAGTAGTAGTAGTAGTAGTAGTAGTAGTAGTAGTAGTAGTAGTAGTAGTAGTAGTAGTAGTAGTAGTAGTAGTAGTAGTAGTAGTACAGTAGTAAATTCCACCATGTCCAAACACATCAGTATGGCAAAAGAGAACAAATTGTTGGCTAATAGTGGAAATTTCCCACACAGAAATGATCAATGCTCAAAATTCACAACCATGGGTCTATTTTGTGATCAAGGACCCTGATCACTACACACAGTGGAACCCAAGACCTTTTGAGCCCTTGAACAATAACTCATTTCAAGCTCAGGGTCCCACAGGAGAGCTTCAATACTGCGTAGGACTAAGAATTCCAGAATTATTTGACAGATAATTCTCTAACGGGATCCTATCTGCAACCTTTTGATCTGATCCATTTGATCCAACAATTGAAATTGTAAATCAATGAAATGCAACACAATTCAGAACTGTCTTGACCATTCCCAGTTGCTTATAAACACTGAAATACAAAAATAGTTGTGTGACATTTCAATCTCCTCGCAAAAGTGTCACTCATAAACCGCAATTTCTCGTTAAAAGTGACAAAGCTTATCACTGACAACAGTAATACAGGATCTAATCTACAAAACCCAGAAGACAGGGTTATTTCGTGTCAGCGGTCAAAGGAAAATGGAGGGCACATCATGATGATATCACTGTATCCTATGATATTGCCATATCCGGTCACCAGTCACATTCTCTCCTGCGATCCTTTATCACTTTTAATCAGGAAATTGCATGGACCTCAAAGTGCAAATGATGAGTCACTGGAGGAGATTCCAACAGACAGAGAGGGAGAAGGAGAGGGAGAGAGAGAGAAAGTGGGGAGGGAGGAGCTGAATTTTTCAATTTATCCAACATCTATTTACAATCCACTGTCTGTCTGTTAAGATTCGGATCACATACTCAGCAAAGCATGTGATGAGCAATTTCTATTCCGCTCAATGATCTCCAAAATGCATTATAAACATCCTCAAGTCGATTATGTCAAAGTCATTTCCTCCAGTTCCAACTGATGGAAGCCAATGAATCACTAGAGCATTTCACAAAACTCTATTCTTTCTTCATGCCTCAATGCCTCTATTTTTTCAATCACATTGTGCGTGCATGTGTGTGTGTGTGTGTGTGCGCATGCGTGTGATGCCGTGTGTAATACCTGGGTTTATTTCATTGTCTTCCATTATGCAATCATTGTTTTCTGATTATTTAATCAGCTGTAAACTGCATTTGCAGCACATCTTCTTAAACACATTACTCTATCAGCAGGGATCAGATGACAGTGACAATGTCAGAAAGTTTTGACAATGCAACATAAAACCAATATAAAGAGGAATCATTTATAAAATACCACATAAAACTTGGCAACTGCTCGTATTTTGCTCTTTCAGCCAATAGTGCCAACTAACTGGGGCAGAAGATGTGCCAAGTAACTGGGGCAGAAGATGGCAGAGTGGGTTACGCGCTGGAGCAGCAGGCAGACGGAGTGGGTTCAAGCCCTGTTAGTGCCCCTAGTGGCTTTCACACAGGCAGTAATGCCTCCTAAGCCACTTTAAATCATGCTAAGTTATTTTAACAGAGCACAACGTCTGATTGCTAATAAAAGTGGAAAATGTGACTAGGCTCAATACTAGCAAATTCTAAAAAAACAGACTGTAAATACCTATAGTTACTGTATATTGAACAAAACTTGTAAATATATATAAGAGACACGGAAAGTGCACATGAACTTACTGTAAGTTCCAATTATAGTGCAATGTACAGTAGAAAACAAATATATATATATATATATATATATATATATATATATATATATATATATACATACATACACAAAGACAAAAGTGCATCCCAGTGATAATGAAACATACAGATGATAATTCTTAATTTTTTAAACTTGAAATGATATTATCCGGTAGATGTTTTATTAGATGTTATTAGATGTTCTATTATGTTAAATTAGATGATTTATATAGCACTTTGCCAATAATGCCCCGGTCATCACCAGCCTTAAGCAGCATGCAGATCACATCAATGTCCATTCCATGTCGATGGACATGCAAGTGCCTAAGACAAGCAATCTCTTTTCCCTACCATAAACCCAAGTTGGTCACTCATTTTTACCAAAGCTGAATGCCTACCACTGACAACTGTCCAAAAGTCTGAGTTTTAAAGTTGGCAAACAAAAGTCATCAAATCATTCTGCAAAAGTGCAGCCTGGCTCAGAAGAAAATATCTACAGCATAAAGTGAATCGTGATGCAACCAACCTCTGATTTCGTAAACAGTTACAAACAGAAGACAGTTTCTCCAGCACAAACTAACAATTATCCATTCTGGAATTTTCCTTAACAAGGCTCAAATCGCAGGCAAGGTTGGCAGAGAAATCAAACACAAAACAAAACACGCTTTCACTCCCACAAATTGCTCATTTTCCCACCCACCCAATACACATCTTTAAAGTGTGCAAGTTAATTTGAAAGTAAATGTCAAAATCTTTGTAAAAAGTTTGGCAAAAATGCTGCCAAAAAATTACAGAAAATGGCCAAAGTAAAAAAAAACTGAGAACCTATGACTGATCAAAAATTTCCATAAATGGCTTTCAAAACATGCAGAATTTTCGCAAAAATATCCCAAACCCCAACAAAATGACCGATCCAAAACCAGACTAAGTTCCCAATCCAAACCAAAGCAAGACTGCATGCCATAATTCTACACTCAGTTCAGTCAAGTCTATATCAGTCAAATATACATTCAGTTTAGTCAAGTATCACACAGAAAGAAAAGTATCTTTTGGCATTCGCTTCACCGAATGCCTATATTATAAATCAAATACATTATTTGCTCTACCTTTGCAAAGATTCTCATGCAAGTGACCATTTGCCGCATCTCCGTCTGGCTCGAAACCTGACAAACACAGGCATCTGCCAGTGCTATAGTACCAGCTTCCATCCGCTTTGCAAAGATACGAAGGCTTTTGATCCATGATTGCGTTTTCTACACACCTACCATCTACCTGAAATAAGAATACATATTCCATAGTTTTAAAAGAAATTTACATTATTATTAGCATTGCTATTAGAGAATTTTTATAGCGCCTCTATATAAACATCTATACCATCTACGTGAAATAAGTATATAGATAGATAGACAGATAGATAAACATTTATTGGACCACCACATGAGTATACACCTCCTTAGTTTTAAAAGAAATTCACATTATTATTAGCATTATTATTGGAGAATTTTTATAGTGCCTCTATATAAACACCTACCATCTACCTGAAATTAGAATATACTTTCATAGTTTTAAAAGAAATTTACGTTATTCTTATTATCATTATTATTCTTAGATAATTTTTATAGTGCCTCTATATAAATTTGTATCTAATCTACCAGGCATATAGCAATATGACAGCAAGAGCCATTAAACAAATCTTCAGTCACAAAATGATACTTGGACAAGAAAGAGAGAAGAGAATTTTAAGGATACTCAACACAGCACAAAGTGACTTGAAATAATAGACTTATTAGAAGCCATATCTAAAATTTCAATCTATACATTGTCAGTCAAAAATAGTCAAAGTCCTTCCCGAGCCTCACGGGCTCGTAGGACGGCGAAGATCTCCGTTTCTATAGCCCTCAAGCCAGGCATGCAATGCCACGGATATGGGGCTAGTGCATCGCGTAGCGTACCTGTTTGACTTATCGCATGGATTTTTTACCACTGCTCCTCATTTTGCCACCCCGAAAGAGGCTGAGTCGACCTTTAGGGCTCCTACGGGACTCGAACCCGCGGCCTCCTGTTCCATCACCCAACGTTGTTACCACTCTGCTAACTTCCTGCCCCATACATTGTACTTATGATAAATTATAAGTAAATCCCAGCGGGTGAACATATGATGCAACATTTTGAAAGCAACTACAAGGATAAAAGCTCATTCAAAACAAAATATTTGGTGCTGAATCAAAAAATTTGAAGCTTAACCTATAACTCAGTCTTGTCAGTTCTAATTCTGTTACTTTCCATTCAACAACATCATAACAGCAACACGCCAGGCATAAGTCCACGGTTGATAATCGTGAGTACCGGTATATGTAACTTGCCCTGAGATTGCCACACAACGGCTGAAATCAAATTTGAACATGGCCAAAGTTCTAATCTGGGATGCCATTGTACACCCTCATGACAGGGCCTAATTTGGTCACCAAGGTTCCTGACTGCTGAAGAAAACAGGAACGTTAAACATTTTGGAATTCATAACTTGAGCCCCCACTCAACGCATACAGCAAATGTGTGAAAACATGGTTCCAGTACCAGACTGCAAAAAATCTCACCTGCACTATGGCAGTCAGTTCAGCCCCTGTAGTTGTGTTTGGAAACTGTGCAAAATTCACGGAAACTGCGGGGCATGTGATGTAGTAGACGCGGACAGAGAGAAGAGTCAGGCAGGACCCCCTGTCGTAGAAGGCAAAGTAGACACCAGATCGGAATGCCGAGATGCTTCTAACTTCGGTGTTGATGAGCGCGTTGTTATTGTCGGTGAAGACTTTGTCGGCAGCGATGACATCGATGTGTCTGTACGTTTCTTCGTCCCACGTGGGCATCATCGAATTCGCAAAGTCTGATTCAGCTTCATAGTAGAGAAGTTTGAAGGACTCTTTGCCTATGAGAGAATGCATAAAGAAAAAAAGAATCAGATGAAAAGCCATGACTTTTATACAAAGTATTCAGTAGTGGTCATACATCTATCTTCTACGTTAAACAAAACACCTGTCAAAACCTTTCTGAATTCATTCCATTGATTATAGTCAGTCCTGCTTAACATCAATCCAGCTAAAGAAACGCAGTCTTTGAAAATCAAAACAAACTATATTTACCATTGGCATGAAATTCATGCAAAACCGTTGAGTATTGGGGAGGGGGGGTGTAGGTAGTGTGATATTGAGGAGAATGCACGATGATGTCCTTATTTTGTGCAAAGACTTTTGATGTGGAAATTATATGCCTCTATTCCAGAATCCTGGATACATCACTTTACTCCAGAAAATGTGGACTGAGCTTAATAACATCACACAAGCTCAACAATCCCATGACCATAAACATAAAGATGACTGTAGATAATGTAAGACCTCCACCTTCTGATTTCTGAACACTCTATACATTAAACATTTTATAACAACCAACAAAAATGTCACAAGGCAAACATTTACAAGATTTCTGAGCACAAATGGATTCGGGATAATGGCCATAGAATGGGATTTAATATCTAACAAAGCACTGGGTCCGTTATAACTATGCCCGCCAGAAATGAGAATTTGAAGCATGCAATACAGCACAGAACTATTCCAATGCTTCATCGATAAGCAGAGTGCCTGCTACACTAGACAACTCATGCACTCAAACTAATATTTTAATCAACACGAAAGGCAATTTGGCAAACATAGGAAGTCAAAATCGCCAAGAAAGGCCACCTATTTACCACCTCTATTGACACAACAATCATGAAAACCAAGAAATACCTAGAAATTATTCAGACCAGTAAAATGCACATTCTGATGCTCAGTTTAGAGTAGTTATTTACAAAATGGAATTGCTCAAAAGAGATCGATAATAATTATGGTCTGGCTACATGCAAATATTTTACAGATGGAAGGTTCCACAAAAGCACAAAATAAACTCAATACACTGACCGTAGCACCTAAAATCAGTTTATATATACCACTAAACCAGTCCATCTACCAAGAAAATCCTAGACAATGTTCAGATGTTATACATGTTTATGCCTAATAGCCAGTTACACTTAGAAACCAAATCTTATAACAATTACTCAATCCCTTATATAAACAACCACACATTTGTCATTTGCAGCACCTAGCTATTTTGAAACGTGTCGTATCACATCAAACCACAGATGAAATGTCTACCTATAACAGCAGTCGATAACATAGGTTCGATAAAATACACAGAGAACAATGCTGCAACGGCACTCAACGCCATTAAAGAGATCACAGCGCATCGCACGACATTGAAAAAGAAAGGACAATGAAAAACGTGACACAAAATGGCAAGTTCAAACACATGTTTATCAATATAAAACTTCCAAAGCACAAGAACATCGCATGCACAGACACCGAAAGTCACTCACACTGCTGAAGTCTTCCGGGAGACGGATACTTTGTGCACTTTCTCATAGTGAACCGGACTTCGATGTACAGACGACTTGCATCCTCGCGTCGTATGTATGGAGTCCGAAGCCAGTTGTCTACGGATGCTGACGCTACATCACACACCGTGTAGACTCTTGATATATCCCCATCGTTGTTTGCGTAACTCGCTTCACGCCACTAACAAAAAACATGTAACAAGAGTGAGTGACAACAAACACATGACAAGATATGATGATGATAAATGACAAAGAACACATGACAAGAGTGATAACAAACACATGACAAGAGTGATGATGATGATGCTAAATGACACGTGGGCTCGATTTCATTAGACACAAGTTTCAAAAATGTTGTTGATGAAAATGTAAAATTCAAACAATGTTTGATCTGTTGGAGAGATTGTGGGGTCTAAAGCCTACTTGTCAGAATAAGACTTATTGAAAGTTCAAAAGTTTCATTTATGTTGTTCAACCCCCCCTCCAACTAGTGGTCGATATTAAAATTAGTAGCCAGACCATTTCAATGTTTTTTGAAAAACTGAGCACTGTTTTTGATACGAATTCTGAAAGCCTGTGCAGCAAATTGAATGGAGTTATAAATGAAATCTCTTGAACTTTCACCCTACCAGCCGCCTCATGGATACACTGACATTTGCCCGCCGACAAACCACCCTGCCTATAGCTATTTCAAGAAAGACTAAGCGCATAAGAATAAGCAGCTACTGCTGTGCTGCTTTCCGGGGCGCTGTAGAAGTTTACGAGATTTTACTTACTTACTTAGCAAGAAAATAATGTCCAAAATTCTTAAACAAAAGAGCAAAGAGCCTTCTCATGAAAATTAGAAGATTTCAGTCTGGTGAAATGCCAATATTTACAGAGATAACCCTGTTTATTAGCCATAAAACAGTACTATAACTGATGGAACCATTGAGGAAGTACTTGTACAACATTATAAACCATCATCAGATACAATTAAACCTGTTCAACACTTTGAAAATCATACTACATCTATCACAACTCACTACAAATGGGATTTATTCAATCCTCTTAACATCGTGTCATCTGAGCAGCTCCCTAAAGGCGATACTAACTATTTGTGACCATATACATTGGGCTAAAAACTCAAGAGAATTGTTTTCAACAGTTGAAATGACTATCTCTTCATAGGAGTAACAACACTTCTCTGTATGAGTAAGCTTCTCCAGTTTTGTATCCCTTAAATTTCAGACAATGGACTGCGTTGTTATATAGAGATCAGTAAAGACTCGGTTGTTCAACAACTCATACAAGTGACAGTTTTTTAAGTGTCCTAGACTTTGGCCTCCTGTCATGCCCACAGCCAGTGGCAGATTTACCACTGTACAAATGGTACATCGATACTGGACCCACCTGAAAAAATTAAAATTTAGGGGCCCACCTTTTTTTCTACAGGGTGTGCCAATCAGTCAATTTTGAAGAGATGTAACTTTTTTAATATTTAAGTTACGAAGGAAATAAAAATACGAAAGTTGAGAAGATTGACTCGAGAATTCGAAAAATCTAATGTAATTACATTGCTCTTACAAATAACGGTAACAAACAGGTAGACCTGAAATTGACGTAATTAAACATCAACATACGATGCGTCTCGTAATCGCTTAAAACAAAGTTTGCTACAGACTACGGAAGGTTGTCTTAGCCCAAATGCTGTTCAATGTGTCCCTCCTTTAGCCTGAATAACCAGTAAAATTCTGCCCAACCACTGGTCAATCGCTTTGTCTATCAAATCCTGTCCCATCTGATCCCAACACAATGTTAGCACTTCTTTCATATGATCCACGCCATGAAATCTTTTGTTGTGGTTGGGTTCAACTGGGATTTATTGGCATACCCTGTATTAACAATAATTTTAATGATTTTTTATTTCTTTCTTTAAATAACTTTATTTTTGGAATATGAAATTTTGTTTTAAAAAACAGATTGAAAAACAGAAATTCGTGCACATGCAACCATATTTGTCAAGGAAACTGTTTTGAAAGTTTTCCAAGATTTTGAAAAAATCACTATGTAGACTACTGTACTAGACTATTGGTTCACAGAATTTTTATCTGGTGGGCCTCCATGGAAACATGCTTACTGGGCCTAACAAAAATGAATCCACCACTGCCCAATGCCCATGGTGCTATAGAAGTTACCTTGATAATAATAATAATCAGTAGTTTGATTTTGATTTTTCCAATTAATTTTTGGTAGAAAACAGTAGGCCTATTTGGCAAGTTTCTTGGGCAAAAATGTCAGTTGCTAATTATAGAAGTACCGTACTTCTTTATATCTGGCAACCTATGTCTGTAAAGAAGTGCTACTGCCATGCTTTGAGATTCATTAGCTCAAAAGTGGCAAATGAATATGATGGAATATCTCTTACATCCACTACAAAAGGTACTACCAGTAATCCTCTTATATAATTCTCTATGTCCCTTTGGAATGTCTGTCTTTTGCAAGTTTGTTGACTTGGAATGTGAGGAATGTGTCTGCCAAAGGCCGAGCTCCTCCTTCAGGAGCACCCACACGCCCTAAGCCACAGATTTCAACCCTCCTTACCCCTTCCCCTTTACCTACTGCCCCACTGCAACTCCTTTCCCCCATCACCCACGTGCCCTCCTTGCATTCCATGCCCTCTTGCCCCTGCCCTTTTTCTTGATCCCCTTACCCTACTTTGCCTCCCTTTGCCCCTTGAGCACTGGTGCCCCCTGCCCTTCCCGCTTGCCCCACTTCCCCTTTCCGCTTGTCCCATCTCCCTCCATTCAAGCCCCTCCTTTCTTCCTCACTTTGCCTCCCCTCCTCTGAAGGCTCCATTTGGGGGGAATCCCCCTTTGAGGCCGTAGGCTCTGTTCGGGTGGGGGGTGCAGCCCTATGGGAGACGAATCCCCTTTGGGGCCACAGGTTCCAACTGGAGTCATAGGCTCTGTTGGGGTAGGGGTGGGGTTGCAGCTCCCTGTACAGGAGGATAAGAACATTTACAAAAATCAGGGTAGAAAATAGCCAAGCTTCCCTGTCATATTTGACGAATAAACAGCTAGTTCATGAGAAATTCTGCTAAAGATATGTCCATGAGCTTATAAAATTTCCAAGCTTCTGATCACATTAGCAACCCAAGCTGCCATTTTATCCTCATATCTTTCAACATTTAAGCAGCTTGAAGCAATCTGACAATTTTTTTACATCTTTCATGTGGTAGCATGTAACTTTTGTAGATGGTTCTAAACTTCCCAGGATGTGCCTTATAAAAAAATTTATGAACCAAGAGCACGGAGCTGAAAAGAGGGAAGATAGAAACATCAGCACCGAGTCTAATCATTCTGAATCCATCCAATACCAGCCAATATGAAGACACTTTATTGCTTAAGTTGCATAAAGAAATACATAAAGTTTTCTTCCAGATCATTATTTCAGTCAGCTATTGAAATAGTTAAAATCAAAAGATCTGGGAAATAATTAATCCATGGTTTCCGGTTTCACGAAACACCTGCAAAGAATCAGACAAATCCAAATCACCAGATACCAGAAGAATTGCTCTTTTATTCAAAAGAATGCAGTGAAAAATATAAGCATACCCAATGCACCTGAAACCAAGCAGCAACCGGCATAAGTGTATCAAACTCCCTACTTCAGTAGCCCCAGGGTGATATATATTGCCTGCCACTTCAACAGCCTCCAATTAAATGCCGAGAAAGGCAACAAGGGATATAGTTTAACAGGACCAACAGGGTACCCAGTATACTCAGTTATGCCATACTTTGTTGTGAAACAAAAGTAATTTTAGAAATAACAGAACTACCCACAAATAGTCATCATTCTAACTGGTGTCAGGCTACATGCACCTCTGAGATAGGACTGGGAAAACGCTTATGGTCCTAAAAGAAATACCAAATGAATAATTGTCTTTCAATTACCAACAAGAAATTGAATCTCTGCTGCACTTGCTTTTAAACCTACATCTGTATTTTCTATTTCATTACACTGGCATGCATATATATGTATATATTGAAGCATATAAGGTCAAAGGCCTACATTAATTTGCGATGGGTTTTGGGGGCGGAGCCCGCCAAACAAGAAGTCAATCGAAACACCCACAGCGTAGGTTGAGCTGTGTTGTGAAAAGCGAAATTGCTTACACGGAAAACTTTGGCTCTGACGTCAAACTTTGGCTCTGACGTCATGCAGCCACGGGGAGGTAGTTAACGTGGGCGTATCTACCCTGCCTACGGACGTCACTAGCAACTTATGAATAATATAGTTAAAACTAGATTGGATGAACTGACGTCAGAACTGTTGTATCGGACCGCTATCGTCGCTATCGTCATGTTTGCAGAAGACCGCCGATTTTAAGCTAGAAGCTTGTGTTCGTGATTGTTATTGTTTCGCCGTTGTTTTACTATTAAAACCGGGTTACGCTGGGCCCTAAGAGAAGGGTATTCAGCGCAGTCCAAAATCGCCAGCTTACGAGTCGTTCTGCACAGTACGCCACAGATGGTGGAGACGACCGGACCTCGCAGAATTCTTCTACGAGCAACAACTTTCAACAATCGCCGCTGAATGAAGATCCACAATTGAATGATCAACAAGAACGAACATCTGGTGCCAACGATCAACTGGATCTTCCGTTTCGCCGAAGAAGTCGATAATCCAACGAACTTCAACGATCACCAAACATCTACAACTTCGGGGCACGAAAGTCGAAACGACCCTTCTACACTTATGAGTGCTCCCGAAAACAATACTACCGGGTATTGCTACTTACGCAGTGGACGACTTCTCAATCCAGGCAATACGCAACCGACCGAGCTTGGAACAACATCCGTCGAACCAAAACCGGCAGTCGAACCGTGTTTACCAGTCGACAGTCGAACATCGATTCCGGATCCAGACGCCTGCGGTTGTCCTGAGCCAACTCGCCGGAGGAAGCTTCCACACTTCGATACAGAGACATCGTTTGACGAGCTCCAGCGCGATTCGCCTCTTTTCTTCTACAACGACAACATGACCGAAGGTTCTAATGCGCTACTCCCGAGTCCATTCTACGGGAAGCCCGAGGAAGATATCAACGAGTTTCTAAAAAACTTTGAACTGTGGGCGACGTTCAGACGTGCGGATCGAGACTCTAGACTTGCAGCTCTACCCTTGCTTCTCAAAGAAGGGGCGGCGGCTTGGTACCATACTCAGTCGTCGCGCATTCGAGAATCGATCGATGACTTAAAAAGGGCATTAATTGAGCGATATGGACCACAGGCCGCGCACGCCTGGAAATCCACAGCCGACCTGTGGCTCCTAAAGCAAGCGAAAGGACAATCAATCGACGATTACCTCACCGCCGTCTTAAAAGCAGGCCAGAAAATCGGTGTCGGGGAGGAAAACCTCTACTTTATCGCCCTCAACGGTCTTCGACCGAGTATTCGTCAACACGTAATCCAGCATGAACTGTCGTCGCTAGAAGACCTTCGTCAATGGGGACGAATTACAGAACTCTCGCTTCGAGACAGCGCTCTCGACGATTCTCCTTTCGAAGCCACCGCTCGCGAACTAGCAGAGATGAAAGCCGAGATCCGTAAGTTACGGATCAATGTGGTCAATCCTTCGTCGCGCTCACCGTCACCGTCTGCGGATTCTACAACACCGCAGCGTCGAGTTCAATTCCAAGAAGACTCGCGTCGTACACCGCCGCAGACAACATTTAATCAGCGCCGTTTCTTTACGAACCAGCGCCAGACACCGAATCGAGGAAATCAACCCGACTGGACTAACCAAGGAACACCGCCGCGTTGTGGAAACTGCGGGGGTAAGCATAATAGAAATTATTCATGCCCTGCTCGTGAAAAAACATGCTTCTATTGTCATCGCCGAGGCCATCTACAGTCAGTATGTCGAGCAGCTCGATCTGCTCGGTCACAGCCAAACCTATAGGACATTTCACCCGTCCATTTCGCTGGAATGGGCAGGGTCCAAGCTGCATTAATCACAGAATCTTTCAGCAAAAATACTGTACAAGTGCAGGTTGCACGATTTAAAATTTTAGCTTTGATCGACACGGGTGCCTATTATTCAATTGTGTCTGAACAGTTTTTCAAACGTTTGGCCTTGCCTTTGCGTCGTTTGGAAACTAACGAGTTTCAAAAATTATGTTTAGCAGATGGGAAACCCGTTGACCTTTTGGGAAAAGTAGAAATTACAATAAAAATTAATGGTCTCTCTATTCCTTTTGAATGTCGTGTTTTGCCAAACCTTGCCTATGATTTAATTCTAGGTCTTGATTTTTGGAGGCAACTAAAGCACAAATTGACTTTAAAGAACGAATTTTAACGTTGTACGACAATATGACCGCTGCAGCCTTTACCACGTTTAGAAAAGAGCCCAATATTTTATTCCCGAAACGTCCAACAGTTTTGCCTCCGCATTCTGAAATTTTGGTTCCTATGTCGGTACCCAGACACATAACACCGCAGCTATGTTTAATTGAACCTTTGAAATCGCAAAGCCGTCAACAATTTTTATTGGCGCGCAGTTTAGTTTATACATTCCCTTCAGCAACCGTGTGCCGCGTGTTGAATCCAACGGGTCGTGTGATCTGGTTATCTCCAAGGCGACCATTAGCATCGATTGAGCCTGTATCGCAGAGTGATGTTTTTGATGAACCATCGTCTTTTCCAGTTCATGGTACCACAGATATTCCCATGTCTCCAAACATGAATCATCCAAATACACCACATTCTTCTACTTTGGCCACTTCTTTTCCTGCAGAAATGAATAATTCCACAAACGATTTAGTTAACAATTCGGTCACTGCTGCATTGCAAAATCTTGGACTTAAATATCATTCAGATTTGTTGACAGATTCGGAGAATCAGAAATTAGAAGATTTATTGGGACGAAATATTGATATTTTTGCAAAATCGCTTGATGATTTACAAGGCACTAATCTTTTTCAGCATACGATTCATACAACCACTGAAGTACCAATTAGGCAGAGATGCTATAGACATTCGGCTGAAGCTAAAAAAGAAATAGACATTCAAGTGGAGCAGATGCTAAAATCTGGGGTCATTGAACCGTCACAAGCTGTGTGGGGTTCACCAGTTGTTTTGGTTAAAAAGAAAAACGGCGAGATTCGTTTTTGCGTTGATTATCGAAAACTTAACAAAATAACAATTCCAATTAATTTTCCTTTGCCAAATTTGACTGACGTGTTCGATGCTTTAGCTGATAACCATCCAGCCATATTCAGTGTTTTAGATTTAAAATCTGGCTACCATCAAATTTTAATGGACCCAGCGTCCAAAGAAAAGACAACCTTTGTAACACACTCGGGTCAATATCATTTTTACGATTACCATTTGGCTTATCAAATGCACCCGCATCCTTCATGAGTCTCATGGCACATATTTTTAAGGGCATGACCTTTCAATCAGTGTTGTGTTACTTAGACGATATTTTGGTCTTCAGTCAGAATTTCGAAATGCATTTACAGCATTTACAAGAGGTTTTTGATCGCCTTACAGCTGCACGCTTGAAACTACATCCTAAAAAGTGCACATTTGGACTACCAAAGGTACTGTACCTAGGTCACTACATGTCGGCTAGAGGAATTGAAGTCGACCAATCTAAGGTTAAACTGGTTGAACAATACCCTCATCCCAAAACACAGAAAGACGTTCGATCTTTCTTGGGTCTTGCTGGGTATTATCGTCGTTTTATCCAGGGCTTCAGCAGCATTGCAAACCCACTCCATCAAATGCTGCGAAAGGACGTTGAATTTCTTTGGGACGACCAATGCGAAAAAGCTTTTAACAAACTGAAGCATGCTTTGTGCAATGCTCCGGTTTTGGTCTATCCAGACCTTTCGAAGCCGTTCATAATTAATTGTGATGCTTCTACCATTGGCATAGGATACATCTTAGCGCAGCAGGATTCGTCTGGTAGAGAGCACCCCATTTGTTATGGTGGACGTTCACTGTCACCGGCCGAGCGAAATTATTCAATCACACATTTGGAATGTCTTTCTCTTGTTGAAGCAATTAGAGAGTTTAATTGTTATCTGGCTAACTCTTATTTTACCGTTTATACCGATCATATCAGTTTGAAATTTTTGCAGTCGCTTAAAACATCAACTACAGGACGACTACTGCGTTGGTCTTTATTATTATTACAAGGTTATCATTTTGACATCCAATACAAAAGTGGTCGTAAGAATACCAACGCCGATGCTCTTTCGCGTCTTGAGTTTCCTTCATCTTCAGCAATTGACACGGCGGCTGATGATTCAATATTAGCTACTGTCGCACCATCGAATTCAGACTTAGAACTTATTCCCAGTATGAATGTCATATTTGAGGATGAACTTAAATCTCCAGATTCCGACTCACACGTTATTTGTGACATTGCATCACAGCAAAGGCTTTGTCCCGATGCCTCACCAATTATTGACTACCTTGAAAATGGAACTTTACCTGAGAATGATGTTGATGCGCGTAAATTAACATTTGAGGCAAATGAATACGTCTTACGTGATGATATACTTTATCATTATTTTCAACCACGTTCGCGCAATTGTTCTCGATCTACTCTTTGTCAGCTGGTAATTCCTAGAAACCTTCGAGAAAAGGTATTGCAAAGGATTTCACGAAGAATCTTCTCACCCGGGATTCCATCGTTGTTATCTGAGCCTTCGTCAAAAGTATTTTTGGAAACATATGCATGTGGACGTTCAAAATCACATTGCATCATGTGAAAGCTGTCAGCGCTGTAAATATCCCACTAATGCCAAGAAAACTCCTTTGCAATCATTACCTATCCGCGAAGTTTTTGGTCGCTGGCATATGGATATTTTGGTGTTACCACAAAGCCAAGAAGGTTTTCGTTATTTACTGCTATTTGTTGAAAGTTTGACACGATTCCCCGAAGCATTCCCCATGAGAGATCAGCGAGCTAGCACGATTGCGGACATTCTTTACTCTCAAATCATCACTCGCTATGGGTCCCCGAAATCACTTCTTAGTGATCGTGGAAGTAATTTTCTTAGCAGTATTGTTGCACAACTGTCTCGTAAGTATGGCATTCATCGATTGCATACCTCTGGTTTTAGACCGCAAACCAATGGGGCTTGTGAAAGAGTCAATCGTCATTTGTGGCAATCTCTTAGAATTCTATGTAAAGATCAGCATGATTGGCCGCAATATATACCAACTATCTTATTTTCCATACGTGCTGTTACAAGTGCTCGTTTGAATTATTCCCCATTCTATCTAATGCATGGAACTCAAATGCGACTCGGCATTGATGTTTCTTTGCCAAATATGGAAGACGAGTCACTTACTCCCGAAGAGCATGCCTTAAATATAACAAAGCGTTTGGCTGCCGCTCATCAAGAGGCTACAGACAGAACTAAAATCATGCAAGATTCAAATAAAAGAGCGCATGATAAGAACGTGTCAGAACCAACGTTTCAACCTGGTGATCTAGTTTGGCTAATGACTCCTCAAGTGAAGAAAGGACTATCAAAGAAGTTATCACTTAGGTATTCAGGTCCATATTACATTACAGCAAAGGTAGGTAATCACACTTTTATGTTGCGTCATAATCAAACCAACCGTGTCCTTGCACACCCCGTTAACTCTGAACGATTAAAAAAATTCGTTGACCGTCGAGATTACGCTTCCTCACCTGCTGCTGATCCACCGAATACTTCACTGGATGAAATGCCTAATGTTTGTCCAGGTGACCCACCTGATTCGAATTCGCAGAAAAATTTGGACCCGCCAAACCCTGACACGCCTAATGAGGAGTGGCATTCAGTAAATCGTCTGTTAGCCCAGAAGAAAATCGGAAAAGAAACTTTTTATAAAGTTGAATGGGCAAATCAGAAATTTAAACCTCAGTGGATTAACGAACGTGATGTTACGGATGCGCTAAAGAGAGAATTTTATGTGACCAGAACTAAAACAGGTCACAGGCGAAAACGACGTAAATAAATAGATATTATGCATAGAAAGCATTAATGTGACCGACCACTGATAGAGCCACGTTCACAAATGTGTTATTCTGCCTGCAGGCATTGATTTTCTCAAGTATCTCCTAGGGGCCATTAGGACGATCTGTATTGACGTCTGACGGGAGAATTTTCTTTTATCGATAATTATCTGTGAGACTGTCCTCTAAGTAGAAGGTAGAGGAGAAAACAGCCAGCTAGTGATATGGAGGCTCTGAAAAATCCACATCGAATTTGTGTGTTCTTTGTAGGCTTTTGGATTCAACTTTTGCTAGTATGCTTCAGTTGCTCAGTCACCGCCAGCACTCATCATGAAGATAGCGTGTTTAGACATGGTTATGGCGTCTATTTTAAGTCTAGAAGTCGTTTTGAGGTTGTTACAGATACATATTATCATGTATTTGACTTTAAGTTGCCAACATTCGATATAGATGAGGAAAGTCCCTCACTTGCATGCATGAGTCATGAAAATCGATCAAATACACACTCATGTCAGAGTGCAACACCGTATTATGACGCTTTACGTAAATTACGAAAGGCTGCTCATTCTCAAATTAAGCAGTCTATACGACAAATCCACTCTATTTTGCGGACCCCACGATCTGATGCTTCGTCACAGAAGTTCAAAAGAGGTTGGTTCGATGTAATTGGTACTGTCGGATACCATTTATTTGGGTTAGCGCGAAAATCAGACATAGAAGTTTTGGAAGAACGCATTAAAATTCTTAGTCAGAGAGACGCTCGAATTCTGAAAGATTTTGAACAACAACTCACAGGTCTTGCTAGTGCATCAAGTATTTTGAATAAGCGCGTGGATTTCATTAATGAACAGCTCTCGCATCAGGAAAAGTGGATGGCAGACTTATCTCAACAATTGAGGACCACTTGGGCTAATAGTTTGCACTTTTCCACATTTTTAGCCGGAAGTCTACTTAATTTTACAAGAATTTTTGATCACATTACGCATCTTAGATTGGCTGCTGAGGAACTACTTGCTGGTAGACTTCATCCAGCTTTACTTCACCGTTCTCACATTCAGCATGCTTTAGATCGCATTGTTGTTGACCTACGTTCTAGACATGAACCCGCTCGCATACTTCTGCGTGACGTATCTTTCTTCTACAAACGTCCATATTTTGTCGCTGCAAAATCACATACATTGTTTTACGTTACTATATCTATTCCTATTTCAACATTGCTAGTATCTTTTAAGTTTTATGAAGTCATCACATATCCCAAAAGTATTGCAGATACTCATCAATCTTCTACGCAGTTAGTGAATGTACCTAAATTTTTTGCGATTTCTACAGATCATCGCTTATTTGCCATATGGGATACAGCTCCAAATTTAGAGCTGGGAGATTATTCCTATTTGATGGACATTTCAAATATCAACTTGAATTCTGAATTAAACACCTGCATTGTAGCATTGTTTAAGGATGATGCAATTGCTGTCTCAGACTTATGCTCATTTAAATTGCTGTCTGATCGACCAAGTATATTGATTCCTTTTCCTCCTGATTCGGTTATTATCGAAAATATTTTCAATTTGTCTCTCATTTGTCGAGAATCAGAGTTACAACTTTTTAAAGGTTGCCTTTCTTGCGTTGCTAAGATTCCATCTGGTTGTGCTATAAATTCTCCTTATGGATACATTCCTTCTCAAACACCACAGAACCAGAATTCTTCTTCCGCAACGTCACAGGTTTCTCTTGCGTATGGCGCAAATAAGATCATTCTTCAGTATCTGTTTCATCCAGATCAATGGAAGGCCTTTGGTTCTGATCAGTTATTGAATCAGTCAATTTTTCTTCATTTACCACCATTTCAAATTTCAAAATCTGATAGCGCAAGTTTTGCCGCACTGGACGAAGAATTTCAAACAACTATGCAGGCGATACAGCAAGGCGCCGTGCTTTTTGAAAATGATTACAGTGCGTTAGTCAGTGAATCTCATCAACCTTTTGTGGATAATTCTTTTAAATACGTGATGATTTCTGGACTTTCTGTTTCATTCTCTGGGTTAATGATTTTGGTTATCGTCATTATCTATCTATGTGTTAGAATAAATAAACTAACCGTTTTGATTATGACACTATCGGCTCGTACACACTCGGTTGAATCATATCCACAGTATATATTCCCACTAACACACTCTTCCTCCATTCGATTGTACTTATCCGAGTACTCTTCATTTCTACCTACTTATTGTCATATTGGTTCTTATCATTTTATTTTTGATCAGCTATTTAATTCTACGATGTTTTCGCACACGGAAAGCAGTGATTAATGGTTCAAATAATTATCTGGTACTGCGTTTTGCTAATTCTGAGCAATATGTTGACATCCGTTGGTTTAACTTGCCGTATCCATTGTCCGAATGTCAATTAAGCGCCAAAACTAACATTACCAATGTCCAATTACAGCGTTCTTATTGCGTTATGCTACTTACTTTTGAATGGAACCTTGATCTTTTCCATATTCCGAGTAATTTGCATATTCTTCCATCAGCTCAGATCCACATTGATTGGTTTGATGTGATTAAATTGCGAGCAATTGTGGGAGTGAATAAGACATTTTCAGTTACCATGTGGTTATATGAAATGGGGAGGAGCCAGTTCCTCCAAATTCAACCACACATGTCTTCAGACGATGATGAGCAAGAATCCAGTAAAAGTTCTATTACAGCTGTCCGACAGTCCCTGAAAGACTTTAAAAATTGATGGTGATCATCACCTTTCGAATTATTTAGTATCTGTTGTTGTAGAATGATGGACAATGATATTAGTCGATGTGTTTCTTCTTACATAGTTTACTTGATGTTAATTGTGCATGCCTATATTTACTCTTGTACTTCTTGTATTAGAGGTGATTTTTGGTATGACTATTAAAGAGGTTCGTCTACGCCTCTTGCCTAAGGCTTGTTTTGCGCAATCGCCAATTTTTTTTAACGACTACGATCTATGATTGTGATTAATCTTCCATTTTTTATGTTCATGCGGTAGATCTGGAATATTCTCAGTTGTTAGGGGGGGCTCAATTACGAAATGTGAGTGTCCCTTCCTCTCTCTCGCTACGCCCTGCATAAAGCATTGATTCACATGATATTGTTTTTAATTTGAAAAAATTCTTTTTTCAATGGGCATTAACCCTTGGACAACAACCCTTTTGGTTGTCTGAGACCATCTGTGCTTATTAGGATTCCTTGTGCGTATATCTCCTGCAGTGTATACATTGTGTAGTCAGATTCTGTGCGATAATCCTTCCACGAGACCATTGAATAATTCGTTATTTGTGAAATTCCATACAGTCTTAGCCAAGGATATGTCGTCATTCTGTAGAAATCAATCAAATACATTGATTATTATAAACTATTCGCACATATTTATTATTTTAGAGTATTTTGTGTGCGAACGGACAATGTGCATTAAATACGACGAGTGAAAGTCGCATATGTTTTACTAGTCTCGTGTTGTTTTACACTCCGCCTTCGCGAATGGCTTAAAATTTTACGACCCAATGGGTACTTATAGTTTTTCAACTTGGTGTAAGATTTTATCGATATTGTTGATGTTTAGCTAGTTTGAGACTTATAAAAAGTCATTGTCGATTCATTTTTATGTGTTTTTCGCTGTAGTATCCCTTAGGATAAAACTTTTGTGTTTTACATAGGTCCTATGGTGTAATAGACCTCAAATTGATCAAGTAATTTAACAACTTGGTTGTTAATATTTTTTTCAAAACGGATGACATCGATGATATTTTTGTAAAAAAAAAAATACGACAATGATGATTTTTTTTATACTACTATACAGTGTTCTTGATTTCGGATCATCGTGGCGAAACCCTACAAGACAAAATAAACAGAGTTTACACGCATGATGCACCTATTCTATGTTATCGATATTTCGTTATCTTCAGGATGTTTAAATTTTGCTTTGCATCCATAAAGTGTTCATCGATAAATTTTGAGTCTATGCCTAGTTTTAATTTATATACTTGAAACTTTTTTTCGGTACCTACCTTGGGAGACAAAAAGCTCCTGCTGTGGCGCCATTTGCCCCCAGGACCGTGATCACCCAACAATCGGGGCGCATTATGATCGTACTCGTTCCTGAAAACATGGCAAACGGCCAGATTCCGGTATCGATCCCGGCTGACGCCGCGGGTGGAGGTCCCGTTGCCCCATGCCCCGCTGTTGATTGTTCACCACCCTGCAAAAACAAATTCATGTTCTCATTTATAGTTACTGTATTTTATATCGTTTTATTTTCAATGGAACAGTTCGCTTCTACGCACAGTGGCGCAGCTAGGAATTTATTTTGGTTGTGCCATTTCACCCTTGCACCAATGTCTACGTACGATTATTCTTGTAAGCCTATTTGTACGCTGTCGCTTCAGTTTTTAACTGTAGCCGGTTTTCTGTTATCCGACTGTTTTATTGATACAGCAGACGTTGTCAGTTAGGTTCGCCTCTGCGTCTTTGATGCTATACATTGGATTTCTCTTCAGAGCGTTGCGCTTAATCGGTTTGTCCGTGGCGTCATTTATTATTTATACGCCGCGATTAGACATTGCCGGTTCACATTCAATCAGCTTTCAATATTTTGGAAAATCTGTTATTCTTAGGCTTTTGCATATCTTGTCAGCTTTAAAGCCCAGGCATAGGCCAAATATTCTATAACTTTCGAATTTACTTAGCATCCAATTTCTCATATAAACAAATCCGTCTCACGATATTGTTACAATGTATCATGTTAGTGCTTACCTGTTTTGCGTTGTTGGTTCCGCTGCTATCCATGTCCTCGTACGGTAGTTCTCGGCTTGAGATTTTCGATCGACTGATTACTCGTGTGTCTACTTGCAAATTTTATTCCGTGGGCCACGTCAATCTTTAAGCGATGGGAGATGAAGCATATAAGGTCAAAGGCCTACATTAATTTGCGATGGGTTTTGGGGGCGGAGCCCGCCAAACAAGAAGTCAATCGAAACACCCACAGCGTAGGTTGAGCTGTGTTGTGAAAAGCGAAATTGCTTACACGGAAAACTTTGGCTCTGACGTCAAACTTTGGCTCTGACGTCATGCAGCCACGGGGAGGTAGTTAACGTGGGCGTATCTACCCTGCCTACGGACGTCACTAGCAACTTATGAATAATATAGTTAAAACTAGATTGGATGAACTGACGTCAGAACTGTTGTATCGGACCGCTATCGTCGCTATCGTCATGTTTGCAGAAGACCGCCGATTTTAAGCTAGAAGCTTGTGTTCGTGATTGTTATTGTTTCGCCGTTGTTTTACTATTAAAACCGGGTTACGCTGGGCCCTAAGAGAAGGGTATTCAGCGCAGTCCAAAATCGCCAGCTTACGAGTCGTTCTGCACAGTACGCCACAATATATATATATATACATATATATGCATATTATATATATATGATAATGTATTATATACATATATACATTATGTTAACATTATATTAGCGTTATATATTACATTAACGTTGATATGGAGTGTCACTTTATATGCCTCAGAAACCTGGACTCTCCAGAAGAAGGACATACAAAAGCTGGAAACATTCGAAATGTGGATATGAAGAAGAATGGAAAACATCAAGTGGACGGACAAGAAAACAAATGATGAAGTACTACAGATGGTGGACGAACAAAGATCGATAATCAGCACCATCAAAAAAGACAGAGGAACTGGATTGGACACGTACTAAGAGGAGAATCATTACTCAGAACAGTAATTGAGGGAAGAATATCAGGAAGAAAGACAAAAGTAAGACCAAGGAGGATGCTATTGGACTGGATGATGAAAACAGATGCACAGGGTCACAAGACCTATGCAGAAATCTAAGAAGAAGCAAGAAGCAGAGAGGAATGGAAACAATGGAGCCCTGAACCTGTCCCAGGACAGAGAACATGATGATGATGATACATTATATAATAACCTTTTAAAGTGCCCGGTAATTCACGAGTGGCATGAGATTTTGATATTTCATACTATTATAATTACATGCCTTATCATCACCACCACCACCACCATCATCATCATCATCATCATCATCATCATCATCATCATCATCATCATCTTGCTCTCCGCAAACTCTTTAGCGGTAATAGCTAGACACAAAATTCATCCAAGAAGTTCTTTCTTCTTGTTCATGTTCTGTATCTTTCTATGGCCCTGTTTTCACTGAGCCTTCCTGCATAAGTCAGGGAGGAATTAAGTCCTTATGAACAGATTTTATGTGCAAAACCTACAATTAAGATTTATGTAGACACCATAAATTTCTGTGTAGTCCAGATTGAAACAAGTCTAACCCAGAGACGCTAAGCAACACATGTTTTACTACCTCAATAGCATATTAAGAACTTAGGCTTAAAAGGTCCATCTCACCATTGAGAGAACTTTTTGGACCCAATAGATAACATTCAGGCATACTGGAACATTAGTCCATAAAACTGCCGCATTTCAGAGGCAGTGTAATAATGGAGAGTGGTATCCTCCAGTGACAACTTTATGTCACAAATTTCCAGGTCCATACAATTGTAAGGAGAGAACTATCACAACAATGCCTTGCCAAGCTATAGGAATTGGGTCCACAGGAGATTACCACATGGTCTGATTCTGCCCAGAGCAGAGGGCTCAGACGGCTGAAACCGGGTCAAAGGTTAGAGGTTGAAATCATTTAATAAGAGTCATCACCCCCTGCATCAATGCAATGGTACCGTATGTTATCAATTACAACCCCCCCAGACTCATGATCACCAGAGCACTGGTGTCAAAAATTTAGTAATCCTCATGAAATGGAAGGGGTCTTAAGAGTTTCAACCATGCAAAGTCAACATGATTTTCCCGGGCTGTGCTTTACAACCGTGCCGCTATTAAAGACATTTTATGCAAGTTATTACTGTACAAAAGTTGGGGTTGAAGTTGCAAATTCCTCATTTAGTAGTTGATTTATAAATTCTATCTCAGTTTCAGCATTGGTATGGTTGGCACAAACATTTCTTTCAGCCTATTATGGTTGGCACAAACCTCCAGTGAAAACCATTCATGGAAATCTACCGGTATTGTCACTTTCTTGCTAAAATACCAGTAATAGCATTTACTTGTCATCCAGCCAGCCAGCCAAACAACATTTTAAGTTATAAATATCACATGCAAAAATTGTATTTACTTAGACAGCCTCTGTTCAATTGGTGGTTACACCTTGGTAGTGCCATGGATACTGCATACTGTTAGACAGGAAGGAAGAAAAAGGAAGTTAACTTGCTAGAAAAACCTTATCAAGCAAGTTAATAAAAGTCCATTTTTCTACTGTGATTCAATAAACAATTAGAAGCAAAGAAGAACACATTTTACAAGTCACCTGCAAATGAGAAGTCAGTCGCTCAGTCAATGCAATCAGTGGAAAGAGGGGGAAAGAAAGACAGGGAAATGAAAAAGCCAACTATATTTAGTCAATCCACTTCAGAAGAAAGTTGGCTAAGTTGTCCACAAAAGTTGAAACATAGCGGTGGGCTGGACTACTCCTCCTCATCATCATCATCATCACCATCTTCATCAACATCATCTCATCATCACCATCACCGTCGTCGCCACCGTCGTCATCATCCAGGGGCGTAGCCAGGAATTTGATTTGGGAGGGTATAAATATTTGGGGGGGGGTATAAACCTTAACTTTAAACCATATAAACTACATATAACCACATATAAATCACATAAAAAAACTTTAAGATAGACTGATTTTGGGGGTTTATATACCGATATACACCCCCATCGCTACGCCCCTGTCATAATCATCATCATCATCCTCTGTTGTCATCATCCATGGTTGGTATCTGATGTCATTTTTACCAATTCCAACTCACTGTCACAACTGCTCCCAGAGGATCACAACCAGATCATTGGGTCTTCAATGGAAAAGTATTCGGTTCATTATAACAGTAAAGCTGCCACCAATCAATGATAACATCTTCAATCACCGGAACTCATCACTTTGGAGTCCAATTGTCTGACCCTAAGGCAAGCCCAGGCACTCCTCCTCCCTCCCCAAAACAAAGCCCCCACAGCAAGATGACACTCTGGAATAAATCACACAATCATTCTCTCCCTTAGTCAACTATCCAGTGTAAACAACTTACCTATGATAGACATATAACTGTGTGATGAATAGTTCCACATGTCACACCTATCACCTCACCAAGGACAGGCAACCAACATCTGTTGACCTGTAAAAAGATTTACCTTGGCAACCTGAACAGGTCACTCAATGGTCTGGATCATGGTGTACTCCTCCTCTTACCTAAGCCACTAATTACTGTAAGCATACCTTTTTTTACCTAGGCTGTCAAGTGCTGGATACTAATAGGATTTAATCCAATAGGGATGCATCCCATCAGTTGTCACAGCTAAGGGAAATGTGCCTGTCAATAACATCTTGAACAGTCTTCAGAGGAAAATAATAATTAATACTCACTAATGTTCTAAGGGCAGTAAAACCCCGAGCATGAATGATTTAACAATGGTAACAATGTTATTATAATTATTATTAATAAACCAAGCATGAATGAGTTAACAACAACAATTATATTATTATTATTATTATTATTATTATTATTATTATTATTATTATTATTATATTAACTGAATTCTAAGTGGTTTAGTAGGAATTCTCCTGCATTGAAAACCACTGTAACAATGACTTCTGTTAACCTTTCTTCAGACTTCAGACCTTTCTTTAGCATATGCTATTGTAAAAATACATACCCTGACAATAAAAACTGGTTTTCAGATAAGCAATTCCAACATCTGAGATAAATTACTCTAGCATAATGTATCCTGCTTAAGTTCAAGAGATTTTCAGATAATCCCTAACACTGATTGGCTGGAGTCCATAAAAAGATGAGGCCCAGGCAGCTGAGCTAGGTCTTCGCTTTCAACTATGAATATATACACTAACCAAAGGATTAACATGCACAATACCAATGCCTCCAAGATATTTATGCACCTTAGTCAATTCAAACACCAACCCAATAATTATTCCACAAACATAATAAAAATAATTGGTGCTATAAAAATTGTCAAAGCAAAGTCCACAGTCATAAATTCATGGTATCCAGGGTAAACAGGGTCAATTCCAAAAAGGATGACAGGGATTGGCATTCTGTCCAGAAATTGTCATCCATGAAGACTTTAGTATAGGGTGGGCAACTTGGCATCAGAAAAGGCAAATAACTGTAGGATGAAATAAACTGACTAGAGAACTTCTATAGTGCCATTTCAGTAATGTGATTGGCATTAGTCATAACCCCCAGATGTGATAAGATAGACAGCAGATTGACAGGCATCATATGACATGTGTGCAAATGTAGACAGGAATCAGGATGTCTTCTGCTGATTACTAGCATCAGCTAAACATCAAGTGTGCATGGCATGGCAATAACTATGATACTATATGTATAAAAATATATAACTTAATCGAAAATCTATAATTAATTTCCTGAAACTTATTAATAAACTTCAATATTAATTAATTCACGTTTATGAGTGTAAAAAACTAACTATAAAATTTGTGATTTGTTGTAAACTGCATGAATATACCGGTATGTGTATAGTGAAACTTGGATGATGTCATATTCAAGAGATTGCTGAAATTGTGCAATATTAGGTGAAGACAGTAACAAGAATTAAATATATTGTATTTGGCAGTCAAAGGGACCAGAAATCCACATTAAGAAATGAGATTAAGTGCCGTTTGACTGCATATAATTTTCACAAGTGCAGTATTCACATATTGAATATTAACACCTCCTTTCCCACACAGGCAGCTTGTACCATATCTCATCTTCTGAGCCTTCAGTCACTAAAGGAACAAATCTGCACCAGTTTGTCATTAAAAGCTTTCATCCTACACAATTTTCTGCCTAGTTTACCTTTTCCATTGCTCCCACAGCATTTGTCATCATAAAGTCTCACACAAACTAAGAACTAAAACACAAACACTTTGAGCAAAATGGAAAGAATTGGGACAAAGAATCTCGACAGGAGTTATACAAACAGTTCTTAATAACAAGCAACTGTTCATCTCTGCTAAAACAACAGTTCTGGTGATATCTGAAATCCTCCTTAACACTAACAAACATGACCCATGTTAGTCTGTTTATCATCATTGCTGGCACATTACTTAGGTGCATTTTTATTACACTGCTAAGAGTCTTAAAATTTCCCAAAATCACTGCTGCACATAATAGCTCCCCTTCACAATCAGTGCCAATATGAGGCTCAGTGAACTTCCATACAAGTCAACTTTTACATTCTGAACAGTCTACTGAAGAATCCGACATAAACTGCTCCCAGACACCCTTCTTACAATATCCGGAAAGAAAATCAGATTCCTGCATGCTTTGCTCTTACAAAATTCAAGATTTACATCACTATATTGTAATGGTGTGAAAACGGCAACACTGGAAACAGGTTGTAGAAAGTGAATGCTGCTTATTTTCTTAGTGATAACTGTCTTAAAATAGAAGTCTTCTATTGTCAAATGATAGCCAAATAAATCCTCAATATCACTGCGGCTAAGTGCCTCTCCCAACCCCCAACCCCAATATCACTGTGGCAAACCCACTCTTCTGTTCCAATTTGTACAATAGTCCCTCTTGAGAAATTGTCCAGCTGGACCTATAAGTCACCTACAAATTCCATATGATATGGCAGCCTACACAAGTAGAAACTAAGGATTAGGTTTTATAAAAACTGCAGCTGCATGCTCATTCAAAGCACAAACACAAGCAGTGTTTCTCTGAACATAAATGGACTTTCCACCCAAGAAGGAGCGCCATATTTAATCCTAAACACCACTCCCTGCTTCACCCATCTTCTAACCGACCAAGCTGGAAATTAGCATCGCTAGTCCAAGTATATCAGAAAGAGCCAAATTCTGCATCCAATAATAATTATCAGTAGAATTCGTAAATCAGTAGAACCATGGTATGAGACAAGCACCATGTTCTCCCCAAGCTACGGTAATTACATAGTGAAACCCCAATGTGAATAGCTTGTATGCTTTTCTGTGAAACTTGCAAAATAGCTAATTTCACACAATTTTCAATTTAAAAAATTGTAGATTAATTACTAATCTGCACTTAATAAATTTCACAGAATGAACATTTTTACTGAAGACATAAATATTACAGTATTAACCTCTTAACCTCTTAAAGGGGTTCACTGCATATAAGCGGCACGCGTCAAACGTTCACCAACGGGTTCGCCGCATATATGCGGCGCGCTGCTGCAGCGTCTGTTCCGCAACGGGTTTCGCTGTTTATAAACGTTCTAATGTAATGTCACTTTAGTTGTTATCCAATCGGTAGATGGTAGCTTTTTTTTAGCTATTGTGCACACTATAAGCTAGGAAAATTGGTTTTATTCTACAGAGGGTCGGATTCTTGCTTTGTAAAAGTGTCATTTCTAAGGTTCGAAAAATCCTAACTACCCCAAATGTGGTCCGATCTTCAAAATTTTTAAACTATTCTGTTCCAATTACACCCGTCTACAAATTTGCCGCTCACATAAGGGGGTCACCGCTGAAAATTTTGTGCTATTGAGCTTTGAAAAAAATTTTTGGAAGAGGGTCTGATTTTAGGCTGTAGAGTGGACCCTACCCTCAAAATTTATTTTTTGGCATGGATGGTTAGAAAGAACAATAAAAAAGCTAAACAATGGTGCAAACCTCATATTTTTATCTTCTATATAGCCTGAAATATACTTACATGTAATTTTTTTCAGCTTGTGAAATTTCGAAAAAAAATTTGTTCTCCAAGCAATGAGTTCTAGGGTTCAAAAAGTGATAACTACCCCAATTTGGGTCCGATCTTCAAAATGTTTGAACTATTCTGTTCCAATTACACCCCTCTATAACTTTGCCGCTCACAAAAGGTTGGTCACCACTGAAAACGTTTTGCTATTGAGCTTTGAACAAAAATTTGGGAGGGGACCGATTTTAGGCTTTAGAGTGTGCCCTACCCCCAAATTTTTTTCCATGGATGGTTCGAAAGACCAATAAAAATGCTAAACAATGGTGCAAACCTCATTTCTTTAGCTTCTAAATAGCCTGAGATGTATTAAATTTACAACGTTTATGTTCACAGTTCATATGAACACTTTTCCCAAAATTAATTACCCCGATTGGTAACGTCTTGTAAATTTAATTCCCCCCCTTAACGGGTTAAGTGGGGATTAAATTTTCAGATGCCGTCACCGTTCTGGGGATTTAATGTTAGGAAAGACGTTCTTCAGAAATGAAAACTGTAACTTTTAAAATGTGCTTTATCTCAGGCTATATAAGAGCTAATAACATGATGTAAACACCATTGTTTAGCTTTTTTGTTCCTCTTTCTAACCGTCTGTGCAAAAAAATTGTTGGGGTACTGTCCACTCTACGGCCTAAAATAGCACCCACTCCCCCCAAAAATTTCAAAGCCCCATAGCAAAAATTCTCGGTGGTAACCTCACTTTGGTCAGCGGCAAAGTTGTAAAGATATGTCAGACGAACAAAATAAACCAAAAAGTTTGAAAATTGGTCAACATTTGGTAAAGATAGATCAAATCTAAATCGCAAAATGTCAGATTCTCGAAGTTCTTGGTGTTGTTAGTTGGACCCTTGGCTCCAAAGTATATAGATTTTCTCTTTCAAAGAGGCGATATAGCTGAAAAATAGGTGCCATCTATCAAATGGATGGGTACTAAAGCGTTTTATAGCGAAAAATGTATATGTTATATCGCGTGGCATTGACGAAATGCTTTGGAACTTCATGGAACTTCATGACGAGCGCAACTTGGGAACCCATTTAGTGAACGCTGGCGGATGACGAGTTGCGCTCGGGATGCCCAGGCTAGGGGTTAAAATCCCAACTGATAGAAATGTTGTAAATAGTAAACACAAGTATCTCGGTATAAGGATTCTTTTAATCTCTAGTCAGCAAAACCAAACCTCTGTAATTACTCTCAACATTTAATAACCCAGTTTTATTAGATAACTGCCTGGGAAAACTGGGATATTAAATGTTGAGAGTAATTATAGAGGTCTTCACATAAGCTAATTAGCTAATCAAGCTAATTAGCTAATTCAGCTAATCACACAAGCTTCCAATCACAAGGCAACAACTACCGGTACTACAACTGAGGCACTGCTTAGCCAGTCAAGCTATAAGGATAGGACACAAAAATCAACATGGTGCTAAAAAAAATACATGGAACCCATGGACACCAAAAAGTCTGACTAGAACCATTCTCCTTGTTCTATCTCTGGTGAGGTAGTACCATCCAGGCATCTTCTTTGTTTTTCAATTCCTCTTTTTCCTCTGCCTTTCTTCAATTCTGACAACTGTCTGTTGTTAATATGGACATGGACAACCCCCCTCAAGGATTTCCAAATATTAGCCAATCCCATTAATCAATGCTAGGACAGTGAGGAGCCCTTGGCTTGGATACATGGGCCTGACTTCTTCTGCTTATCCTTTGTAGTCCACTGTTTTCATCCACTAGTCTAGAATCAAGTGCACTTGTGCCCAAGACAGGACCGGCAAGCTATCAACAATCTCTATTCGGTGATGACAGACGAGTTACACACATGAGAACTGGAAAGATAAGGACTCCTGTATATAATATAGCTGGAGTTTCTCTATGGCAGAGAAGCCACTTCCTCCCTGTCAGCTCTATGGTCAATTAATGCAGAATTTAACATGCAAAGTTTGTATAGCGGTCACTAAGACACTTTCCATGACCAAGTCAGTCAGGTCAAATAAGGGTTGCCTCTGATCAGTCATATACAGAAGTAAGACAAGAGTCCAAGTAATAATGCCTTATGGTCAGGTTTAACACATTTACCACCTACTATTTGATGCCAGTGGTCTGATACAGTCAAACTGAGATCAGGTCAGGAACATTTGGCAGCTTTGGCCCAAGAACACTTAAGGTTACATCTGCTAAAATGTCTGCATTTTATTTATCAACTGAAAATGCCAAATAAGATTAGATAAGAGTAACTCACTCCTCTTCTGCTGCTCCGTTCTGCTGTGGAGTACGTGACCCAATCTAGGGTTTCAGAGGTCGTACTATCAAGAAGATCCACTACAAAACAACAGAACCACCGTAATCAATTATGCCAAACATGAAACTGCACATTTTTAAAAATCCATTAACGTTATTAATTATTTTATTTTATTTCTTCCATTTCTATAGTGCCCTATATGATTGTTAAGCAGTTAAGCATAAAGGTTTTCACACAATTCTTCTACTGTGCAAGGTAATAACGTAACAGCTTTGGTCAGATAAGAGAAACATGCTGAGGATCTCATGAACAGCCAGGAGAACAAATCAAGAGGTGATTGCAGAAATCAAGCCAAAACACACCTCAGAATGACTGATCCTAAAACAAAAACTGGAGTATTTTGGGTATATTATGAGAAGACAGGGTTCACTGGAGAAATCATTGATGCTAGCAGCTGTTGAGGGAAAAAGAAAAAGAGGAAGACAGAAGACGGGATGGATGGATAATGTTATGGAAGCAATGAACAGACAGGAACCAAGAAACGCGGTGGAGGACAGAAAAGAATGGCACATCACCATAATGTCACACAAAGCTGGAGGTGACTGTGTGTGTGTGTGTGTGTGTGTGTGTGTGTGTGAGAGAGAGAGAGAGAGAGAGAGAGAGAGAGAGAGAGAGAGAGAGAGACAGACAGACAGACAGACAGACAGACAGACAGACAGACAGACAGACAGACAGACAGATAGAGACAGACATACAGACAGACAGAGACAGAGACAGCGACAGATACGGACACACAGCAAGAGAGGGAGGGAGGAAGGGACAGAGGCTGGGAGGGATTAAGGAAGGAGGGATGAAGGGAAGGAGAGAGGGGATGGGAGGGATGGAGGATGGAGGGAGGGAGGGAGGGAGGGAGGGAGGAGGGAGGGAGGGAGGGAGGGAGAGAGGAAGGGAGGGAGAGACAGACAGACAAACAGACAGACAAACAGACAGAAGATCTATAAAATAATCTGAACCTGTAGGGGTGTGCTACAATGTCCCACATACTGCTACTTCAGATGAACCGCAAACCTACCGGTATACCTGCTAGGGGAGGCATTGGTCTGATACCCGGGCATTGACACCTCACCGTGCCTATTAATATAGACATTAATATAGAATGTATGGGCTTGTAGGCTGATGATAATCATCATCAAAGTGCTATGTAAATATTGAACATTTAGTTTTATATTTTACATAATTTAAAAGCCAGTATTTTCTGGGCCCTAAGACTTTCAATCATCCATAAGCAAATCAATTAAGCAGCTCACTGGCAGCTCACTGGTGTCATCAAAGTTGCCATTGCAAACAAAGGAATGAAGGAATGAAGGAAGACAAATGTTGAATAATAAAAAGTTTTGTATAATCTACCTCACAAAACAAGAGAGTGTGTCAAAACCCAACTAGTTTCACATTTAAGGAGTATTGTATATCACAAATGCTGTGAAATAAAAGAGATGTGACATGACAGGATTATCATTAAACGAATCAATTGTATCATCTCCTATAACACACAGAGTTCAAAATTAAACCAAGCAAAAAAGCCATCACAGTAAAAAGCCATCACAGTAAAAGAGCCATCAAAGTCCATGGACTGTGGCTATGGCATACTTTATCCACATTGTCCCTTCGGTTAGGTGACAATCTACAGCCAACTTAGGGAAGGTGCTCACAGCATTCTAAGAATCCGGCATTTATTTATTTACTGGCACTAAGTATACTTTGCACACAGATCCATTTGGGTTAGACAGTAGATCTTCACTTCCACACCAAGCAGTATTATTAGTTGCTGCATTCTTATCCCTTTCCATCCGGTCTCTTTCAAACGTGATCTGGTTGCCCTATGTATGCACAGTAAGGTAATGTACTGTATTATTCTTTATGCATCTGCAGAGGCAGATATTTCTCAAGCAGCTTTGTCAATCAAAATCTGTAGTCAATGCAGGAACATCAATGCAGTGCAAGGGGGAGTGAAGATCATTGAGGAAAGGATTACCTGAAGAGGAAGTCTTACAACTATAGGGGAGACTCTAGGGTCTTAGTAATTTGGGCTATGGAGGGGTATCTCCCTGGCAGATGAAAGAATTGATATAGAGGCCCCAGGAGAGAGAGAGAGAGAGAGAGAGAGAGAGAGAGAGAGAGAGAGAGAGAGAGAGAGAGAGAGAGAGAGAGAGAGAGAGAGAGAGAGAGAGAGAGAGAGAGAGAGAGAGAGACAGACAGACAGACAGACAGACAGACAGACAGACAGACAGACAGACAGACAGACAGACAGACAGACAGATACAGAGACATAGACAGACAGACAGAGACAGACAGAGACAGACAGAGAGATGGGGAGAGGGAGATTTTGAGTCCTTAGGAGGGACAGTGTAGGAAAAGGCGTGGCTGCTCTTTCAAGAGGACTGATTCTGAGAGTGAGCTGTCATTATGGGATTCACAAAAAAACTGTGGATGGGTCCTGTACCGAACCTGAAATTGCCAATGCATTTGCAGATTTCTTTCGATCTGCCTGCACACCCAATAACAGTAGTTGGCACGATAATCACATGGGATTCACAGCTGGATGACCTTAAAGCAAAATCAGTGGAGGCACATGAATTGTGGGTGTCGATGGGTAAACCGAGACATGGGGCTGTTTTTCATAAAATGAGAAGTGCTAAGGCAGAGTATAAGTCTGCTATAAAGCAGAAAGAGAGGGACAATAAAAATTATTTTAGTGATACATTGAATGATGCCCTCATGCAAAAAGATTTTACTACCTTTTGGAAGTCCTGGAAAAATAAATTTGGGGGAAGGAGTAATAGTTGTGCTAAAACTGTGGATGGGTCCTGTACTGAACCTGAAATTGCCAATGCATTTGCAGATTTCTTTCGATCTGCCTGCACACCCAATAACAGTAGTTGGCACGATAATCTCAAACTGCAGTTTGAGGGCTGTTACTCAGGCTATAGGAGTCAGAGTATAGAGTGTCCTGTGATCTCAATTGAAGAAGTGGGCATAGCAGTTAGTAAAATTAAGCTGGGCAAAGCAGCCGGGTTTGACAGGATAACTATAGAACATTTACTGTATGCACACCCAATTGTATTATCTTGTATAACTCATTTGTTTAATCTAATGTTGAAAGCAGGATATAGGGAGTAATGGTATCATGATCCTCTGCTAAAAATTGCACAGCAGACCCCACAAGGTGTGACAATTATAGGGTATAACCTTGAGTCCAGTAGTGTCTAAGATTTTTGAGCATGTATTACTGGGGAAATTTGGGGTTTTTTTGGGAGCTCTGACCTGCAGTTTGGGTTCAAAACTGGGGTAGGATGCTCAGATGCCTTATACACATTGAGGGGGTAATAAGTTATCTCAATAGAAATTCACACAGCTGTCATTTCTGCTCTTGACATTTCAAAGCTTTTGACAAAATTAGTCACTATGGGCTGTTTTTGAAGCTGATACAAAGGAAAACCCTTGGTATTTCATTGAAGTTTTACTCAACTGGTATTCCAAATGTAATGTTATGGTTAGATGGGGTAATGCCTTATCAGAATCTTTTACTGTAGTGGCTGGGGTAGACAAGGAGGGGTTCTTTCGCCTTTGCTATTTGCTGTTTATATTGATGATGTAATTTTAAAGTTGCAAAATTCTGGATATGGCTGCTATATCAATGATTTGTTTGTTGGATGTTTATTGTATCTTGATGATATCTTATTGGTGTCACACTCTATATCCGGCATGCAGCACATGCTGGATATTTGCACCAATGACTTTGTGGATTTGGATTTGAAATTTAATGTGAAGAAATCTATGGTGATGAGGGTTGGGACACGTTGCAATATCGCATGTGCTGTATTGGTCCTGGATGGTGTTGCCTTGCCATTTGTGGAGGAAATTAGGTATCTCGGGGTGACACTTAAAAAGGGCAGATTTTCGGGTTATCTATTTCAGAAGCTAAATTAAAATTTTTCTTCTTAATTGCTTGTATAGTCGCAGCAGAGCTGCCGCTTCAGAATTAATATGCGTTAACCTGGTAAAGAGCTATTGTCTACCTATTGTATTGTATGGTATGGAAGCCACATTCCCAAACAAAGTATTCTTAATGCTCTTGACAGACTGATTCGAGTAGTTGTGTGCAAAATTTTTAAAACATGTGAGGCAGATAATGTCGAGTATATCAGAGTCCTGACGGGTTTGGATAGTATGCATGCTATTGTAGAAAAGCGACAAGCATCCTTTGTTAATAGATATGAGAAGAAGCCACTGTACTTTGCTCAGTGCATTACTAGAATTTGTCTGAGGGCAGAGGCTGTACTGTGTAAAGTTTGTTCTTAGTTTATTTGTTTATTATTAGGTTTATTTTATTATTATTATTATTTTATTATTATTATTATTTAGTTGTTCAGTTGATTTGTGTTTTCCTTGGTTGTGTACTACTGGTTGTGTACTACTTTTTATGCTGTGCTTGTCACGAATAAAGATGATTATTATGATCTCATGATCTTGTAGAGCTGGTTGAGGAGTGATAAGATTCAGCACATAGCCGGGACTTGATGACTTGATGCTTATGTGAGATGATGCATACTTCTTAATAATAATTATTCCTATCTTCTAATTCACACAGGAATTCACCTAAAAACATATATTCTAGTAACCACAGGTTTTTATATTTCATCATCCATCCTATAGAACATAAATATTATGTTGCTAGATTTGTCAGAGGGGTTAACTCCCTGGCTGGTCGACCCCAAGTATGGTCCAAAATTTGCATTTACACGTGCAATCCAATATGAGCTAGAAAATTCTTTTGAAAATGGACCACTAAGTAAGTACCATAGTTTGTGCCTAGATCCATTTGTCAATAATCTCTCTGAAACCTAATTACTGCTTTCCAGTTTTAGAGCAGTAACTTGGAAACTTACAACCCCTTCATCATTATAATTGCTCTCTGCCAACTCATTAGTGGCAATAGCTAGTCAGAAAACATTTCCAGACCTTTTTGTCAATGTTAGTTTTATTCCTTCTGCAATTGTCAGTTGTTTTTCTTTCAGATCTTCTTTTATGTTGTCAACCCATTTTTTTCTGGGCCTGCCTCTTCCTTTTCACCTTTCTTGTTTACAACCTATTACAGCTGGAAAATGTTTTATCCCCAGAATCCATAACTTAGATCTAAGGGTCTGTACAAACACTTGATTAAAGGGCTAACTTTGCTACTCAAAGCACAACCATGAGTGTCAAAATCATTTGACCATATTATACTAATCTCAGCTAAAATTAATGGTATATCTCTCAAAACTTGAAATGGAGCTTAACCTATACACAAGCAAATTTAACACATGACGGTTATAAAAATATGTCCCATTCCCTACTTGCTAAGGCCTATTTGACCAATGTTCAACCAATTCTTGAACACTGCTTGCTAGTGTTCATCGCGTATTGGCAGTGGCATACCTAGAGTACGGCAGGTTGGGTAGATGTAGGCAGGTTGGGTAGATGTAGGGTAGATGGACGCCAAAACCTCTGCCATCTTGCACAGTGCAGAAAGAGAAGAAAGTTCAAGAAACTGATAAAACTGACTGAGCACATCACAGACCAGTTTGCATTAGCACACATAAGAAAAGTGCCTACATTATTTGTTAATTACAGATCTGTTAACTTGCTAATTTAATCTTTGGACCCTTCCATGGCCACCAAATACCATAGGTACACCCCTGCTTATTGGCTAAAGAAAACTCATTTCCTCCTGAAGAATAGCTGATGCATGAAACAGTCTGATGGCAAAGACCATCTATCAGCTCCTTTAGGAGAGCATTGATAAGGTCATTCCATGCCAGATTCATGCCTTAACGTAACACCTGTGCATCTTGTTCTTATTCCCAAAATGAAAACCCCTAAACTAGCCCAGCCTGGAGTCTCTGTGACTGTGTTAGGGTCATAGTACTAGTGTCCTTGGGATCTGCATATATAATGTAAATGCTCCATTATAAAATCTTGCAAACTGTTTATATTAGCCTGAAGACAGCAGCTTAATGAGGTGTGTATGTCAGGGTTTTTCCTTTGGGTCATTTTGCAATCTCCATGGCTGAAGTAGCCTTTAAATATGTAACAGCAAAGTGACATAATTCCAATCAAACCGTGAGCATCTGCAGAAATTGTACAGGGGTTACAAAACAGGATCTTGTGACAAAAGAAATGAAAAATTTCGAATGGGGTGCAACACATGGTTATGTGACAAAATAAACAAAGAATTTTACATTTTTCATAACTTCACAATTTTTCCAGGGGTGCAATTGCATCCCCTTACATCCCTCTCTGGGAGCCCATGAAACAAACACCTTATCATATTAAGTTATCTTCCCTATGGTATCTCCCTCAACCTCTTAGATTATGTACAAGTGGTCCCCTATGAGGTAATATGGATAAATAAATCCGGATTGAGCCCTCAGCCCTGTCACTGTCTACTGTGGTGCTTAGGCTTAGATCAGTGATGGGCACACATTTTTATCCGAGGGCCACAAGTGTCTGTGATACAAGCTGAGGGCTGCGCACATTTTTTGGCATTTAGAATTAAATTTGTAAGTAGCGTCCAAAATGACTTTAACATAAATTATTACATGTAGATACTGTGCAGTGTAAGTAATTATTAATAAGCCAAGATTGTCAAGTTGAAGACAAGTTAGTAAATATTCAAAACATTATTTGTAGCTAACGATCAATTGCCAAAGTGTAAATCCAATTTGAATGATGAATTTTCCATCAAGGTGTTGTCAAATGTTTCATACCGGTATGTTTTAGAGGGCGCACATTAATATAATTTCTCTTGATGTCGGGGGCCGCACAAAAGGGCTTCAAGGGCCGCATGTGACCCGCGGGCCGCACTTTTCCCATCTGTGGCTTAGATAAAAGGCAAATAAAGCTCAGAATATAAAATGAACCCGGTTTACCGTAACTGTATTCATAACTTCATTAATCGGTGTGACAGCACTGGAATATGGGAAAGAGCCTCCTAAATCATTTTAAAGTAGCAAAAATCTGTTTATATACACATTTGCTATGGAACCAGATGGAGCAGATCTAACAATTTGAATATTACAAAAGTTAGGATCAAAAATTGTGGAAAAGGAATGCTTTTTACACCACAGTTGGAGAGCAGGAATGAGGCAAGACCAGCAACAAAAACAGTACTGTTTATATAAACCAGATGCAAAAAAATGAGCAACTGACAAACCCGTGATGACAAACAGTAGCCCTACCCTATAGGGCTACATATGCTATATTGCATATACAAAAGAATGCTCTTTAAACAACACAATGTGGTGATTGAAGTAGCTATAAGTGTCCTACTCATAGGCTCAGAACTCATAGTAGGTCTAAAGGGTTAGCACCCTCAATATTTCATGGCATCAGTTGAATGATAACAGTTCCTGGGTCTTTCCCCAATTCCTTTCCATCCACTGGGGAGCAGTTGAGGGAGAAACAACTGCAAAGTTTCTGCTGGAGGCCAAGTTTGAACCTCTAGACCTAATGACTAGCAGGCCTGCTCACTAACTACTGGACTACTGCAACACAACATAAGTCATCATCATCATCATCTTTGCTTTCTGCCAGCTCATCAGCGGCAATATAGCTAGACACAAAATGCTTCCAAGAAGTTCTATCTTCTGTCAAAATAAACTGTAAACTTAAGTCAGAATAAAAATTTCTAATAAGAGAGAAAGAAACAGAAAAAAGAAAGAAAGGATGATCAATTGTGCAAGAAAGAAAGAAGAAAGAGAAAACCAAAGAATGAATAAAAGAAAAGAAGAAAAAGAAAAAGGAAAGAAAGAATGATCGATTAATTATGTAAGACAATCCTGATGAATGAATTTTACAAAAGATAAAACCATAGTCAAGCCTGGCTAATGTTACATCTAACAAGAGGCAATGCATCTTCATGAAACAAAGATATTATGGGAAATTACCAAGTGCTATACTGATCTGGCAGGTAATAATTCAGTCTGAATTACAGGACAGTGACCACTACAATTCCTGACTCATTAGGAATTCCTATCCAACCACAGTCCATCCATACACTTTTGTTGTCCAGTTTCTACTGGCAAGTCAGTAATTATGCTGTACATGATGTCAGCAATTTGCTCACTCAGCAGGTAAGATGATTTCCATTCATCTGCAAGGCTTATGTCCCTCATTGGGTCTCTATCCATCTGGATCCACTCATATAAAGTCAGCACTCATCCTCATGTTTCTTAGAAAACAGTTCTTCACAGACATGAGTTTTCATCAACCTCCCTAATAACACCCACTGAGATTGGAAGGTGTGTGTGTGTGTGTGTGTGTGTGTGTGTGTGTGTGTGTGTGTGTGTGTGTGTGTGTGTGTGTGCATAGGTGAGGTGCATGGCAAGCCAAAGTGGTTAAACGGTTCATGTCTGTCTTAGAACCTTTCGTGAATAATAATAGGAATCAGGCAAGTAATGCCGCTAATCTAACAAACAAGTGGTTGTTATTCTTCAACAAGGCTAACAAATGGCAAATGGCAGTAGAATATAGACAAGAATTAATCTGTCTCTTAAGCCATCCTACAAAAGTCATGTAATTTCTGGGAGAAGAACAGTCAAAGGTAATTTAATGTAATCAGGGCCAGTCTTACATATTGAGGGCCGGGTGAGATAAGGTTAGGCAAAAAATCCTGACAAGCAGAAAAAAGGTCATCATCGGCCCTTCAAAGGCATTGCACGGCTTCTAGAGGTCCCCTGGGCACAGGTCCGGTTTGCCCAGGCTTAAGGCCGGCCCTGAATGTAATGCATATTTGAAATATGATCTGTGTCAAATGAAGCATATTATTCTGGCATGCAATAAATTTATACTGCATTTCTTTCACACAATTCTTTGCCCCATCAAACAGTTACCATAATCTATTTTTTAAAATACAATTTTCAGTCATATCATGAAATATGAATCAGCAGATGCACTAAACATAGATATAAATACTGTAAATATGCAAGAGATATAAATACAGACAGATCCTTAGTGCTGGATTCACTTCAACAATATTTCCTCACTCTATGTTTAAATCTTCACATGCAAAATTCAATTCATTCAAGTATTTAGAGGCATTCATAAGTTCTTGATAGTCATCTATTCAATCATTTAGCTTGTTATCCATTCCAAAGTTATTTTGTGACATATTCACTCAGGCACTTGAACCTTTATGCATTCCAAATATTATTTAAACGAATTCGTTTTCCTGTTTTATTTCCTTTATCCACTCATCCGTCCATCCAACTCCGAAGAAATACCATCAATCAAGACTCGGCAACAAGAACTGAGGGAATTGATCTGACAGTTCTATTAAACCTGCTCATCCAAAACCAGTCTGATCACAATCACTGATCATCCTGATCCAGAAACAAACTCCTATTCATTTAGACAACTCAATTCAAATTATTTTCCAGAGGCAGTCAGTCAGAGACAGTCTCATACATGGACCACCTACCACTTACGGCTCCCTCCATGCTTCACCAGACAGTGCAGTCCCTCCCCTCCTTCCCCTCCCCAGCAAGAGTGTCCAGTTGATCAGCAATGGACAACCAATAACAGGTGACTAATCTAGCTTTGCACAAAGCTAGTGTTTGATTCATTATTTGGACAGTCCTTTCTGTCTGTGTGCATTCAGGAAGAATTCTGTCAAAATAGGAAGCATCCCTTTGTCCACCAACCCAGCCACTTCTCTCCCACTGGGAAACCAATTGATAGCCTGGCAAAGCAATTTCCCAAATTGTCCCAGTGCTCCAGCCATGCATGCCTTGCCAAACAGCTACCTGTGAAATGCAAGCTGCTTTTGTTTTCTATGCAGGCTTTGATTCTGGCAAACACAAGCGCCTGGACAAGGCAGCTCCTAAGCCTTGATATGCAGTCCATATAACACAGTGCTAATGCTGCGTGATGACTGGCAGGTGGTCGGACACAAGCACAAGACTGTTTAATACCAAAGCAGTGGAGGCAAAGGCAAAGGTTGGCAATTACTGAACCATATTTCCTCATTAGACTGACCGACAGTTTTGATCATAATAATGCAACTCAGCTGGTGCATCACCCTTATAGTTTCCTACTAATAATTGATTAATCTAATAGGTCTATTTTGATATATGTCCTCATTAAGACCTTGCAGTGGATGGCCTTCTTACCCTCCATCTGTTCCTTCACTCACTTCCCTACCGGGTCCAACTCTTCTTTCTCTCCCCTCGATTCCCTCTTGCCTCTTCCTCTGCAGTACCGGTATGTTCAAATTGTTTTTCCTCCTCTCGGCTTGTAATGTGGGTGTCCTTGGTTGTCTGTGGGAATTTGAGACTCATATACATGAGCAACACTGAAATTTGAGTCCCATTTTTAGCATTGCATGTCTCCTCAAAGCAAGTCTAATTTGAGAACTCACATTCCACCAGTACATCAATCCTGAAAATGCCTTCATGCTTCATCAGTATGATACAACCAGGTTTGGTTACCCTAGGTTAGCAATAATTAATCAACTTAATAGTAAATTGTTGTTTTGAAAAACACTGCAAACTTGTCATGGTGCCTTTGAACAATATATGGACCATGCAACCTTCCGTTATCCATTCTTAACAGGAAAAAAACTTACCACTGCACAAAACCTCCCTGAGCAAAACCATTGTGACATGCACAGGGTCAAATTGGGTCAATTTGATTTGTTATGCTATGCAAGAATGAAGTTGTCACTTGGACAATTAATAATATAATCAATTCTTTCAAAATTGGGTGCAAAACATGGTGAAGCACAAAAAATGGCAACAATAACTGCTACCCAGTCAATGACAGAATTTACCCAAGCAAACATTGCAAAATAAGACCTTCTTCTTCATGTGCCATGTATTGCTACGTCGGCGACCATGGATTTCCACACACCTCTGTTTCTGGCTTTCCTTATCAGTTCGATGTTGTCTGTAGTTCTTGTCGCTTCTCTTAGGCTGTCCGTAAACTTTATTCTTTGTCTTCCTCTTGCTCTTTTCCCCTCTATTTTTCCTGTTATGGCTAGATTTTCCAATCCGTCTTTTCTTATTAGATGTCCAAAGAATTCAAGCTGCTGCTTTCTTATGGTTTTTAGCAATTTTCTTTTTGTACCAAAAGTTTTTAGTACTTCCTCATTGGTTATTCTTTCTGTCCATGAAATTTTTTTTAAAATAAGACCATCCTGGGAAAAAGATTTACATTTTCACCAACTTTATGACATGATGTGGCACAGTATGCTTCACACCAGCAATAGCAATGCAACCAAACAAATTCACATAATATGATTTTAAAACTGTTTTAAATTTTAAAAAAAACACATATGCAACAAGTTTTTTAAAACCTGCTTCAAAAGTCATACCTGCTTACAATTACTTGAGATAAAGCTTACAGAATTTAATTCAGCTACAAAATGTGGGTCCACCAAAATGTCCCTTCATTTTGCATTTTCAGTTGTTATGCTATTTCCAAACAGTCTATAAATAAGAATTCAACTTAGTATAGATTCAAACCTATAATGCTTTATAAGTTCCCAAACCAATAGTATGCCACAAGGCTCTGGTTACTATCAATAGTGATATTACATCTCCAACCGGTGTTCATAAATAGGAACTTTAATCACACAATTTCAACAGTTCCTTAAGCCTGGTGTTAAATGGCTGGAAGGACAATTTGAAACTATCACAGAACAGATTCAATCTAAATTCTGAATAAATCATTTGTGCATAGGCCTCTATCTGTTGTAAAGCGATGACAAAATCCCACATCTAAGAAGTAAATGTTTAAATGCTGCACAGCACTCAATGGCAGCATAAAAGTAACATAATGCAACAAAGAATTTATGTAGCACCTCTTTTGGATTAATACTCAGAAGTGCTTAGGAAATTATTTACAGGTCACAGGAATCTAATCAAATCAACCAATGAGGCTATGAAGCCAGACTAATTTTGCTTGGCTGACTGGAAAGTAAGTAGCCATTGAAATAATTAAGGTCATAAGAGTTCAGCATTGGGAAAAACCTATAAATATTTATCATATTATCAAGACTAAATTGAAGACATTATCTACATTTAATAGTGGAGTACTCTTGTGATAAGAAAACATCAACCAAGCAATCTCAGTGAATACATACTCTGGTATTAGCCAATAAAATTCAGGAGAAAGTTGACACAATATTAATTATGATGAGATCTTTGTTATTCTTATAGTGTTCCATGCAGGTACATTCACGGTTTAATATCACAAGGAACTGCTCTAATTGTATGACATCAACACATATATGACAATAAGTACTGACATAAGTTATGTGGATAGTACTAGTACCCATAGATGTAATACCGGTAAACGTTTTTACATTTTTTTATTTTCCCCACGTTTTTTACATTTTTAAACGTTTTTACATTGGCAAAATAAAAACACAGACTTTCAGAAACTTGCTACAACGAGCTAATTAATTAGCTTTCAGCTGTTTAGCTATAGAGTATAGTGGATCGCTGCTTACCAGCAAGTCATGCAGCTTTACTTACTTATAACATAGAGTAAGCAATTTATGCCAGCATTATTGTTGTTTATTTCATTTCACTGTCGTTTACCATAGTGTAACTAGATTGTTTATTCTCCGTGGGTGTGTAAGGCACATTCCCTTAACTCGCTCAGATAAACATCGGTAACATTTTTTATTCAACGTTTTTAATGTTTTTTATTTTTGTAAAATTTTACATTTTTAACTTTTTTATTATTTTTCCAACATTTTTTACATCTATGCCAGTACCTGAGCCATACAAGAAAGGGTGTATATGAAAATGATGCCAGTTTAGTCCTATAGTGATTTCTCCTATATGTTCTTTTAAAGACCCAAGTTGTGCCAAATAATTCTAACTAAGAAAAGCTGGACACACTGTTCAGAATCAGGGGCATAGCCAGGAATTTGATCTGGGAGGGTATAAATATTTTGGGCGGGTATAAATCTGAACTATAAACCACATATAACCACATGTAAATCACATAAAAAACTTTAAGGTAGACTGATTTTGGGAGGATATATATATATACCGATATACCCCCCTCGCTAGGCCCCTGTTCAGAATTCCTTGTTAGGCAGTTGGATAGCACATATAATATAGAAAGATAGTTCTGAAATTATTTCAAATTTATGTCAGCTGCACTTGTACTGGTAGTAACTCAGCAATAAATATTAATCATGTATCATGGTCTCCAATCTTCCTTCAAAGTTCCTGTTTAACATCATGTGTTTCATGTTGAGCTGGGTGCTAAGATAAGGAGCTGGGTGCTAATTTATCATAGCATTACTAAGTCTTGGCTGTCATAAACTTGTAGAATAATCTACTTCATTAAAAGAAAGTCATCAACTTGGGTGCCAACAATCTGCACCAACATATTACAATATTTTTTCCATAAAAGCTGCTGTCTATATGCACAAGTAAGTTTGTGGAGACAAAACCAAGAGCACATAAAACTATAACAGCAAACACTGGCATTTGGAAAAAGTCAGAAAATATTAATGGAAAATAAGAAGGAAAACAAGTTTGAATTCCTGTCAAATGTACTCTTCACAAGTGCACAAAAGTGAAAAATTTGGGAAAAAGTCAAGAGAGTTGGGCAGTGGAATAGCCATGGTTCCAGATTATGGAGTCACCAGGGCTTTTACAGACTGACATTTCCACATGTACCGTAATATCAGTGGTATAGCAGCCATATGGACAACCTGCCCAAATGCCAAGGCCCCCCCCCCCGACCTGCAATGGGCCCTGACCCGAGTAAAAAACAAATTTTTTTCGCAGAGTTGTAAAGTCATCAGATAGAAAGACCGACAAGCAAAAAAAGGTCATCAACATTTCCGCAAACTTGTCAACTTGTCAGTCTGTCAGATCGTCTCTGGAAAGGGCCCCTGTCCATTTTTCGCCAAGGGCCCCCAAGCATGTTGCTATGCCACTGCGTAATATTAGAATGAAATCTTAAGATTTTGTGCATATTTTCAAGACTCTATGACAGAATATTGGAGCAGATTAGCAATCCCTAAGTGAAAAAATTTCCAATTCATTAGTTTTCCTAGAGGGGTTGAGGCAGAATCCAAGTTGCCCCCAATTTAGGGTAATACTAGATTCAAACCTTGAACTTTGGTGTGATTTTGCACACTAGATGGCCAATTTTGCCAATGGAGTTGGGCATTTTAGACAATTTAAAAAAATTTAAAAGTTCACCCCAGAAAACGACAGCACATTTGCAGTGACTGGATATGAGAAATGCTGAAACGTTAGCATGAGTATGACATCAAAAGCAGCTATATTTCCAAATAATATACCCTTGGCAACATCTGCTGTACTTTATTGCAAATTCATTTTGAACATTATACTACTATAAATAACAGACCTGCCACTGTTAAATGACTGCCAGCTTCAGTAACATTTGATGGTTAAAAATGTTAAATGACTTTCAAGCCATGGCAACATGGTTCACTACGCATCTATTGAAACCATCAAGCCATAATGGCAGCGTACAGAATGACAACCTAACTTAATACCAAGATGTAAGCATGACACCTGACATTCCCATCTTTTATCTGGTTACACTACAATTAACCCTGCTAAGAGTCATTTTGAAAGGACACCTCAATTGTTGCAATATGGAAGAATAAAAAGAATAAAATGTATGCACTAATAATGATGAGAAATAAGAATGATTGATATTACAATATTACATTATTACATGAAAGTGAGATGAAGTGAAACATTAAAAAGAATTACTGGTAGGCAGCAATGCACCACTTTGTCTGTCTGTCTGTCTCTTTGACTCTGTCTGTCTGTCTGTCTGTCTGTCTGTCTCTCTCTCTCTCTCTCCTGCCTCAATGTCAGAAGAGAAAGAGCAAGGTCCCTCCAGCATACAGTATAACTCATGAATTCTGAAGCCACTTTCCACTTTCAGTCTTTCTTTCAGTCCAGTGACAAGCACTCCACGAAACCTGAAGTTGAAAAGACTGCAGAAGTGAAGAAAATTCTTGGACCGGCAAAGAAAAAAGAAAGCCCTGGCTTCGATCCATCATCAACAGCATAATACATGGCCACAACCATATCAAGTCTTGGTTAAGGAAGAAGAAATTATTGATGAAACACAAGAGAATCAACGCAGTTGGATTCTGAATGGAACGAACACAGCCAGAAGATTCCCCTTCGGATGGATCTACGAGATGCCTCATGTATAAAACACACAACAGGAAATGTACACTGGAAAGGAGAAACATTGGAATAATAGAATTCTCATTCTGCTAATACCTGACAGATGGGAATCTCACAGTACTCACAGTAAGGGAATAGGGTGCAATATCAGCTTTAAGGTTCTGTGCAATGATACATAAAATAAATTAATTACCATGCAAGTTAACATGAATTCCAGTATTTAATTCCAGCATATACACACAGTCACACGCACACACAAGCAAGCAAACAAACAAGCAAACATACACACATACGGCCAAACCAACATGAAAGTCACTCCTCTTTGTGTTTCACTCTTCTTAATTTAAACTCACATCACTTGAAATTCCCTTACATCATCAATTTATACCAAACTAAATAATACTGAACTGCTGCTAACGTCAGTTTTGTTGCTCTATGTCATACATGTACAAACATTGGAATAATAGAATTCCCATCCATGGAGCCATGGTATTCGGGCAACAAGAGTTCACCGAAAGTGTGACAGTCAAAGGAGACAAGAATGAACACATCACTAAATTCTAATACCTTTGGAGTCTGCTGACATTGGATAACGACTGCTGCCAGCAGATCAAGAGAAGAATAGCAAAAGCAACAGAAGCAACGGCAGGCTTTAAAACAGTATGTAAAAGCAAGGTCAAGAAAGTCGAGGCCAAACTGGAGATATTAAGAACATGCAACTTCAGTGTTATACTCCACGCATCAGAAACCTGGACCATAAAGAAAAGAGTCCAAAAACGCCTATTGGTCTTTTAAATTAAATGCTATAGAAGAATTTTAAACATCAGATGGCAGCAGAAAATAAAGAAAACAAAGATACGAGAAAGAATCAAGACCAAAACAAACATCGTGCTCTTATCCTGACTCGTGTGGATTATTGTAACAGTCTACTACTTGGACTCCCAGACAATCTGCTAAACCGTCTTCAATCGGTACTTAACGTTTCTGCGCGACTTATATTTGGAGTCAGGTGGAATGAGCACGTTACACCATTACTGCGGGATCGCCTTCATTGGCTCCGGATCCCTGAACGGATAACTTTCAAACGTTGTTGGCTTACGTTCAGGGCTCTGCACGACCCGTGCTGTCCCCAGTATCTTTCGAGACTGGTACACCGACCCTCACCAAACCGACAGACGCTCGCGGCTTCGCTCAAGATGTCGAGTTCAGCTCGTTATCTCGCACTCATCTAAGACTCCTAAATTTGGGGAGCGATCAGTTTCGAGGGGAACCCAATATTATGGAACTCCCTCCCTGAGGACATCACGAGGGAGACCACCCCCGACCGATTCTTAGCGAAACTTAAGACGCATCTTTACAACATTTTCCTACTAAAGACTATTGTAAAGTGCTCTTGACTATGGCCTTTGCTACGCATATAGCGCTATAGAAATCATCATTTATAATAATAATAATAATAATAATAATAATAATAATCATGATAAAAAGAAAAATGAACTTCTTTGGAGGCATATGCAGAATGGAAGATAACAGACTGGTTAAGGAGTAAATTGAAGAGGCAGACAGAAAAGAGAGTGGTTAGATGACGTTGGCATTATGGAATCAGGACAAGCAGAGCTACACATCCTAGCCAGAGCCAGGACCAAACAAAATAGAGACAAATTGTCAACCAGGCTGTGGACACCTACAGGACACCTACAGCAACCATGGAGCTGGATGATGATGATGATGATGATGATGATGGGATGATGATGATGATTGATGATGATGATGACAGGATTACAGCAGCACCAACACAATGATAATGAACAGTTCCATAAAAGTGACATAAAACATACTGCACCATGCCTATAACCATATAACAACCATATGTCTGGTTTTTCTGTATAATGGGTATGTAGTCTTTCTGTTGACTTTAAAAAGCAACAGCTATTCTGAATGGCAACAGGTTACCATTACAATTACAGGTTACAACCTGTAATTGTAATGGTAATTGTAAGCGCTTTTGACTTTAGTCTTCACTATGCTTACGGCGCTCTATAAATTGTCTTAATAATAATAATAATAATAATAATAATAATAATAATAATAATAATAATAATAATAATAATAATAATAATAATAATAATAATAATAACCTCAAATAAAGGATTTCATCCACTAAGTAAAACAGAGATTATAATCCCGAATGATTGCAAAAGACCAGAACTGCTTGAAAATCTCTGTGGCAGTTCCATCTGTTGGGACACTGTTAGACCTTCAATCCACTGAGCATGGAAAGGTCCCCAGATACCATTTTAATTACTCAGGACTGGACAGGATGGTCAGTTGCTATTGTGAGCAATGACCATCTGCTCCAATGAGCAGGAAAACTGTTGTTTCATGCAGGAGATCAATTCCACCACCAGAAGAGGAAGAAAATCAAATGAGCGTGTGTTGTATATACACATACTGTATTTATATACATATAATATCATATATATATATGATATATAAACAAATAAATAAATAAATATGTGGAGAATATATAAATGAGTGTAAATAAATATATGGAGAATATTTATTGATTTATTTCTTCATTTATAGGTGCATTCTTATGACTGCATTGAAACAATGAACTTTTACAGCATCCAAAGATCCCTAATTAATCATTTAGACTCAAATTAAAACAAGATTTCACGAGGTCACCCAGGTACTTGGATCACCAGTCAAAAATTTGTTGGTATTCTGATGACTGCAAAATTTCGCATTTCATTTTGCACAAATAAATTTCAAGTGCAGGACAAAGAAAATTTTTAAATACTGGGGCTTGAAATTCAAATTATAACTGCAGAATGTATCTGGTGTAAATCTAGAATGACTTGCAAGACAGAGCAATTCAAACTTACAAAATTTTCACTTTCCATGGTAAATATTTGAAACTGATGATCCCAGTGTCAAATACAGTAGCATAAATCTAAAGTACCTGGGTACTGTGAATTAAGCCTTGAAACTACACATACCAGGGTACTTTTCTGGTTATCCAGACCTCATGCAGTGAAGTGGAATGGCTTTTAGGTCAAGAACCTGACCCTAACCTAACCCTAACCCTGAGCCTAACCTATGGGCTAACCTTAACCCTAACCCTGACCTTAACCTAACCCTAACCCTATCTGTAACCCTAACCCTAAAGCCAACTACTCCATCCCTCTACTGGGGTCCGGATAATGGGAAAGAACCCATACCAGTCTTGTGCATATCATAATATGATTCTACTGATGTTCAAAAATCAAAAAATTATGAGCTGATCAACTGGAAAGTTTATTTTAAATCTGCAAAGCTGATGCAGAATCACCCCTTAAACAATACAAAAAATCCTAGGTGTAAAATCCTTTTCACTTTTCACACTGGAGATGCATCAAATCTAAAACTATCAGCAAATAACTATAGCAGGCCTAGTCTCATATATATATATATATATATATATATATATATATATATATATTTTATATATATAACTAGGGGGCTGTTGTGGTGATGGTCTTTTCCCCTGTTTTGCCCATCAAGTGTCAAAATGTGGTGGTGATGACCTTTTTGCCATGCTTATATAGGTTTCTCTCTCTCAGAAAAGTCTCTCTCTCTCTCTCTCTCTCTCTCTCTCTCTCTCTCATGGACTCTCTCTCTGAAATCTCTCTCTCTCTCTCTTCTCTCTTTCTCTCCGCATATTATATATATATATATATATATATATATATATATATATAATATCATTGGTCAGGCATATAACTACACGGGTTCTGTTGTGGTGATGACCTAATTTCGACTCAGTTTTGCTCAGGGCATAGTAACATCAAAATGAGTAGCAATGATTGCAACATTGCGATAGTAACTTATAGGTTCGGCGGAAGAGACTGGCCACCGTCCGCCGATGTATGGCTTAGCCTCTCTCTGGGCTCTCTGGCTACTAAATACGGGGATCTCTCTGGACCCTACGGGCGTGAGCCTACGGGTGAAAACCTTTACTTTATTTATATATATATATATATATATATATATATATATATATATATATATATGGGGCTGTCCATTAATTATGTCAACAATTTAAGGAGGAGGGGGTTTGAAAAAGTTTGACAGTTGTTGACAGGGGGGTCAAGAGAAGTTGATGTCAACAATTTCACTTTTACAAATAATCAAAAAATAGGAAATTTCATGGAATACTACTTATTACAATGGAAAAAAGCATGGCAAAAAAGGTTATCACCACCACATTTTGACACTTGATGAGCAAAACAGAGAAAAAATGGTCATAACCACAAAAATAATAACCTTGTTATTGGGACCTGTCATTGATCTTGGGGGGGGGTCACAAGTTTTTGACGTAATTATAGGGGGGGGTAACTGAAAGTTGACAGATGTTGACAAGGAGAGGGGTCAAAAATTGCCCAAAAATTGGCATAATTAATGGACAGCCCCGAGAGAGAGAGAGAGAGAGAGAGAGAGAGAGAGAGAGAGGAGGGAGACCTAACCTATTTATAACTATAGCACTCTTATATAATCTCCGAATCTCCAAAGAGACAGAGGTCTAATCTGAAAGCCTTTCGTTAGCAGCCCGTATGCCCTACATATAGTTGACATTTGTGTTCCGTTTTGGCGTAAAAGAATGACAACCAAATGACAGAATTGATGCGTAACATGAAATATGAAATAACTCCACAACATGCAACTGCTTGTTGAAGCATTTGGACCGAAACGAAATCGATCGAAAGCAATAGGCCTGCCAAAGCGATCTGATGATTCTGATCTCGTAGCGTTAGACATAATCCTTCAAATAAATCTCCAACGTAATACGATAGGCCTACACAATTGCGCAGATCTAAGACGCTGGAAAATTCACCCATTGTCATACAGTTAACATGAAGATGTAGGTCTACTAGTCTATAATGTGTTGTAATCTCACCTTGTAATGCGCTGCTTTTCGCTGCATACGCTTCGATTACAACTGCCACAAGTGCAAGCACGACGCATTCGAAATTCATCTAGAGCAATAAAATCGAGAAACTGGTTAATTTATTTTAAATTATTTAATCGTAAATTATTGCATGTAAAATGCACGGCGTTTCCCGTCTCAAGCCAGAAACAGCAGACTTCTCTTCACCGGAAGTAGCAGATTACATATCAAGAGGAGGTCGCAATTATTTGTTCTATTTAAATACCCTGTGAGCACTTGATCGCATCTATAGGGCGATTTGATTGATCGCGATTTTTGGAAAATCGTAATCGTAACGATCGATTATTAAATAAATAAATAATTTACACGTGAAAAAAATTTTCATCTTCGATTATTTTTCCAGTAGCGAAATGACCAAACATCGCATAACCGCCCTGCAGAAACACGACAACTTCTGGGTTCGTCTGATGCAGTCAAGTGTTGCGCCGATTCGGACTAGAAGCCATGTCTCTTAGCAGCTAATGGTCATTAATTGTCTGTTATAGATTCCGACCATTATCTCAAACGCTCCAGGTATCCAGAAGTCCAAGCGCCCTTCGCTTGAGTAGATTAAGACCACACGAACAATATCCAAGGGCAGCTGCAACACGCGTCCAGCTTATCGCACAGGTCCACACAACGTCAATCAACGCCGATTTCGGAAACGGCCCAAGTCGGACGCAGAAGAGGATAACGCAGGGCACGCGCCTCCTCGCGTCTCTTCCTGCTCTTGCCTTCCGGCGCCAAATGGTCAGACAAAAGTGGTTTTCTCTTAGATCGTATTCTAATGGTTTCCATTTACAATGAAAGGGCGGAGCTTTACAAGAACTGATACTTTTTTATTGGCTAAGGAAAGACTCGTAGTATGCGGATTGGACCAGGTTTATACTGACTGACGTTTCTCCAAGACTAAATCAATCAATCAATCAACTTCTATGGCGCCACTATAAGTATGGGTTACGGGTATCAGCCGATGGGTCCAGAGGATGGAAAACGAGGCACTTACGTGCCTTCTAACCCACCAAAGTAAAAAAAGCATTTTGGCGTCCAGTGAATCAGTGATTAATTGAAAACGTAGGCCTATAGGCCTAGTGTTAAATGACAATGTGAAGTAGACTGTAGGCCTAATAAAATGAGTAGGAGACTATAGGCCTACTACAAGTGTATGCACAATATTTTATCGGACAGGGGCTGTCCATTAAATACGTCAACAAATTATTTGTTGGCTATTTTTGACCCCTCTCCCTTTGTCAACTGTCAAACTTTCGGTCAGGGATATTTTTACACCCCTAACACCTCTCAATTTGAGGTCGACACCCCCAAATTTGGTAATGCGACAATGGTATTCATAAAAATTGCATACTAATTAGCTCAGAACACCCACCCACCCCAATGGAGAAGGACACCCCCAACTTTTATTATCGGATAAAATTCCGACACCCCAGATTTTCCCGACACCCCCCCAATTCAAAATCCTATAAATAACACTGCTTTCGGTCACCCACAAAACTATGTCAGAAACTTTGACTCCCCAAATTATGTCCATTATTACCATTAATTATAATGGTCATTAAAATGTTTTAGGCAACCATTAGGGGAAAGGGGATTTCCAGAAATGTGACGTCACATAATGCTAAATATTGTTATTAATACCGCAATGCTATGTTAGCTTATCGCAAAGCTGAACGTCATTCAACGCCGATTTATAATTCATCAGTCGGGCGGATCTAAGGAGGTGCGCGCCTCCTCGCGTCTTACAGATGTCCGGCGCCAAATGGTCGACAAAGTGGTGGGGCTTAGATCGTATTCTAATGGTTTCCATTTTAAGGTAGGATGTTGCTCTACGGATGATGAACTTTTTTGCTTGTCAGGGTATTCGCGAAGTTGAAGGTTTGAAGAATGACGGGGCGCCAACAATCAATGGGCAGAACGGTGCCACTATAAGTTTTACAGCCGATGGGTCCAGAGGATCTTATGATATTTGTCTAGTGAGGGGGCGCCATCAGTATGCATTTTGTAACGGGCGATTAATTGAAAACACCTAGCCTAGTGCCCATGTAATTCATTTTAAAAAGAATTTGAAAAGTTTCTGAATTTCACTTCAACTATAATCATAATGCGTATTTTTAAAACGAATTCCTTTGCAATACCAGTGATGTTAACTCTCAAGGACTGACCCCTCAAGGACGAGGATAATGGACAAGGACCGATTAGCTCAGAAGGACGAGGATAAGGACAAGGACTGAACCTTTTATTAGGACGAGGATAAGGACGAGGACCGACCCTCCAAGGACGAGGACAAGGACGAGGACTTACCCTGCAAATTATGTCACAAGGACCATTAAGGACTGACCCAAAGGACAAGGATCAAGGACAAGGACCAACCTCTGTCAGACAAAAAAGTCAAAAGAAAAAACCAAACACAATTTCATTTCGAATCACAAAATTAGAAAAGTAAAAGTTTTTTTAACATAATGTAGTCAACAGCAATGCTGCATTTCAAATCCCGCACTTTGATTTTTCCACCTAGCTATGTTACCTCCAAACTTAATTAAAAATGTCAAGTTTAATAATAATAATAATAATAATAATAATAATAATAATAATAATAATAATAATAATAATAAAATGAAAAAGTGTTTCCAGCAGCTGATCAGTCATGCACACACGGTGAGGTCTAATTATGAGACCACTTTTCTGAAAACACTCGTTCAACTGGAGCCGACGTCGAAGGGAAACAAAGAATTTTGCTAAAGAATCAACTGGTATTATAAAGGAAACAATGACTAAACATTTAGAGTAACTCAAAGCAAGTATGTGACGTCACAAAATATAAATCCACAATCACTCTTACCTTGGAACATAATTATCAGTACAATTGAAAATGGTATGTAAGTAATTTCTGGTCCTTAGGTAAGGGCGCCAACTTTTGGTTTAAGTTACAAGGACCAGGACAAGGACCGATCTGCAAGTTGACGAGGATAAGGACGAGGACTGACTCCCAAGGACGAGTGACAAGGACAAGGATTTCAAATTGGTCATTAAGGATTTAAAAAAGAATTTGACAAGGACCATAATCATGCGTATTTTAACATCATTCATTGCAATACCCGCTTCATTCAAGAAATAAGTAAATTGAACATTAATCTTGACATTAAAGGATGGGGCGGGGGGGTTAACGCGTTGTGACGTCATTTTTGGGGGTCTGACTTTTGTGACGACTTGTGAGTTGTGACGAGGGGGAGGGGTAAAAACTGTCAAAATCGCATGACGTCATTTATGGACGGCTCCTTAGATAATAATGAAGCATATTTCCAAATATATTATGAAAGGTCAGAAACTTTCCTAAATTATTCATGTCAAATTAGTTTTCACAAAATCAATAGGATCTGCTTACACGAACTTTCATTTAGTATCGGTATCAAAGGAAGTAATATAACTCATAGCACACATTCATTAAATTTGTACACATCCTACACCTAACAAAGTACAGTAAAGACCTCATAGTTTGCATTTTGGATCTGAGCAGACAACAACACAGCAATTATCAATAGTTCATGTTTTAATCATTCTTCACTGTACTATTGATCAATAGCACAAATCGCTAATTCAAGAATCATATTTATCTTTGATTTGAAACAAATTTTGCTAATTTATTATCATTATGAGAAGTATTACACAAATAAAATAAAACAGAAAGTACAATAACTTAACAAGAAAACCACACCAAATGAAATAATTGATTATCCCAAACTACACAGAGACAACGAAGGAAGACAATTGAAGTTTTTGAATATCGCAAAATTTGGATCTAAAACAAAATTTCTAGCAAAAATATTAATACAATTTAAGTTACAATAGGTGAAGTCCAAATGGGGGGCCACTAAAGACACTTCAACTTGATCCCTGTTATTTGCAATCATTTATAAAAATTATCAGAATTATTCTGTGATTTTATTTTACAGCTCCGATCACATCACTTGCCCGATCGCTTCCTCCTTGGAATACGGAGTCAATAAATGTGCTCGCTTCCTAGAGACGATTATGGATCCATCCATATATTACGTATGCATGCACGCACTGAGGGGGGGTAACGGATTTAAGAAATTTTGTGCGTGGATGCGTACGGGAGGGGTCTCGACTGAATGTTTACGTATGCACAAACGTAAATTTACACATGGTAAACTAATGTAACCATGGCCTTCAATTACAATCCTGGCAGATTTTGAAATACTATCTAATGATCTAAGGGCAATAATTGTGATTTCACATTAACTCTTTTGAAATCTAGGCACTTTTTTATATGCTCTATGCACTGAAAAATATTTTAAACATCTGTGGCTTTGCTAATTTCAAGTTTTTTCTATTAAAGCTTGCTTAGCCTCCTAAACCACTTAAAATCACAATATTATTACTATTATTATAAAGCTTAAACTCTAATTTAATAGTAAAACAAATCACTCGTGACTATGACAAAAAAATTATTTTTCAACCAGGGTGGGAGGATGAGAAGCTAATTTGTACATACACATAGAGGGTCCAAAAAATGTGTGGGCATTTGTATAGCGCCTCTTCTATTTCTACTCAGAGGGGTGAAACAAAGGGTGAAAATATGCCCTTTTTTGCATATGTAATATATGGATGGCCCCATAGTTAATTCCTGTTGAAAGAGAGGATGACAATCAATGATGACAACCAATCAGGAACCCAGGAAAAGGAAAATGCCTCTCCGTATGAGTATGTAAGACTTTCCCAGTGCTGCCTTTCCCCATAAAAGAACCAACCTGCCCGAAAACAACCGAGCTTTTTGAGTGTATCCAGAGTAATTGTGTAGTTTTGGGGAACACGAGTTTGTGAAATGTGAGACTCGGAAATTCCAACTTGTTTTAATGCTTGAAATGCAAGAGGGTTTTCTTGAAAGTACAGCTCAAACTATTGACAAGTGAGCAAAAAAGATGAAACTTCAGCAGAGAAGTGTGAGCTGTGATAAGGCTTGAGTTATACCAAAAATCGTTGAACATCATGAGCAACTGAACATCATCCTGACATTACTTTAACCCATTTCATGCTTACTTCTTACTAACATTACTGGTGTTTATAATAAAATAATTAAAATGGCTGCATTATGTTATTGTGTAATAAGGGTTCCACCTGCAGGGCAGCAGATTTGGATAGATCAGTGCTGAAATAGCCTTACAATGCGATCGGCAAAATGCTCGGCAAACTGGCAGATAAATTCCAATTTACAGTAGCCACAAACATGAATGGAAATTTTGATGGCAAGAGAAAACCGTTTAAATTTAAACTTTGTGTAATATGCATCATATTTAATGATTAAAGCAATTCAAAAAGTTTAAAAACAAAACCAAAAAAGACAAAAAGAACAAAAAAACATTAAGAGCACAGAATGACCTAACAACCTTACCTCAAAGTTTCAAAAACTTGCCATACTCAAACAAATCAATAAGGAAAACCAATTTTTCAGGAAGCATTCACAGAAATTTACCAAAACTAAGTGATACAGTATAAAGTAAAAGAATTATAAAAAAGTACAGTTCAATTGTCAATGTTGGGATTTCCAAGAAATACAGTAAATCAAATTAGAAATCTTTAAACCAAGTTGAGAATTGTTACAAGTGAATTTTTTTAGAATTCATCACAATAGCATTGATTACCGGTAATGATTAATATCTAACACTCTGAAAAGTCAATGACAACAAATATACCATTCCATAATGTTCTCATAAAGTTAACTGAATGAGGCATCGCAAGGCTAACAAATGGCTGCTACAAAATGAAGCTATGCATATGCTAATGTCTACACTTAATACATAGTACATTCGAAAAGCTCCAGCTACTTGCAAATTATTTTGCTATGTGTCCAGTATACTACAAACCAGACCAGAAATGAAATTCCACATTTGAATGAAGTTAGCAAAGTTGCAATTATATTACCCTCTATGGCGAGGCCGAATCTGTCGACAGATATGGAACACTAAATAAACATTTGACTAAGCAGATATTTAATACAGTAATAGAAATTAATGTCTGTATGTACACCACATAAGTAACAGAGCTGCAACACTGTTCTCTTGAACATGCCCTGCAAACTCATGCTGATATAGTAGTTTCAGTGCCAAAATTTAAAAAAAACTAATAATTTCAATCATGTGCAAAGCAAGCTTCTGCATGACAATTTCAACTCAAGAAGAAGAAAAATGCAAAAATTCAACAATGCACGGAATAGTGGGCACAGTGCAGCAGCTGACGTTACATTGACCAATAAAACAAATTAACCCAAGCAGGCAAAAATGATAAGCAAAACGAGAGACCAAAAATGTATGAATTGATCTAAGAAAGATAAGCAAACACTGCAAGAGTATGACTTGAACTATATAGCCTAGTACCTGTACTATTCACCAGGTGGGAAATGCTAGGCTTTTATTAACAACATATTATTTTTAACTATGCATTAAATTTTCAACAATAATTGGTAGCATGGGTGTTCCAAAAAGCCCACTAAAATGAGGAATAAAACTGGTGCCAAAAGAGTATGGAATACAGCTCAGCTATATTAAGAATATATTATATTATATATTATATCATATTATATATTATATCATCATTATATCATATTATATCATCCGGCATGTCTCGTGCCATCCTCCACTTTTCCACGCCGTTCTGGAAGTTTAAGTCAGTCGCCATCCGTCGGGTGTGCGCCAATGTCAGCCGTATTGGCTTCCGTGTGAAAATCTGGCGGCTTTGCGATTGTCTGTCGCTCCGGACTTCGCTGGATTTTCCATCTTCGTCGGATTTGCCGATTTTGACGATGGAACTATCTTCTTATGGAAGACTGCTTCTTTAGGAACTCACCGGTGGTTACATCTGCGTGGATAACTCCTACTACCAACTCACGGACTCTTACATTACATCATCTTCCGTTCCTCGTCGGCATGTCAATGGGGCTACAGTTTCTTTGAAGGACCGCTTCTAAAAGACTCTGCACTGGACTTCTTCACGGCAGCAAAGTTCTTTCCATCATCACAGTGGATTTTAACATCGCCACCTTCCTGCCGATTTCTCATCTTCATTGACATGTCAGCGTTGTCAAAGCACTTTTGATTTTGGATTTTAAACCATGCATACAGCGCTATATAAATTGTCCTGGAATAATAATCATACTATATTATACTATTTTAAGAATACATTCCGTAGATCACAAGATTTGAAGTGCCAGCCAGTGAAGATGAAGATCCGTACTCTTTTTTCAGTTCATCTAACAGTTATAGGTCTGAGGTGCTTATTTAGAGGGGTCAAGTGCAAATGCATAAATGATCCCTTGATGGGGATTGAACCATCAACACTAACCAGCCGAGCTGTATTCCATACTATTTAATTACAGAGTCAGTTTTAGAGACCTATTAACTTACTGGACATGTTTCTTACAGCTGTTAAAGGGTTTACTAAAATAATAAAGCACCGTAGCACAGTCAGTCTCAGTCTAGTACACACACATGAAAAGAGAAACAGCTAAAGATACACATGTCACATATGATAAATGTACAGTTACAATTTTATTGACAAATAAATAAAATTTTGATTTTCAAACAGCTACCCTAACACTGTGCAAAAATACATTTGACAAATCAATTGAAAACAAATTACACAATTCCATAGACAAGGAAGGATATCAAAGAATGTAATAACACTAAATATTCAAAAAGTGATTTCAAACATCCACAGGATCACACAATATGCTTAGCACTGACGAATTAAAATTCAATGCCATGCATAGTACACAATTGACAGATGTCATTCAACTGCACAACAAATGACTAATCACATGAAACTAGAATTCAATAGAACATTTGAAGTTGCCAACATTCAACAATTTCAAATCCATGCAAATCCTGTCAACCATATATGTTCAATACATTTCCTAATAAACTTATTCCACATCACTTTCATCTTTAGTTACACAAAAATCAGACATCACATCTTCATATCATCACAATGTCATGTTATCATTGTAAGTCTACTGAACCAATTGGATCAGGTAATCTCGATACAGACATGCTCTGCGCCAAACCATCATAAAATTTTTTCCAAAAGACATCTTTGTACAATTTCGAAAAACTAAAATGCACCAATGTTCTTTATTTCAAATATCCAGAACTTACAAAATACAATATGGAATTCAACAAACGTCTGTTCAGATATAATGAGCCTACGATTTTTATGTACATGCTCAAGATTTGTATCTAGTGCATAAAATAACAAGCATACATCTGCACAATTTCCAAAAGTAACAATCAACTAAATTAACATGTATATATGTGTATAACGTATGTATGAAACATATGCATTCATGTAGTGCATTGAGAACCGCTGGAGCAAATATGCAGAAATGCATTCTAATATTTTGTATTACCCCAGACTGGTCTTATAGATATGAGGAATACAAATATTGGCCAACGTTAGTTCTTCATGTAAATTACACAAAACGATACTTCATGTACAGCCTCATACATGCGCAATGCCAAGAAAATGCCAAATATGCTCAGCATACTCTCATTAAGCAATCAACATCCTGAGAAGCTGAGCTAATTAAGGAGCAGGCAATTTTAAAGCTTTTACACTTCGTGTCATCATAGTTTCTCAAAATATGAACAAGTCACCAAAAATTCACTTTGCACCGAAGATCCTAATTCAAAATCACGAATTAAGATTCGGCGCATATCTGTCGTATCTCCTATAACCTGTTGCAAAAAATTCGAAAAAATACAGAGAACAGAATAAGCCACATCTCCAGGCATTTGCTATGCGTTAAATAGTCGAAATCTAGAACCCCGCTAGAACACTGACGTGTGGGAAATCCAAGTCATCATAAATATATGTCAGGACAGCGATCCCAATCCTGTTTCTCTTTGCAGGCCCAGTATTCGTTGGTAAAGACATGAATTACGTTGCCCGTTTGCGGATCCTGCTCTTTGCGAAACCACTTTGGCTCATATCCATGGTACTCTTCGCCTGCCACAAAAGCAAAATCACCTGTTAACCCCTTAATCGTGTATTTAACTGTAACTCAATGTAAAATGGACGGATATATCCGAGATCCCCAGTTAAGGGGTTAACAAGAGTTGCATCTGTACCACTTGTAAAGAGACTAAGCATTTGTACTGAGAGCATACTGATCTGTGTGTTCCACTGAAAACACAGATCAATGTCTACAGAAAAACACATTTAACAGTTTACTGTTTGTATATAAAGACAGAATTTAAATAAAGACCACCTAAAATTCATGTTCAACACTATAAATGCCACGAGAAACTGTTGAACAACTCATATTATTAATATTTTTAGCCTATTTTTATACTTGGAGTCAGTAGCCACACACACACACACACACACACACACACACACACACACACACACACACACACACACACACACACACACACACACACAAATTAGAATGAATAAACCAGGAATTTTAAACTGAGGATGCTTAATGAAGTAAAGCCATTAAAGACAGAAAAACAGAAAGCATTCTTCATTTGGGCAAAACCTGAGTCTTCAATTAAGAACAAAGAAAATAGATCAATCCAAATACAAGACAGTTCAGTAAATCATACTTAACCCTTCAACTACTGGAACCCAATATACTCAGTTACACTACCTGTAGTTACAAAGGATATGTTTATTTAAGGGTTAAAATGCAACATCCACATTATAAGGCAGGGGTTGGCAACCTTTTGGCAATAATGTGCCAAAGTTGGATTTCTAATTCATTCAGCGTGCCAACAACCCATTTATCTATCCTTCAGCGTGCCAACAACCAATCAACCTTACCATATTTTATATATTATATTATTAAATATATAAAGGTTATAACCCCTTTTATAAGGCTTATAATAAGTACTCATATGTGCAACAAATAATATTATAAAAAATAAATTTGGTCTTACCAAATTACCAACACATATTTTTCACATTTTGGTCCAGCAGCAAACAAATCTAAGTCATTCCCAAACCCATAGCACTTTCAGGGTGGCACTGATCTCAGTTTCGATAGTCCTCAACCAGGTGTGCAATACTACAAATATGGGGCTAGCATATCTTGTAGTGTGCCTTGTTTAACTGCACTGTTACCACTGCTACGCATTCTGTCATTGCACTCTAGCAAGTGAAAGCAACCATGGGGCTCTTGTAGATATCAAACCCACGACTTTGGGTCTCCATGCCAATGACGTTGCCATTTTCACAGTCTTGGTCCAGCACATGACCACAAAATTGTATTTCTTTGCTACACTGCATAAACGAAAGAATAAAACGAATAATATCTTGCCTCTCTCTGCGGCCGCTTCCATAAGACTATCGCGAACTTTTCGCGATGCTCGCTGTTTCTCTTCCAGCTGGACCTTGACGTTGTTAGCATCATCCCATTTTCCTTCTTCCATCAGGCGCTGGTCCGGTCTGCGTCGACTGTCGGTCGGCGCTACTTTCTCTTCCATTTCGTTCAATTCAACCGCCAATCTCGTGAAATTGTAACACTTTTCCAAATCAGGGCTAAAACACAATTTCTCATAGTTACAATACTTCTCTAGATTGCTATGGGTGAAACCCAAAAAATCTCCTACAGCAAAACTCACAAAATATCACTTTTCTTTAAGTCATAATATCTTAATGCAACAGCATCTGCTACTATCATGACTGCAACACAGTCAACTCATATCAATTTAGTCAGAACCTTAAATATGACATTATCTCAGCTTTACTTTACTATATCATTATTTATACTACTTTAAAGTGCATTAGATTAATTCAACTCAGGACACTCTTACCTTCAATTTTTGGAATTCCTTAACTAACTCTGTCACTTATAAATCACTAAACCAAATAGGTTGACCGTCTTACGGGTTTTATACCCTTTGGCCAACCCATTTCTCAAACGAATTATATATTTTTTTACATATTATGATGTTCTTTTTGTTACATAGTAAGACATGATTTAATTTTGTATGTTTAACCTGTATAATCTTGAGAAATAAAAATTGATTGATTGATTGATACTGTATTTTATATACACCGGTATACAGTAATAATGACTCGATAGCATGGACACAAAGAAATAATTATATTTAATTTTATAAATTTATTCACTTTTGGCAATTGCAAGTATCAACAATCAGTTCGGTTATCAATTCTCAAAGGGTGCTTGGGCTAATCAAACGACACTTGATGTATGACTAAAATATGACCTCCAACAGCATCAAGTGCAATGCCATGAATGTAAAAAAGGGGCTTCATTGTTGCATATTACATAAATATTCTATGAAATAAAAAACTAAACAAACCACATAAATATTCAGAAAGTATCTTGCTGCCACTTACGGCCGCATTCGTCTCTGCCAAAGAAGGATTGGTACATCAGTTTTATATTCAGGCTTTCCCTTCGTCTGTTCTTCACATGATAGAATCTTAGCACCAAATATCTTGTCATCCCAAGTTCCTGACAATTCATACTGTGCCACTCCATTTGAATCTGATATTACTCCAATCACCTAGAAAAATTTAAAATTCTATATACATAGTTCTTTTTACATACATTAAATAAATGACAAATACTTAAGTTACATTTCAACATTCTAAATGCATAACTATTAAGTCAATCATGAATGATCACAGAAGTGAAACAATTGCAATAAATGCTTGTTAGTTTGCATAAAATCAAATAATAAAGGGCCATGCCTTAAAGAAAAGCTTACTCACATAAAAATCAGGCAAGAATTTTACCAAATCAAGGTATAGTTGTCACCGATTGGTTCAACAATAATTCATTGAATTCCAAAAAAGCCATTTGTCAGTCAAAAGGGAATAGCAAAAACCATATAAACTAGAGCATGGGTGGGAAAACTATGGCCATAGGCTGCATGCAGCCCGCCACCAAATTCCATGTGGCCTATGACATCATTTGAAATTATTTTATAGAAACATATCACTTTATTTAAAAATCTTAAAAGGGTTTGGCAGCGCCTGGAGCAAAAAAAGAATCGTGCCTTCAACTTTTCCCTAAAATGTCTCAACAAGCAAGAAAGGTCATCACAGTTAATGCATCATATTATGGCAATGCAATAATAAATTCCGATTTAAAAAAATACTTAAAATTCTTTATTTTTCCCACTTGCAATTATAAACATTTTGGCTCTTGTATGTATGGCCCACCTAATGTAGTATTAGGTTTCATGTGGCCCTTCTTTCTGGTTTAAAAGACCAGACTTGGTTAATTTGGGATTTTGTGATGGTCACGTCAATAAAATACCCACAGAGAACTTGAACATGTGCAGAAGTAATACCTTGCGCGGAGCCTCCCGTGAAAAGTAGCTGTAAGCCATGTACTTCAAGTGACATCGGTCATTCGTGTTATGATTGACAATGTCCATGTCACCGTGATTGTCAACCCAGAGTCGACCGACAATAATATTGTGAACGGTAGTTGCTACTTTACGCCAAGTGTAGTGATTTCCCGACTTTGGAAAAAGCAAGTGCGCAATACCTAAACAGGAATTAATAAAACTCAGAAGACACACTTTAAAAGTAGTTCTGGACATCAAAAGACCTCCTGAAGTAATGATACTCTTGGATGGTGCACAAAGAGCAGAGATAGAACGTCTGATTAGGTCAAATTAAATATCACAGCACCAAAAATTCAAGGAACAAATATTGGTCCATAGGCAAAGACACTTTGTCAACCTGCATGCGTATCTTACACAGATACAGTAGGTTAATGGTAAAAGCCACCCGCAAACATTGATTGCTAAGAAAACAACGACGAAGAAAGGAGAAAGCAATATCAGACTACTGTGGTTAGATATTGAATTCAACAGACATGGCTTATCCTTGTAGCCTAGTCATGCAAATCAGTTATCTATGCCTGGTGTTAATAAATGAGTTTTCTGCCAGCAACATGACCAGATCCCATCCGAACACCAAACCAGTTCAGTGTTCTGATTGGAATAAGTTGAATGCCAAGCTGGCAGCCTTAATGGCATAAACATCAATTTTAAACTACACACATCTGGTGAATACCTTAAAACTATGGTATCAGTTTAAGCTGGAGTGGCATGGAGGCATGCAAGAAAAAACTGAATCACTATGCTGCAATACAGCTCTCACACAGTGCACAACCAACAAAAACATTGCATCACATCTAAGCACTAATTGAACACACTGCACTATTTAAGCACGAAGCTCACTCATTAATTCAGTCCCAACATTCAGAAGACAGTCTGATCAAACAAGCCGTCCCAATGCATCGCTTACATAAATATTCTAACTCAGAAGGTACAAATAAGATGCTTAAGTTGACGGCCTAAGTGGTGCATGTATAGTTATGCCTACAATGCTCATTGTTCAAATAGAATTAAATTAACAGGGAATTGGTTTTTGTGGTAATTCAACGAATACAGATGCATAATCACAGAATTAACCAAAAGAAATTAGAAGAATCACAGATGTAAGTGACATCAATGTTTATTCTTATCAACTAAATACAAACCTAATGGAATAATCTGCAGATATTTCCCACGGAACTTGCTTGACATAGTAAATTCCTGCCACGATCTCCAGTTCTTATTACCTTCTGTGTACATAGCAACCATGGGCGGATGATGGCTCACCTGGTGGACACAACACACATCAGAAGTGGTGACATTGAGATAACAAACAGCATTACAACCGATTAAACTACAATCAGGTCAGGTCTTCGTCCTCTAGCTGTGTCCAGCTATCGACTTCTCCATCACATCTATCCAAAGTTCTCTGTCCTTTGCTATTTCTTCTAAAGCCATTCGGTGTCTTCCATCAGTTTTTCCATTGAGATTCAGCCCTGCTATGTGCAGATCCTCTTCCAGTCCGTCCACCTATCATCTTTTCGGTCTTCCTTTAGGTCTTCTCCCCTCTGGTTTGTAGTTAAAAAATTCGTTTTGGGTTTCTTATTTCTTCCATTCTGAGTATGTGTCCGGTCCATTTCATTCTTCTCTTTCTGATGACTTCCATGATGCTCGGTTGCAGTGTTCTCTCTCTAACTTCTTCATTTGTTTATATGTTCTTTGTATCCAATCCTTAGTATTCTTCTAAGCCATTTATTTTCTGTTGCTATTAATTTTTTCTCCAGTTCTTTTTTTATAGTCCAAGAGTCACATCCATATATTAGTATTGGTATTACACAAGTGTTGAGAATTCTTAGTTTTGTTTTCATTCCAATGTCATGTCTTTAAAAAATATTGGTATGTAGCCTGTTGAAGGTTGGTCCTGCCATTGCTATTCTTCTTTTAATCTCCAAGTCTGAACCTCCTTCTGCTTCCAATTCTCTTCCTAAGTAAAAGAAATTTTTCACCATTTCAATTTCTTTTCATTGTGTGTAACTATTGGCCATTTTCCTACTTTATTTGTAACTGGAATTATTCTTGTTTTACTAGTATTTTTTTAAAATCCAACTTATCCGCTTTCTTTTATTAAGGCCACTGTTAATTCTACAATCTTTGAGAGGCATTCTGCTATTAGACATGTATCATCAGCATATTCTGCATCATCTATATTTCCTGGCTTTAGAGATGTTACCCACCCCATTTGTGTCTTCAATCCGCCTCATGATGTAATCTAATATAATGTTGAAGAATATCAGCGATAGGCTAAGAACATAATCTAAATTCTGTGCAAAAAGCAGCATTTAGTCTCAGAGCTGAAAAACTCTGATACATTTGCGCAAAGGAGACTTACTTGTTCCGCAAACGATCTCCACCCAAGATCCTCACGCCTGTCACACTCATAAGTTTCACCGAGCAGAGGATTAAATGGCTTTCCGGTACGAAGAGTCGTATTAGCATAAGACGAAACGGTAAAAGCAGCGACATACGCCATCTGTAGGAAGGCATCGTCGTCATAAGAAGCAGCATTGTCTAAGCAATCGGAATATTCAAAGTCTTCAGTCAGACGTTGCAGGAATGACAATGGTTCACTAAAGTTCACCTAAAATTATTTCAAATCAAAACATGCATTCAAAAGTAAGAAATTATCAGTTGTAAAAACACTTCAAACGTACACACTGTGCCCTACAAAACATACAGTGGCCACCATGCCAGGCATACACAGAGCAGGGCCAATTTTGGTCAGGCCCTGCCAGACAAACAGTGAAATAGACTTACACACTGTAAGTTATAAATTATAAATAAACTCTTAAAAAACCAACCTGTTACATTGAGTTCTAAAAATAATATTGAACAAAATCTCAGTAAATAACAACATTTTCGCTATTTTCCCTCTTGTCTGCTTTAAAACATGCTAAGACATCCGCTCTAGTCAGTCACTTCCTCGACTCAGAGTGTTTCAATTTGGAATCACAGTCTATGGGAATGATTCCATGAGGGAAACAGTTGATCAGAACCGTGATATAATATTATGACGACCAGTTTTGCTCATTAGCACTCGATAAGTGTAAAAGTATAAAACATATTGACAGGAGAAAGTTAATATTGAAAATTAAAACTTTTGGTATTAAGGTGGGAAAGCATCAACTCAACTAGGGAGACTAAGACTAATTTATAAATTTTACTTTTACACCAGTAACAAGTCCAAACGTATAAAGTTAAATAGCGTCAAGAGCCATCCCTGATTATATTAAAACTGCATAATATGCATGTCAAATGCCAACAGTAGATTAAACCTGGTTTGCATATGGTTAATACTGGAAATCACTTGTGAAGAACCAAAACCACTGCAAAAGTCAATTAACCCTTTCGCTGCCATGGTATCCATGAAAAACCCAAAAAAACCGTCACATAAAAACGGAACAAAATACAATATTTTGTATCTCATATGTTAGTGAAGAATAAACTCAACTTTGCATTATAATATCACCAAAATTTTGCATCAAATCTGTAATGCTATCATGCCATATTCAGTCACTTACTTCTTCTGCAGTGTACCTCTTACGAGATATTTTGCTATTTTAAAATTATCAGTAAACTTAAACTGTAAACAAAAACAACTCTAGGCCTGTAAACAGCATCAAGCATAAGCATGTCGCCAATATCCGACTGTAGTGTTGCAATATTACTACAGACCAGTGTCTTTGCCGTGCCAACATCAACCAGCATGTTGATGCATTTAGACATCAGGATTCAGAATGGCACACTGAATGCTAAAAGTTCATGAAATTTTAACAAGTTGTAATGTCAGTGAAAGGGTTAATTCCTTATATGGTGACAATTAGGATATACTGTACCATCAAAATTCTATACAACAGAATATTTTCATGTATATGACCAATGACCTTCTAACCTTTTTACAAAATAAAGTCGATCTAGATGCATTTGCAGAGCACAAAACTTAACCCTCTGAACATGGCAGGCTGCCGGTTAGGCGTATATAGTCTAATCACTTGGGGAGCAAGCGTTCAAAGGGTTAAAAAAGTATGCTACTAGATGCATTATGTATGAGTGCAAATACAGCAGATCAAATTGATGCTTCAAGTTGTACGATAAAACCTAAAGAGAGAAAACATGTCGTATTCTCACTGGCATTGGAATCTTGCTCAGTTCTTTTCCAATGCAGTTCTTCATAAAACTCCAAAGGTTGATGCTGTAGTTTGGTCGTTCTGGAATGGCTTGACGGCGCCGGAGACCCGCACCCGACGAGAGTGGAACAAGTGCTGCTGTGTCTTCGGTGAGCGCGGCGCCTGATGGTGAAAGATTTGGTGCTGCATGAGCCTTTCCTTTCTTCTGTAAAACAGTGCAAAATAGAACAACAGTGCCATTAGAGAACTGAAATTAACAACTTGATCCAAGTCAACAACAGTTCAGAATACTCTTGAATATATGTAACGGATACATTACCGCACTGACTTTATACTAATAATTAATCACAAATTTGTCATTCATTAAAAAATGAAAACATTCTTCATCTGCCATGAGAAAAAATTTACAAATTTGACAGCAAAAACTGACCTTTTTCTGTGAAGACACTGTGTCCTTGGATGGTTTTTCATAGTCTGTGTCACTGCTATCATAATTATTTTCTTGAAGATGAGTTCCACACATTCTACAATTTATATGCAAGAAAACTTGAAAAGATAGTAATCTTTTTGTCATCTGCTATGGAAGTATTCAGATACGACAATAATATTAACTTGAAATCAGAAAAGATTGCAGTGAACAATTACTAAGCAGCAATTTATAAATAAAATATAACCCTATATTAAACTTACGAAAATAAATAAAATTCAAATGTTGACTTGACCAGATAAGAAACAACCCATTCCCATTTGGATGCCTGTCATTTTTAGTGAACTGGAATCAAAAGAAAAATCTTACTGCATCACATTTCCATCGGATGGCATAACACTCATCTTGAAATCATCAGCTTCAACCGCATCATAGAAATCATCATCATCATCCTCATCCCCACCTAAGATCAACAAAAGCAAAAAAATCAAATTTTTAATACAGGCAAATAAAATTTCTGTGAAACATATGAACCCAATCAGTAAATGGTTTAATGACCGCCTAACATCTTCCATATAATTCACTTGCTATATACATAAAAAGAAACACCACCATGCGTCACATTTTCTATACATCTGAAGCATGGTATAAGTGGTAGTCTTTCATATTAGTGAATATGGAAGTGCATTGCAATAGCAAGAGGATTTTTGCCAGGATTTTGAGTTCAAATCTGAAACTATCCATTACATAGTGACCTTGGACAAGTTGTTCACCTTTGACTTGTTCTGCAGTTAGGATTCCTTGCTTTGAGAATGACTTAATGCATGCTAACAACCGTGCGATAACAATCAATAAGTCAAAGTCTTTCCCGAGGCCACGGGGTTCATAGGGCAACGCTGATCACCATTGCTCTAGCTCTTCAGCCAGGTGTGCAATATAATGGATACAGGGCCAGTGCATTGCTTAGTGCATCTATTGGACTTGCAAAGCGCATACCACTATTACCTGCTTTGCCCCTGCCCTCTGGTGAGCGAAGGCTGAGTCAAACTTAGGGCCTTTGTGTCAACTGAACCCATGACTTTTGGATATCCATGCCAATGTTGCTGCCAATTTCCACCCCAATAATAACAATACTACTGAAAATAATATGCAAACTCCAGTAATTTGCTGATATTTCAATGTGGTCAAGACCAAAGTTAACTAACCATCCAAACTGGGTGCTTTAATTCATTTCTATCTCAAACCCTTTACCTTATTTTCTGACTCACCACAGATTTTTGGGAAAAACCTTAGAAAACATAGCCAAATAATACTTCAGATATTTACTGTGTAAGTATATATGCAAACTGACACTCCAAGTATGCGTGTCTAATAAACCTTGACTCTGTGTGTGTGTGTGTGTGTGTGTGTGTGTGTGTGTGTGTGTGTGTGTGTGTGTGTGTGTGTGTGTGTAACCTGCTGGTTATATCTGCAAAATTCTTAAATTCTTTATTGAATTATCCATCATCACATGGTTTGCTCTAAAATTGCTGGGTAAGCAATCGTTCAATGTTGTCTCAAAAGATTTTGAGATTTTATAACAACGCAGACGATCTACGAAAGAGTTTGTTCATTTATTCATTCATTCATTCATTCAATCAATCATCCTTGCATTACTTTCTGTTGTCTCTGTACATTCAGTAATAGATAATCCATTTATTAGAGCCTTATATGCTGTAGATCTGTTATTCTAGATTCTAGAGATTCCATATCATAGAGCTATAAATAAGTCAGAGTATTTAAATTTTTTGCCATAAATAATCGGGGTTGTGGTTCTTGAGACTCGAGTCTCAGTCTTGAGACTCAATTTTGAAAGTCTCGTTCTCGGTCTTGGATGCCCAAGTCTCGTTCTTGGTCTTGAGACACCTGAGTTTTTGTCTTAATCTTGGACTTCAAAGTCTTGGCCTTGAACAATTGAGTCTTGACAACAAGCCTGTAAATAATACACGCAAAAATACAGTCTGAGCTTCTAGTCATGAACATCAGGTGTATCCCGAGACAAAACCCTGCCGCTACCTGGTCCTTCGAGAGGCTGCCCCGTCCCGTTGTTGATTGCTGGATTCAGTTGTTTTCTAATCTGTTTCTCCAGATTGCTGTGCTGTTTGCCGAGCTGTTCGACCATGTCCTCAAGGTACATGCGCTGTTCGTGTTCGTTCTGAAGAAGTTTCTGCCAGCGTGTCCCTTGTGCATTCGCCAGTGTCAGGAATTCGTGGCAAGCCTGCAGACAAAGAATTAATTATCAGAGATTAATAAATTGCACAAGAATTAATTATCAGAGATTAATAAACAGATGGCAAACACGTGCGCATAAAAGTAGACTTACTAGAAATCAATGTCTAATTTTCACGACACTTGCAGAATAAATAAACAAATAAAAATTAATAAAATGACTCTAAATAAATGAACATTACCGTATGGCCTTCCAGCCAATCAGCTGCATAGGCTGCAATCGGTCCTCAACGCGTCTGCCAGGCTCATTTACGGACTAAAGTGGACAGATCAGGTCACGCCTCTGCTTCGAGACTGTCTACATTGGCTGAAAGTTCCGGAAAGGATACTGTTCAAACGCTGCTGGCTGACGTTTAGGGCATTGCATGACCTGACCTGCCCTGACTACCTAGCTAAGCTGGTACATAGGGTAGGGTCGGACACAGATCGTCCGAACCTAAGATCGAACCAAGGGTTAAGACTAGTGGTGCCTCCCCAGCCAAGACCGCTAAGTTTGGGGACAGATCCTTTCAAGGGAAATGCCATAGTGTGGAATTCCCTCCGGTAAATCTCCCCGACCGTTTCGCTCAGAAACTGAAAATTACCTTTTACAAATGGAAAAAGTGCTCTCGACTACTCCGAGCTTTAAGATAGCGCTATAAAAGTCGTCACTCTAATAATAATAATAATAATTACAAATAAAATGAACTCATGCATACAAACTAAATTTTCACTACATCACCCTAAAAATTGTACATGAATAGGATGTGGCATTTTCTGCAACCATGTCACTTGTCACTATCATTCTGTATTGACTGCTCTCTCCATTAATATCTCTCCATCAATAGCAATTCCAACATTTTAAATATTCATTTATATAGCATTAGTCATCAGCCAAGAGTGCTACACGGACCACATTAATGTCCACTTCTCGCTGGTGGACAAGTGAGTGCCTGTGAATAAAATCCTGGTCACGCACTCAGAGTGGTTCCGTCAAAAGTGACATTAGCTGGGTTTCACTATATATTTGAACATCCGGAGGCACCTTAACAGCTGTTGAGCACGCATTTTGTTCAGGCCTGGGATAATCGTCATTATCAGCAGTTTTACTTGAAGTCTTGCCTTTCACTTAGTGTCGATCGCAGGGACTGTGGTCCATTTGTCTTCTGAACAGTTGACACAATCTCCTCCTGTGTTATCTCCACATCATTCTGAACATTTTCAGTTGACATTTCTGGTCTGCCATCTTGTCCGTCACTCACTTGGTCAACAGTACCTAATCAGACATATACAAGATAACCATCACTCCAGTCGCTGCTAGAACTTCCATCTCTTGTCAGTTCTATCCAGTTCAGTGACATATTATTCTCTTGTGGAAGACTGCCTCTCACAAATTCACCACCTCATTATTCCATGCGAATTCCTTTCACAACCAATGTGGACATTCAACGCCAATTTCTTCCACGCTCCGTTGACTCGTCAATGTTGCGATAGCATCTTTCACAGAAGACCGCTTTCTCAAGAAATCTTCACCGGAAGTGAACTCTCTTACATCATACGAGTGAATTTATTTTCAAGACCGATACCTCTGATCCTGACTGACATGTCAAGGTTGTCAACAGCACCGTTGACTTTAACCCCCGCAATGTTTATGGCGCTGTATAAGCTGTCTTAGATAAAACATTTTAAAATAAGCAAAAGATCAATACATGCATAATACAACCATGACTGCTAGCAAAACTACCCAAGCATTCGATTGTAAAATTGAGAATCTGACGGATTCATACGCTGAGCATGGCATTGGTAGTGATTCTGAAAACTGTGGCGCGCTCATTCGCTGATTTGATCTTTGTTGCGCACTCCGCTGAATTCTCGACGATCTCGACCTCAATCAGAGACTTCTGAAGTGCAGCTCCGTGCTTTACAATTAGGTCGTTGCATGTTTTGAGGTCGTCTAACTTTGAGCTCAGTGTTTTCAATGTATTCTGGATCTCATTTTTGTCAGGCTGTATTAAATCATCGTCGTCATCTGTAAAAACAAATTTCAGTAGTGGACTGCAACATGAAGGGATGAATGGTTAGAGAAATACAAATATAATAACCTACGAGGAGTTCAGGTGACTGTAAAAACTCCTGAATAATTTATCAAATTTTCTATATAGAGCTTATCTCTGCATAATCTCATGTTCCTCCTGACAAAAATCAATACTGAAGTTTCATCGTTCAATATTGCAATTTACCATGCATTCGTTATCATACTGTTCAGTACTTTATATCCATAAATAAAACAAAAAGATACATTTATTAAACCTAACTGCACCCAGATAATACAAAACTATTAGCTATATAGTTACCAAAATACTTCTCAGCCATAACACTTTAATTGACCTAAAAAACTAAAGCATAGTCATTACTAACTCTTTAAAAGATAAATCAACTAGTGACGTTGGTTGAAATTCTATTCTAATGCATAAAATGTACAACTTTATTGAAACACACTAAAACAAGACTGTTCTTTCATGTATTCACGGTTTCATGTTAAATGCTGAATTCATATAAAAGATTTTATTAAAATTACCATCACATCCCAAATGAAGATCAGTTTATCCCAACATATTATAATTTAATTGAATTTCACCCACAAAGAAATACACATTTTACTGTTAGAGCAACAATAGACATCACAGTCCCCATTCCACACACTGCCATCCAGGTCAGCCGGTCAACCACATATCATCAGCCTTCCAAGTACTTGTCAATCCAGAGCCAAATGCTGGTAAATCTAAGCTTCTTCATATCTTTATTATTTTACAACATCAGTTCAGGTTATATGCAGTCATTTACCATATACAACCCCTAAATATTCAATGTGAAAAATTAGGGCAAATATTCATCATCTTGAGCTGTGGAATTGCCACTGTGGCAGTCTTAGACTTCATAAAATCTGAATCTGATCCACAAAGCAGTTTCCTCCAAAAAAGTGCATCGACCTTCAGAAAATCTTCCAAAGGTGATCTATCTTTCCATGTTCAATTGCTTCAAGGTTTCTAAATTTGTCTCAAATATTTGACAACTGTTATAAATGTTCAAAAATCAAAGAAATCACACCAGAATAAAACATCCATTGCCACCAAATGTCTCCAAAATAAACTAGCAGCATTGGAAAATACATGCCTTTTCAAATAGTATTAAGTCTACAGTTATAAAAAATCATTTTCACGACATACCACTATAATCTTGTAACAAAGTACCGGTAAACCTCTCTTGGTATTCATTCATCAAAACCGCCACAGGCTATCAGCTATAATATGGCTCTATGCAGGGCCTGTCCTACGAAAAATTTACCACTGCGCTAAACTCAGAAATTTTTAGGACATCCGGTGCAAAGAAACAAGCAAAAAAGGTCGTTTGGAAAATTTATCACTGCAAAAAGCATAGACAATTGCATTTTACCACTGCACATTTTCACTTTATCACTGCACATTTTGTGTATCACTGCACGTTAAAACAGGCCTTGGTTCTATGTATAAGCAATAAAAATACTGTATCTAAGGATAAGCAATATGTCCAAAGTGTAGATGATTAGAACTGATCTGCCCTTACCCGCAAAACATTTCATCACATCAGTTCTACACTTTTTCTTATACTTTCCAAGAAATATTCAACAGCAATTAGGATCTTTGTATAGAGAAAAAGAAAAACAACTTGTAGACTCAAACAATATAATCAAAATGCACACTAGCCTGGAATAGCGGAAGACATTGTCAATGGCAAAACCGAGCAAATAATTCTACAAAACCATGTCTATTGCTGCTTCAGTCGAACAATTTCAAACCATAATCCAACAAAGGCAATTCTCAAAGCTTAGCTTCTCAAAACAGTGTGTGCAAAATATTCACAGCAATTGACAAACGATAACATTCAGGTATAGAAGCTGAAACCACTGCATCTACGTCACTGCATGTCAGTTATTGATTATTAAATTTAACTCCAATCTTTTATGTCCTTTGTAAAAAGACACTTCGAGTCATAAAATCGAAGCCGGTGCAAGGCTACAATTTTGCAGCTGGATCAGTTGAATCACAACACACATAACTGTCACAAGACATACATTTCCTACATTTCCATAGAATAGGCAAATAACAAAACACATTATAGTACAAAATTTAGAGCATAGTTTTACTTTAATTTAATTGTACTTGTCCTTCTTGTTAGCCATGCCATAATTTTGCATTCAGATTGCATTCATCATTGCATTCATCATTGAATTCATCATCATCATCATCATCATCATCATCATCATCATCATCATCATCATCATCATCATCATCATCATCATCATCATCATCACCACCACCACCACCATCATCATCATCATCATCATCGTTGTCGTCATCATCATCATCTTCTTCACTTATATTACAATATCCACATCTCCCTGCACATTACAAATAACAAGCCAATTATGGCAGATTCTATATATATATATATATATATATATATATATATATATATATATATATATATATATATATATATATATATATATATATATATATATGAAACAAAGTTCACTATAGACAACATTTTAAAAAAATCAACATACTGAATTTTTTTAAAGATAATTGTGCGGCTTTTGTGCCAAAGATAACATCTACCTTTCGGGTTCTACTATTAAACGAGTACTTAATAAAAGAAATAACAGCAAATTGCCTTGCTCTTGGAACAGGGTGGCATCCATATTTTCGGGTGAAAGTCTCCAATGAGCAAAAAGGCTTGTCCATTATTTACATATTCTCTTTGCTCGTGCTATCTACCCCCCCCCCCCAATTTCTCATAGGTTTTGCAAATCTCGCAACCATTCCCATCCAAAATAGTGGGCCTTGCCCCCATGTGCGCCAAATGAAATATTTTAACCATTATGAAATTGCCTTCAAGATACGTGTCAGCAACACTTGACATGTCAATTGTTGTGATAGGAAAAATGTAATATGGCAGTTCTTTTTAATTTACAAGACTTCTTCCAGCTGAAACTTGTGTGTAAAGAGTTCAGTCTAGCAGGTTAAAACAAATAGGCTAAGCTTAAAGCCCACCAAAAGTCTAGAAGTCTAGCTACATGAACAAATCACTGAGCAAAATTTTGTTATGTGGCATTTCAGCATTGGTTCTAATCCATTAGTGATCTTAGCATTAGTGATCTTAGCACTAAGATCACTAATGGAATAGAACCAATGCTGAAATGTCACATGCCTTTAACTTGTAAATAAAAGCTACAAAACTTTTAAGAAAACCCAATTTAAGTCTCTTATTCTTCTATTTTTCAAGTTCCACTCACTCCATGCATCAAAGTTCTGTCTCTTGCAAACTTCTCTGCTTCCTCGCAAAACAAAGTTCTCTGGTTTTATTGCCTGGCTACAAACATGCCTATTCTCATTGCTTTTTCTATTCTTGCTATTTTGTTGTCCATTTTATCTGTTGTTCAGCTAATCTTTCTTCATCCTCTGCACTCAAGCCATGTTCGTTAAAACCCGAGCAACAATTGTTTCTGGCTTTTATAGTCCTGTGCACTACCCTATTTCTTCATTTATGTCTGTCTATTATTGCTTCACATCGTGGCAGAACAGAAAGCACCTTCAATTTTTCATGACATCAGCTGAATTAGGGCAGCTGCCGACCCTACCCCCAACTCCTACTGAGTAAGCACCAAATCAATGTGCTTATTCACAACTGAGTCAACTGGATAAGCAGCAGCGGCAGAAAGAACTGCAATGGCCAAGATCTGAACCCACTTTCCCCTTTATCCTCTCCCATTTCCCCTCACCTTTTTAATCCTTCCCCTAACCTTTCCCACTTTTCCCCAGTCAGAAGTTTCGACGGAACCAGCTTCTGCACATGGACAAGCAGATGCTGTAGCCAACTGGAACAATAGGCTCCGTTCGGGGGTAAAGTTCCCCGTTGAGGCCATAGGCCCCAAGCGGAACTTACTCATGTAGACAATTGTATATTGCTCTAAGCAGATGTAGCAACCATGAAACTTTAAATATACTCATTACAATTCCCTCTATCAAGGAACAATTTTAAATGATACTCACATATTCAGCTAAATTTTGCTATTCATGAAATATTGAATTAAAATTAAATAGTTCAGTTGACATTTATAATAATTTAGAAATATTGCTATTAATAAATTATTGTAATATAGAAATAAAGTTGTTTAAAAATAACAAACTCCCTCTGTCATTTTTGATGGGCAAAAAGCAATAATATCCACAGTACTGAGAACTTTTATTCCCTAAAAATAAAATGTATGTAAATATGTATCTCTCCAGTTATTGTTCCTCCTCCCACTTTAACTTTCACCAATAAGTGCACCAGCAACACAACAAAATGCACTAAAACTTATAAGTATCTGGTCAAAATCTGGTTACTTGAAATGGTGAGGCAGAATTTTTACCTGATTCGATAAGTGTAACAGCTTTTGATTTTGCCAGTTCCAGTGCAGTAACCCATCGCTGCCTTTCCACCTCGGACTGTGCCTTTAGGTGGAATGTCATTGTTCCACTGTTTGATACCACGAAACTACAAGAGTCCTGAGTGTGGATGAATGCATTTGCCAGGTTGATTGTTCCACGACAAGCATTTGACATCTCAGCCTGGTTCCTAAAAAAAGGCGTACATGTTGCATGTACATATTCACACGCCTGCTATACATCTTTGCATACAAACATATTATCAGATATATACTTTCCTGCGACTGCCTACCTGGATCTATAACCTTGACCACCATGGACTACGGATTACTGACTATGGATCTTATCCAGTTTGAGCACTCGTGAATAAGCTGGTGCACTGCGCCAAGTTTTTGGGCAGCGCTATAGAAATTTCGTGTTTACTTACTTATGAGATTACCGGTAGATATAAATGCATATATTTTAAACAGAATTTTCACTTTCTATCGAATAAAGTTACAGATGAAGATCACTAGTACTTTAATATTTAAGAAGTGACTGAAGACTTTGCTGTTCGAGATCAGCTATTCTGTTAAATCCTGACCTATAGGTCTATTATTCATGTACTATGTAATGTGTTCAAGCAGTCCTCCTAAGACAATTTACCACATAAATCTTAACGTTCAATAATAATAACTTTTTCAAGGACTGTTTTCCACAAAGCAAATGCATTAATACAAGACTAAATGATCAACTGTGATCACCTTTTTGATGGGACATTAACACACATGAGAGTTCAGGAATATTATAGTGCAACCTACTTTAGAGCCAGTTACTTTTGTATGAGATTATTAATTTTTTTCATGTTCTGTTCTATGTAATTCTCTTAAATGAGAGCGCATACACAAACACACACACACATTTAATCATCTCTTTTCAATTGTACCAATTGTACGAATTCATCCAAATAACATAATGTCATATTCAATACTCTTTACAGTTATTTGATAAAAGCAGGATTAACCTATACTTAAATCAATTTAGTACTCTCAAAAACACAGGCTGTACAAGTGAAAGCAATGATGAGGCCATTCTCACCCACTTTGGCCAAATGAAGCAAGAGTCCCTATGCATGGGCTAAACAGACTAGAAATCCATGTACAGCAAAACAACAACACAATATGCATCAATACAATGTGAAATCCCTATACTGCAAAAGGAGTATGCTTCCCAAAATAACAAAGTCATTCATATAAAGTGCTATTATAAAATTTATGAGCACTAAGTTGGCAATCCAGCCGAGATGGCATCGCAAAATGCATAGGAAGAAGCTTGTCACACAATTCATGATATTTCAACCAAACTCATTTATCAACAGCAGTTAAAGAGGGATTAAAATGGTAGTCAAGTTTAACTGCAAATAACATTCTTAATAGAAAAATTGTAATCACAGTATAAAAATAAATAAATTAAGACTACAATAAAACTTCAAACTAATAAATGAAATGAACTCTGTTTATAAACATTTTTCTGCTTTTGCAATTTAACCAAAACACAACATAAACTGAATGAACTGTTATTGATGTGAATTATGTTTGGTAATGCTGGTGTTCATCTCAAATTATCAAAAAACTTTAGTGTAACTATCTATCGAGTGCTAATTTGACTTAAAAGAGGTTGGAAGGTTAAGGTGCATTTTACAAAGTATTGAGTACTTTTCAAATCACCATATGTGGATTTGGATTTTTGGTGATGTAATATGTAATTAAATCTAAAATCAAGTCAATAAGTGATATCCTGTATCCAGGTTAAGAGCCAGAAACCGTATCAACTGATTTTTGCCAGTAAACTAATGCACTATATATGAAGTAGTCATGGCTAGACAAAGCCATAAGCTGCAGCTGCTACATTAACTGAGAAGCAGTAACTACAACTTTCATCGTAAATTAGCATACAGCAATTGATAAAGAGTAAAATCTTTAAAAGCACAATGTCTTCAAGACACATGGCAGATGTATTGAAAGAAGAGAAATTTTGAAAGAGCAAGAAAAGATTCTAAATTTTTGTCAAAATCTGAAAATTTAAGAAAATCAAAATTGCAAACTCTATAGAGACAATTCAAAATTTTGTGACATTTTTATGACTTTCTGATTTCTTATAATTTTCCTGTATACATTATATGTATCCATATACCGGTATCTGTATACATAAACATACTGAAACAGATTGTTAAATTGCTCAATTCATGGAAGTTTGGCATGCATTTGCTGTACCAGCTAAGTTGCAACTGCCTGGAATAAGTTTTAGTAGATCCTTTAAGTTTAGTAGGTTTTACATAATTATCATCATAATATTAAACAAACAATGGCAGGCATTATTTTCAGGTGCATTACATGTCTGAACCAATACAGTTACACTTTTGACTGTTACCTTTGCTCTATGTAAATATGTTGACTTTGAAATATAATGTGATCACACCTTTGACCCAGATGCATAAATTATTGTTAGCCAAATCTATCAGCCACTGCTCTGAGCCTTGCAGACTCTAAATAACCAAATTCTTGCACACATAAAACATCATCATTTACCAAAAAGCCCGTAATAGAAGTCTCAAGCTTCTATTAAAACAAATGACTTTTACACCCAGCTTATTCAGATTGCCATATTTCACTTGCTTGTGACTATACAGTACATACCACATCAATGTTATTGTCTCCATGATTCTTTATTAGTCTGAACCTGCAATCATTGTATTAGAGACTTTATGAGAGACTTTTAGAAACATTATAGAAACATTATATTAAACTAGAATTGGAGACCTGACTTAAGTTCGTGACCTGGTATTAAAACAAATGATTTTTACCTGGTTTGTATTGGAGACCCAGCTTATGTTTGAGACCCAACATGAATTAGAACCTTTCATATTTCATGAATACTTGTGTGAGTTTAATACATACTACATCAAAGTTATCAGCATATAAACACAGAATAGCATTTTATTTTAACAGTTTCTAAATGTATTTGTTAGTCTGAAAATTTAAGCACTCTATTAGAGACTTCATTAGAGCAGTGGCATAGCATGGGTTGGTGCTGGCACTGCCCGGGGTGGAAGTTTGAAAAATTTTGGAAAATTGTGTTCATCGCCTGAAAAAGGGCAAAAAAGTTCACTGGTTTCGATAGCATCCCTGAAAAAACTGAAAACGTTTACCCCCTCAAAATACCACTCCTAGGAACAAGCCGCCCTGGGCGGACTGCCCCTTCCTACACCACTGCATTGGACTTTTAGGGACACTGAATTAGGCTTGTATAAGAGACCAAGCCAATATTCGCGACCTGGCTTGCATTAGAAGATTTATGGTAGGCCTATACGTACATCCTTCATTAAGGCCGAACGCTCTGGGAATATCGGCTAAATTGGACTCATTATTGGAGGTAAATCGACAACGGTAGCGAATGAGACAATCGTCTACGCTGGGAGCAAAGCTTTTAGGTAGAAAAACGTATAGGGAGCGAACCTTCCGCAGTATGGGGGCGGATGAAATAGAGTGGACGAAACGTCATGAGGGCGAAAGGTTCCGTCGTCGTCGTCCGCTGTCCTGAAAGCAAAAACATGAGTCGCCTAGCTTCCTAACCTGTAGTAGGACAGATAGCCGTTCTGCAGGACGAACCATCGCTTCTGATAGCCTTTGATGTAGTTCGTCCACTTGTACAGCCAGCCGTTGTACTGGTCCGGCTGACCCTGCTTCGTCTCGGCCAACGACGACGAGGACATTGTCCGTCCAACTGTTCGCTCAAAAAACGGCCAAACAGAAAATAAAGGCGAATACAATCAACCGACGAGGCTCAGCGCTACTTAAGTCCAATGACACTCGTCCATCATGGTCATTGACTAGCCGTCGACTCGATTGAGTCAATTACTTGAAACAAAACCGGATCTTGACACGCAAGATTTCGATTGTCATATAGCTCAAGTATTTTCTAATGCTTTGGTAAGGTAGGGCAGTCCCACACTCGAACGAGCAATCGAGCATAGGCCCATAGGGTCCGGTGCTGATCTCCGTGTACCGGCACTGGGCAAGCAGCGACGCAGGTGCTGCGCCATTGAGCCATTAATCTAGAGTAGCTTGCCGTTGCTTTCTCTAGACCCGCGTTTTGCCTTCGCAGCTTAACGCTGCTACCAATTTATCGACGCTTAAGCGGTGAACGGCTTGATTGGCCGCCCGGCACCAAGACTAGATCCCAGGACGGTCACTCATAATGACTCATTCAAGCACTAACCACGCTTAACGTTGTAATTAAAAAACGGAAAGTTAAAAACGGAAAGCTTTAAAAAAACAACAGTAGCTAAGCTTAAAAAATAGCTGAGAAACGTGAATGATGGAGTTTGTAGTAGTAGTAGTTTTAAAAGTAGTAGTAACACAACAGTAGAATCTCGTAAACTTATTCCCGGAAAGCAGCACGCTTAACCTTATTAAAATAGCTGAGTCTTTCTTGAATGATAGCCAGGGTGCCAGGCAAATGCCAATATATCCAGAGGGGCGGGTCAGGTTGTTGTTGCTATGGGGGGAAATGACTTTTCGAATAGGAAGGTTTTAAGTTTATAAAAACACGTGAAGGAATTAAAGAAATCGGAGCTTATTGTTTGACCATGTCGTAGGCTGCGGAGGAGGCTGAATTGAGTTCCAAAGTTCTGGTGCGGCGTATGAGAAAGCGCGGTTGCAGATTTTCAGTGATGACTGATTTAATGAAAGTGTGAGATGAGATGATGATCGTGTAGGTCGGGGAGGCTGAGGCGTTAAGAGATTACGAAGGTAAACCGGTTTTGACGAATGAAGTTAAGTAATCGTTATTATCTTGTACTGTATACGTTCAGATATTTTAGTAGTGACTTCAGTATGGGTGAAATATGGCAGAACTTTGGTGATTTGGTTACTGCTCGGGCTAGTGCATTTTGAATTGATTGTAATTTATTGATGGAGGTTTTTGGGAGGTTATAGTAAAGGGAGTTGCAGTAATCTAGTTTGGAATGGACTATTGAAGTGGCGATTGTGGATGCAGTTTTGGTGTCAGGTAGGACGGAGGCGACGTAGATCGAATGTGGGCATAACGATAGTTGGGAGATCTGTGATTCTAAATTTAGGATGAATCAATTTTGAAACCAAGATTTTTGCAGTTGGAGCAGGGGTTATTGTGGTATCTGGAGTCAGGACTAGCTTGGGACTGTCAATTTTTTTAACTTGTTGGGGTAGACCTATTAAGAGGAATTCAGTCTTGGATGGATTAAGACAAGGAGGTTAGATGACATCCATGACGAAATAGACGAGAATGCTGATTCAAGCAAAGTAATTGATGTGTCAAATGAGGATGGCGAAAAGGACAGGAATAACTGAGTGTCGTCGGCATAGAGTTGGTGATTCAAGTTGAGGGAATTGATTAAGGATGACAGTGGTGTGGTATAGGGAACTGAGGACGGATCCTTAAGGTCTAGGACGGATCCTTGGCCAATATATCTTGAGGGCAGTGAGGTTAGGTTATCAAACACGTGAAAGATCTATGTACCATGCATTTTTGAATGATGCGCCAAGCATTTTAATGTAGGTTTTAGTTGAAATCAATAAACAAAATCAAAACACAAGAAAATAAATACGGCGCTATAAGAGTTCTAAGACTAAGCACATCTTTTAGAAAGACCTTAAGGTCTATGAATTACATCTGGTTCACGTTGACTTGCCGGCGAATTACCAGGTAACTATTTTAGTTAACATTTAAAGACTTATAATAAAAGAAATAAAATTAAAAAGAACAAGCCTTCCGTGGTCGAAAACTCACCAGACCAATGCTTTCCCGGTCTTTTTTGCCTGTGCTAAACCGGTTCGTGTTTTGTTAATTGTGTGTGGCTGTTTTGTCGGGATGGTTGTCTGATGGTTGTCTGCCTGTCGACGACAGCATGTCAATGCACAGCGAAACTCTACACATTGTACAGGCCATTTTAACTACCGACACATGCCGGCGGATAGGTGGTGGATAGGTGACTGTCCAAGAAATGAAGTCTCTGATCCAATGGTATTGAAATCTGGCCGATTGAAAGACTCGCTAACCCCGCTAACCCGAAGCAGTACTAGTATAGTGGAACTTACTGTAGTATGTTGTGCATTGTTTGCTTCTTGTACAATTACTGGTAGGGGTAAAGACGAGCGGCGTAAGGTATCACTACGCGTATCAGTATTCATTCATTCATGGGTTACAGTATGGTTTCAAAAACAAGAGCACTTTACAGTAGGGTTTTAGGGTTAGTAGGGTTTAGGGTTAGTGTTATGGTTATGGTTAGAGTTAGAGTTAAAGTTAATCCTAACCATAACCCTGACCCTAACCCTAACCCTTTCAACGGAATTTCTATCAGTGTTTACGGACTACTTTCAGTTACGCCGCTCGTCTTTACCCCTACCCAATTACTCCTGGCAAATTTTTAAAAGTTGAATGCATGAAATAATTGTGTGTGTGTATGTGTGTGTGTGTGTATATATATGTGTGTGTGTGTGTGTGTGTGTGTGTGTGTGTAAATCCAAGATGATGTCTCTATTCGGTTCTGATACTGTCAAATTGTAGATAATTGAAAATGGAGGAACTCCAAAGGAGATTAGAATTTTCCAATAGAACTATTAAGCTTCAGGTTTGATGTGTTAATACTTTTCATATTCCCAGTAGCATTAACATTGGAGTGAAAATAGTGGCAGAGCTGACTGAGAGGTCAAAAAGTCAGGTTTGGCCTGTTTGACAAAGACGTCTTATTTCTATAACATTTTGAGTTGCTTATTGATTTTAGTTCATATTTGCTTCCAAAATATTCAGTCATCACTTTTGTTTTGTCCTTTTTAATAATAATTATAATTGTAATAGTTATAATAGCGATAATAATAGTGATAATTGAGCACTGGGGCTGGCGCTGATCTTCGGTTCCTGAGGCAAGCAGTGATGCAGGTTGCATATGCCATTAATCTAGTGTTGGTTGCCAGTCTAGACCTATGTTTACTTTTGCAGCACCAGTTGCTCCTCATTTACCACTCTCCTCTAGGTGAGTGAAAGCTGAGTCGGCCTTAGGGCTCCTGCAAGAGTTGATCTTGTTCCGTCAGCGTCCTGCTCTAGTGTGTTACCAATCTGCCATCTTCCTGCCCCAGTAGGGATAGGAGATGCATAAATTCTAGGTATGATGCATAATGGTCTTTTGCTGGTGCTTTGTAGGCAATCAAGAGATTGTCTGATGCTATTATTGAAAAATACAAATCTTCTATGCCTATAAATGGACTGACTTTGGAAGTAAGTCTTTAAAAACTTTTATTTTTTAACTTGACTATCAATGGTTGTTATGGCCATAATTGATGGACAGGGAATTGTTGAGTTGAAATTGTTGCATTGCTAAGAGATGTTGACACTAATTATCAGTTACTGAAGAATTGTACAGTTAACAGAGGACTTTATAGATGTGTTGATACTTGATAGTGACCCAAATATTATGTATTATTGGATGATCAATGACTTGGATTTGTTGTTTTCAGTCTGTAGAGTTGAGCTTATTATGGGAGAAATGTGTCGACCCAGATGTTATCGTGTGCCAGGCTGCTTGCGATTGTGCTGTGTCGTTTGTGATTTGCAGACAGGCAGAATTTGGTTTCGTTCTATCGAAACTTGTTACTCTGGCTTCAATTGCCAAGTAATGCATATCTTTTTATACAGCTTGATCATTGTTATAAACATATGTCTTTTTCCTTGATGTCACAGAAATCAGAAGCCAGACAATGATGTGCTTCATTTTTATTCTGGATTTTAAAAATTTTGGCCTCGCAGGACGCCGGCCCTAACACCGGCAACATCAAAGCGCTTTGATGTAGGCATGACACCAGGCTGCTGCTAACGACCAGCTAACTGGTTAACTGGTCTTTTTTGAACAGTTAACCTGTCCTTTAAGACCAGCGGTTTTAACAACCTTATTCAGAAGCATAGATTTGAATAAATTTATCAGTGGTGTTGCTGGTTTTAGTGCTGCAAATCAAAATCTCTTACCTGCAGTCTGTCATCCTTTTTTCTCATTTTTTCCATGGTAAATCCATTTTTTCTAATTTTTTCCATTATATATAATTCCATTTATATATATATATATATATATATATATATTTGAATGTGCCTCTGCTGTGTCAGTCTATTTACCAATTTGGTGTTTCTCATTATTAGTTGCAACAATTGATTATCTGTTAGTAATACTAATAGGATTTTTCCTTTGTATCATACAGTGGCATAGCCAGGGGGTTTGGGAGTTAAACCCCTTTTGATTGCCAGACCAAAAATTTTTTAAATTGTGTATTATTATTCTGTGGGTGGAGGGGTGCCAAAATCAGGCTTAAGGTAGCAAAAAAGAAAAAAAAACGAAGCAAAGAAAAATATAAGTACATAAGTACAGTTATATAGATGCTGTTTGTGCGCTCATATAGCCCCTCTTTGAAAAATCCTGGTTAAACCACTGGCATCATAATTTCACTACACATTTTGAAGTTATTTTGCTTCACTTCTGCTTTTAAAGAAATCTTTCCTGCTTTTGTGTGCTTTACCGTATTTTTTATTATCGTTTTAATCTTTTTCCTGTTTGAATGCATATCTGTTTTGCCTTGGAAGGAATTTTACTGGTGTTGTCAATGCTGTCGGCGATCTTCTAGTGATGCATATGATAACAGAACCACAAACATCTGATTCAAGCAAATGCACAGCCATGACTTACAGTTGTCCCTTTACAATAAGGTGATTATTATCTGCTGTTGAAAAATGTTGGAATTTATAGTTATTCAGGGGTGGATCCAGGAATTCTTTTGGGATACAGACACTTCATGTTCAATTTTCCATTCTAACTTGTCTGTCCCTTCCATGTGGATTGATGCATGTTGCTAAAATGATAATTATTGAAAAGAAAGAAAAAAATGACACTTGCTTATTTATTTATGCCTTTAAAACTTTTAGCTTATTGCCATGATGAGAAGTTAACAAAAACGTTTTTGGGATTGCTTAGGAACGTTTTTGTATGCCCCCTTGTAGACCTTCTAGGTAGTTATCAGGATTTATTCTACTTGCTGTCGCTGCAGTTTTTCTAATGCGTGGATTGGCTGTAGAGCTTATGTGAGAATTGGAATGACTTGTATGTTTAATATTTTCTGTATAGAAATGTGCCCACATATTTTGAAAATCACCTTGAATTGAATTTAAAATAAAATCTTCATCACCTGTATTAGCACCTGTATTTATTGCTCCAGTTTCTGTTTTAGAAATAGTTTGGTGATGCTAGCAAACTTTGTCACCAGATTTTTGATCTCTATACCCATTTAACATATATTCAGTGATCCACCATTACCTGAGTTTGAATTTACTCTCAGTTTTTAATTATGTTATTTGCATTTATACAGTAGATGTATTCTTCCACTTTAATTACAGTTCACCACATCCACTCATTACTCTGCTCATTGGTCAGCCAGACTGTTGGCCTGTTCTTGTTCAGCTTCTTGAGCGTCTCTTTGCAACAGTTGACCGCAGGTGAGCTGCTGAAGTTTCAGTTGAATAAGACTATTGTGTATAATGTGTGTCCCAATTTGATAGAATACAGAAAAATCAAGTAATTAGGCAAATGAAATTTATATCTTTGAACTTGCATTTTTCACATCCCAAGAATAGCAGAAAATATTGAATGCACTGCACTTTTGACCTTGCATTTTTTTGTTTTTAGTGAACTTCAGAGTCTGTGATGAGCAATTTTTTGCATTTATTAAGGAGTATATTAATTGATTTCTTATAGTTTATATTGAGCTGTGTTTTTATAGTTTTAACAGTACATTTTTATTTATTTAGTTGTCTTCTTGTAATGTTGGAGCCATTTGTGAAGTTTGTGTTTTCCGAACCAAATCAAACAGCGACACGTCTGCCGCTCCAGTTGAGTTTGTGGTCTCTGTTTTTGCAAAACATCCATTGGAACCAACACGAAATTCTTCATTTTCTTTTCGATCTTGTTTCCTGCTTGTCTGTGAGCACAGTGACCTGCTAATAATGTTTGTAATGGTATTTGATCTGTGAAGAAATTTATACATTTTAAATGGTGATAATTAACTGTTTCTGTTTGATAGCAATACTACTGGCCATACAATCTATTGATTGATTTTCAATTTTATCGTCGGCAGAAGCGGTTTAAATATAAGTCAGTTATGATTTATTATTTGAGCATTTTGTCAGCGTGGTTGAGTTAAAGATTTTATGTTATATGTTAATTGTTTTTCTGAAAATTTTGTGCATTTGTGAAGATTAACGTCGGCATGTCCTCTGGAAATGTTGCCTTTCTGGTGAATTCTCTTGGACGTCAAATGTTGATGGACAGTGTTTCAGATGAAAGCAGTCTAAACGTTTTCAAACATGCGCTTTGTTTTCTTAAGTCTTGGAACACTGTGTTGGCCATCGTCACTGTTCATAAGGACGTAAGACATTCTTGCTTAACTGGGGTTTTGTTGCCAGATGCAAGTCTAACAGAGCCAGACGAAAAGGAACGGATGTCTGAAACAGCTGTGCAGTTGATTCGAACGCGGTTGTTACGAAGTGTGACGATGGGGGGGGGTTCTGGAAATGTTGGCCAAAAAAATTTAAGTGACCGTTTTGGCTTGTCAGAGATTTTGAAGAGGAAAAACAAGGATGACCTTTTTTTGCTTGGGTTTTCAGAGGAAAATACAAGGATATAAACTTTTTGCTTGTCAAGAAGAAATTCTTGATTTAATAGACGTTTTTTTCTTTCTAATCAAAAGCCTATTTATGTACGCCCCAGGTCATCGAGTTGTATGGCTGATGAATAATTTTTTATATTCAGTCATTTTATATTGTTAAGAGGTTGCCTGATGCTTAAATTTGTATTTTATATTTTTAAACTGAGAAACTTTAAAGCTTATTCTTATTTGAAGATACTGCAAAAAGCTCAAAAAGGAGGCATTTGCTTTTAGCTTTGCCGGGACTACTACTACTACTACTACTACTACTACTACTACTACTACTTTTACATTGAGTTAGTTACTACTAGTTAAGGGGTTAATAATTTTTCTTTCTAATAATAATAATAATTTTTATATAGGGTTTAAAGTAAGGGTTGTTTAAGACTGCTGGTTTTGAAGCTTATTCTTATTTGAAGTACCGTTAACTGCTCAAAAAAGACCGTTAACCGATCATTAGTGGCGGCCTGGTGTCGTGTTCCATGAAAGTGCTTTGATGCTGCTGCCTGCGCTGCCTGCTACTGCTGCTACTACTACAACAAAGCATTTTGATGTTTTAGGGTTTAAAAATTGAGACTGCTGGTTTTGAAGGGTTAACATTCAAAAAAGACCGGTTAAAGTTAACTGAAAGGACCGGTCCTGAAAGTGCTTTGATTAGGACCGGTACAACAAAGCGTTTTGATGTTTTCAAACAACCTTAGTTTAAAGTGGTCTGCTCTTAGGAGGACCGTTAACAACCTTAGTTTAAAGTGGTCTGGTAGGATCTACCCTGTGTGAGAACCATTATGTTCCACTGGCCATTCATTCACATTATGGTTTTGCTGTGTAAACTCATTCTTTGCCTTTTGTATGAGTCTACAAATAAAAAACCTACTTTTTAATGCTTTATGTTTTGACGAACTAGCATATTTTCACTCATATTGCATGCATCCATGTATAATGTGTGCCAAACAAATAATGTACTTAGCTCTAAGGACTGTGTTTGTAAAGTATGTGGGTTGAATGTTGGAAACGTGTGTTGTTTAGAGCTCATGCAGATAAAACATTGTTTATGTCATAATGCATTATAATCAGGATTGCTTAACTCTTTGATTGCAAGGCTTTTTAGAGAAACATAGTGGTCATAGTGTCAAGTAATGTGAGATACAGTAGATGCCTCTGACATCCACGGTGCCTTAGCTTTATTGGGCAACCTATCACATTTTATGTGCAGAAAAGTTATAACGTTCTCTTGATGCTTTGCTCTTGTTAGCATTACAACATCTTTTCTCTGAGCTGTAGATATTCTGTATGTTCAATTCATGTTGCAGTTAACTATTCTTGATAAGATATAGCCTGAGCAGTGCTTTGAGTATGACATTAGCTTGGTTTGACTCTGTTGGAGTTGTGAAATTTGAGCTGGGGGTCCGGGTTTGAGGACTGAAATTCAGTGAATGACAGAGACTGCATGTACCCGATATGCAATTTTTGTGAGGGTTGCAAAGTTAGCTGGGAGGTCTCCCCCCACCCCGCCACCCCCCTCCACCTCACCCCCAGCAACTCCAACACTGGTTTGACTGCACTTATCCAGCTGTATTGTTGGAATCATCGCTGTTTTGAAGGGAATAACAAAATTTGGTATTTTTTGTGTAGAATCTCAGTCACAGTTTAATAATTTTGCACTGTGTTCCTCTTCTGCCGCTTTTGCCAACAGCAAGTCTTGCCCTGTGCTTGGAAATTGGTGTGTAATACTCTTGTATTTTTATAGCAAGTTTTGAACTGTTTAATGACCATAGGACTCATCGGTTTTACTTTGCTTGCATTTTTTTGGCCAAACTGTCCTTAGCTTTAACCTTAGCTATATTTGTGGAACTATAAAGCTTGTCTTGTTGGTAATAGGAATTACAATGATTGCTGATACTCCTTTTGTTACTATTAATACAACAAAACATTATTTATATTTCCTGGTGCTGCATTAAATTTGGTTTGAACTCATTATCTGTCATCATGTAAAATCTAATCAGTTAATTAATTTTTTTCATATTAAAAATTGTCTTGTGAAAATTGTATTTTGTAGTCAGTCTGCTGCTATTGTCTTCTGATTTCGAGCACATTGACGGCCAAATTGTTTCACTGTTGGTGCTTCCAGTCCTTCAAATTCTTGCCACCCCTGAGTTATTCGCCTGCAGCCAAATTACGACGATTGCGTCCAGTGTCTTCAGTGCCGTTGAAGGCTTCATCAAGGCAGATACCAGGACATTCATTCAGATTCTCATACTGAAAAGGCAACACTAATGTTTCTTTGTGTTTTTGCTGCAGTTTGAGGCATTCCATTCTAGTCTTGTATGTTCTGTTAGTTGTCAAAATCAGAGAAAGATTGATTTGGTACAACTAAATCTTAATTATCTTATTATCTTATCTTCAAAGCCAAATGGGGAGCACATGTCACACCTTTACTTAAGGATAAGCTCCATTGGCTGAGAGTCTCAGAATGAATAGTATACAAGAGATGTTGGCATATGTTCTGCGCCTTATATGACCCTGACTTTTCTGCTTACTTAACTCGGCTGATACACAGACTTCCGCTCACGGAATGGTGTCTTCAGCTTTGCTCTGGACACTGTGTCAAGCTCGTCGTCCCTCCTTCACTCCAGGACAGTGAAATTTGGGGAGAGGTCCGCTACGCAGGGCAACCCTACACTCTGGAACTCGTTACCTAGCACTGTGACAAATGAGTCAAATATGGAACTATTCACCAAGAAACTAAAAACACACTTATTTAACATTTTTTTTGTGTGTGAAATGTAAAGCACTCTTGACTTTAGTAGTTTTTTCGCTTTGATTACTGCGCTGTATAAATTGTCTGTCTAACTAACTAACTAAAAATCTGTGCTACACTGTCACTTCCTTGTAGCCGTTGACTCATTCAAATGTCGATGGCTGTATGCACAAAGCAGTTCTTTCGCTAATTCACGGTCTTCGTCGCGATTCGCTCACAGCACGCTTGGCTGAAGAGTGTAGCTTCTGCAATGAAGGACAAAGCAGTGGCAGCACCTCCTTACCTCGTTTCCTCTCTTGTGGCAGGATTGTTAGTCACAGAGGATACACCGGCTGTTGTCCAAGCGTGCCTCGAAATGCTTCAACAGCTTGCTGCTAAAGATGTGACGTTGGTAAGGCTGGCGTGGCCTTTGATATACATTCTTCATTTTCTTTTGGCTAATTTGCAGCGGCTGTGCATGCTTTTTATTTGCAAAATAAAATCAATACTGGACTTCTAGAGGGTCACTGCTATCTTGGAATATATGATTTTCTAATTGTGATTTCTTTTGTTGCAGTTATTGTTTGTCTTATATTTTTGTGGTCGACCAAAGACTTGGAGTTCAGAGTTTGAAATGTAGTAGTGGGCAAAATACTATAGAGGCTGTTTATCTGGAATTTGATAATTTTACCTGGATTTTGTGTCTCTGTTAACAAGAAGTTGGCATATATTTTAGCCATGCTGTTTATTAAGGAATAGTGCTCTGTGCCAAATTAGAAGAATATTGTTAGTGATATGTCTGCTTTGATGTGTGTTACCTTCAGTCTAATTAATCTAAAATCATTTTTATTGATGAAGACACATTTTGCTAGCCATTGTATTTATAGATTGTATTTCTTTTCCGTTATCTTAAAGAATTGATCTCCATCAGACTATTTCTTTCAGGAGATTTATTTTAATAAAGAGAGTTTGATTGAGATACTATGTCATTCTGAATTTAATTAAAGAGACATTTTTGGTGATATTGCTGCTTCATTGCATTGATGTATGAATTGGCATTGGTGTTTGTTGTATACAGTCAGTCCAGATGCTTCCATTGCTGTTGTATAAACTGAGCAAAATAAAAGAACCAAATATCCGATTACAAATTCTTGACTCTATTCCAAAATGTGCAACTCACAAGGTTTGTCGAATGAAAGATTTGAATATTTTTTCAGATTGGTTCTAATTCAGCAAAAGTGCTTTCAGCTTTCATTGAGTTTTGAAACTTTAGTGTGAAAAATCATCAATTGTATTTTGTGATCTGTGAATTTGTGCACAGCATTATTTCTATACCTTTTGAAATTTAGTTGTTCCTGGTATAAATAAATTTCAGAAATGGCCGTAGCTTATGTAAAATATGTTGATATGGGCATGGATTATGTAGAGTACAATTTTAAATGTCAAATTTTACATTTGTGGAATAAATATTGTTGACATGGGCATAATGCTGAAAGACTGTGAGACTATGGTTTTTGATGTAAGTAAGTAAAATCTCATAAATTTATATAGCGCCTTGGAAAGTAGTACAGCAGTAGCTGCTTATTCTTATGCGCTTAATCTTTCTTGAAATAGCCATAGGCAAGATGGGTTGTCGGCCGGGCAAAGGTCAGTGTATCCATGAGTTGTTGGGTCAGGCTGTAATAGCTATGGAAGAAATAACTTTTGGAATAGGAAGGTTTTAAGTTTAGACCTGAAGGCTTGAGGAGATAGTGAAGGAATTAGAAGAAATGAGGATTCGGAGCTTGTGTTTTGATCACATCATAGGCTATGGAGGGAGGCTGGAATTGAGTTCCAAAGTTCTGGTGCGGTGTATGAGAAAGCACAGTTGCAGATTTTGAGAGATGGTACCATTGATGGTTTAATGTGAGGCCATGAGCTGATTTGATAAGCTGTGATTTGAGTTGAAAATAGCACATTTTAACCTTAATGGCAAATATGCAGTTCAAAATGAATTCTTTTGCAATTCATTTATCAGAATATATCAATATGCACAATCATGGACTCTCTTTTTTGCAAAGGTTATGATATTTTGACGAATATTTTTCTGCCTAGTTGCTTTTTTGACAGTTTAAATCATGAAATGAACTAGAGATTATGAATTCAGTTCACTTTTGGAGAAATTTAGATTCTATGTCAGCTTGAAATCTGATATTTAAAGTTTGTAGGAGTTATAATTTGGAGGATTATCTTGGATTTGATTTGAAATAATTGAAATCAGTTGAACTTAAAAGTTTGAAAATTCAGGAAATAACTGAGCTCATGTGTGGTGTTTGGTTTCACGAATTTTATGGAAACTATAAAAAAATGTTTGTTTTTCATAGGCTGCTGTCGGCCCTGTTTTAGCGACTGTTAGGATGATGTCGTCACACCCAAAGCTTCGCGCAGTTTCACTTTGTTTAATGTCGTCGCTGTGGCAACGACAGGAGCGATGCTTCGTGCACTTTCTTCAGATGTTGGAGAATTCACTATCTCACAACAAGTCTCAGGCTGTCGGCGGAGTGCTAGACGATGTCTTGCTTTCGAGAGCCGCCTGCATTCGTGACATTTGTGCGCACAGGTTAATACTACAGGACATTGGAAACTTCAGCTGTAACTTTAACCTTTGACCCTAACCCATAGCCTATTACAGCAGATTTATATCCAGAACATTAGATTTTTAATTCCATTAGACTGGCAGCATAGAAGGATGGACAGTTTTAAGAGTGGATTGATTGGATTTTTCATCAGTTGGTTTAATTTGTATGTCCTCATCATTACTGTTTTATTTCTTGGAGTAAATGATTAATTTATTTGATTTCAGTGCTACTAAACATGGAGAAGAAGTTGTTGCACACTTGTATGCACTTGTAAATGATTGCACTTCTGCTGAGGAAGCCCCTGTAGCGTGTTTGGCTCTGCAGGGACTGTGTCATCTCTGCGAGGCTGAGGTTAACTTTGTTGTTAAACAATAAAGTGAATTGTTATATTTATTATTATTACCATAATAATAATAATTATTATGCACTTCTATAGCACCATTTCTAATACTCAAGGGTATCAATCGATGGTACTTCAAATCCATCTGCAAAAGACGAGGTCATTCCAGAGATCAGTCAGAGGGAAACAGCAGGGCAGACTATGGAGGAAATGCTAATTGGATAATAGATAATAGAAATTCCAACCAAGAGCCTTGCTTTATAAACTGGCCTTTCTAATTGTTAAGGGCTTTTAATGGAATTTTGACTATTGTGGATGAGAATCCCTTTCAGTATAATGTTAAAATGCATTCACTTATGTTCTACTCAGCTGTAGGTTGAAGTCTGTTATAGCTGTCCAGGCCCGTCGAGAGAAATTTCGGGCCCCTAGGCAGATTTACCCGCATCCTTAAAATTGTGTAGGAAGTTTGTGAAATGTTTATAATGTCCTCAAAAAAGTTAAGTGATTTTCCAAATTTTTCAAAACTATACAAATGAAGTGTGAAAAAGTGGTGATGAGACCTTTTTTGAATTTTCTAAACGTTAAAGGACTCGCAATGCCTTCACTCCCTCCCCCTCGCGCACCCACAGTGTTCAAAATAATAAATAATATTGCATGAGATAACTTTATTGCGGACCCACTCGGGTACCCTACTGATCATCGAGCCCCTGGGAATTTGCCCCGGCCTCCCTCTTGATGGGTCTGTAGCTGTTTATATTGAGTTCAACTGCATGTCCAAATTGTTAGCCCCTTTACAGGCCGTGACGTACATGTGCATCCATTTTACATTTTCCGTTACAGATAACAGGCCATTTATTTGTAATGTAATGTAAATTGGATGCACACATATGAGTCATGGTCAGTAAAGGGTTAAGTAATTGTCATAGTTTCAGTAAGGTGTTATTTTATATATGAAATTATATTTAGGTGACAATTAGAACAGTGGGTAGATATAAATTTGTTTTACTAAAGTGTAACTTTTATTTATGTATTATGAATTTAAATGTAAATATTTTAAGTATTTTGTTGTTTTTTTCTTTGAGGTTATTGACATACGAACAACATGGAACGCTCTTGCTGCCAAACTTAAAAACGAGAAACGGTCAGTTAAAACGATCTTCTTTGAAATTCAATCACTCCATTGGTTAAGACAGTTATCAAACATACTTATTTTCAGTGCTGAAATGAAGAACTGAGTTTTTTGGACCATGAAAATTTCTTTTCCATAATTTTTCAATATTTTTCCAGAATAGTCACCATGTACTTGTTCAAAACTATTAAGCTAAGATTTTGCGCTATAGAAATGTAAATGGTAAAATAGTTCGTTAGGGTTAGGATTGCGCCAAGAGAGTTCCTGCACCTTTTTTCACAGACTTTCAGCACTGCTTATTTTCATGATAACTTTTTATTACATTCGTCATAATGTAACATATTTTAAATGTCTAGTTACTGTTCAGAAGGGCAGGAGGTTAGCAGAGTGGTAAAAGTGTTGGACGATGGAGCAGAAGGTTGCGGGTTCGAGGCCTGCTGGAGCCCTAAGGTTGACTCAGCCTTCTTTTGCCAGATGGCAATGGCAACTGAGTAGTGGATTAATCCGCTGCGTAAGCAGGTGCATTGCATTAGAACACTGTTCCTGCATCATGTAACTTGCACCAGTCGCCTGGCTGAGGGCCTTGGAAACAGAGATCAGGGCCTCCTATGAGCCTTGAGAGCTTGGGAAAGACTTACTATTCAGATATGTTAGTCAACTTCTTTTAGTGACAGATATTGCCTGTTTTTTGACTGTCCTCTCAGTAGTCACTAAAGTGTAAGTGATTGTGTAAAGTGTAAAGTGTAAACTGTAAGTGATTTTTACAACAAAATGTGTTTACTTATAATAAATTTTTAATGCTATATCAAATTTTGCTAAACAGTTGGAAATTAATGGCATGATTGTAATAGGCAAGACATTTATATATAGCATTATCCTGGTAATGTCAGGATAATAATATCAGGATAATTTTTAACCATACAATTGCCAAGCACGTGAAATTAATGACAAAAATATTGACCAACTTTAAGTAAAAAGTGAGCATTCTGAAATTGAAATTGATTTGTTTGATAGCATTTAATAGCACTTTTGTGGCATTAGGTCAAATTTAGGGATGCATATTGAAGATGGAAATAGTATAGCAGCAAAAACAATCAAAAGAAATGAAAATTTTGTATTGATTTAAATATATTGTGTGAATTTTCAGATATAACAAGCATATGGAATGAATTTATGCTTTTTTTCCAGTGAGAGGAAAGCTCTCCCATCAGCATCAGATTAGTTCAAGGCTTATTAAATAGTGTATTAGCCCATAGTGTTGAATTTGAAAGAGAAGCCAAATTAGTTAATCAATTAATTATTGGTGTAATTAATTTTGTGTCCTTTCTATTGCAGACCACTTGTGATTGTTGAAATTACAAGGCTACTTGCCCTTGTTCCTGAACTCCAGGTCGACAGTAAAGAATATCAGGTGCAGTCTGGTGTCATCTGTTCACATCATAATCTGTCGCATTCTGTCTTATGTGTGACTCTATTGTAATCACCATGATTGTCTGTTGTCTCATCATCATCATCATCATCATCATCATCATCATCATCATCCCTTCATCCAGTCTCATTCCGAGATTTGGCTGCATCTTGGGTCATTCTTCTCCATTTAATCCTTTTATCTGTCAGTCTCAATGCTGTTTCTAATGTTAATCTGCTACATGATTGGATGTTCTCTATCAAGGTCATATATAGCCTGCCTCTTCTCCTCCTCCTCCTCCTCCTCCTCCTCCTCCTCCTGCTCCTCTTCCTCTCTTCTTCTGTAATGTAATTGTAATGTAATGTAATTAGCTATTTATATTCCTAATCCTCCCTCCTGGTCCTAATTCAATTATTCAATTATTATAAGCACAATTAAACAGATGTGTCTTCAAATGTTTACCTCACGGGACTTTATGCTCCAGCGCTGGTGGAAATAAGTTCAGGCATTGGGGTCCATTGAGACAGACAGCTCCACACTTCCTCATGATATGTTCAAAATAAGTTACCTTGTATTACTTAGAAGTAGCACCACAATGATTTCTTGCATTTGTGTGTTTTTCATTGAATTATGTGTTCGTAGGTTTTTACGAATGAAATTGTAAGCTTTCTTTGGATCCTCACACGGCATTTGGATTCAAGAGTTGCAGGAAATGCTTTGAGAGCTTTGTCGCATTTTCCTCCAAATCTGAACTTCATCGACTATTTTCCGGAGCAGGTAAAATTATCTGAGCCTCATTTTAGTATAAATGCACTGACATTTTTCTTTCTCGAGGCTTTCTCTTTGTAAACTCACCTTTGAGCATGCTTATTTTACAGCTGTTTTGCTTAATAAAATAAGCCACTTTGAGTGTTGTCTTCTGTAATTGCAAGAGTATTAGATGAAGTATTATGTGCATACTCACTTACCTTCATGCTGCCAAAATGTTTCAGAACAAATTCATTTTTCATGACCTCTGAAGTTTATGCATTTTGATTTACAACCTCCTTTACTACTGTATGATAAAATATGACTACCAGTATACTTTCTGGTAATATGCTGTAGGTAGTATGTTGTAAAGGCAGTGCACTGTTGAAGTAAAGTAAAGTAAAGTAAAATCTCGTGGATTTCTATAGCGCCTTGGCATACTGTTAAGAGTGATAATCTGTATTGGCACTGTACTTGCCACATTTGATCACCATTTCAAGTGATTATCCTTTTGCTTAGGGACCATTTCATTTTGCATGGTAATTGATCAACTTGAAATTATTCAAGATCATTGTTCTTGTACGCTGTTTACATTTTTTCTGATATTTCCAGAAATGTGAAACTAAACTGCCAGCCAGTTTTGGTTTTTCGACCCTTGACAAATATATATTACGAATGTGATTCTATAATTTTCTATGAATCTTGTGTATTTCATAATTATGCAGATCTTTAGTTAAAATCTTTCATAAAAAATTTAGATAAAGCAGCTACAGCAGCAGGAAATGGCAAAGCTGAGTGATGAGTCTGCTGACAATGATGGTGATAAAGAAGATGATAAGGAAAGATTAGTGCAGTCGTCTTTGGAATCTGCTATGTGAAGTTATTCCAGCTGCTTCCTCCTGATGTAATTCCAGGTCAGACAGATACATTTTTACTTGGAACTCTATGGGCATATTGTGTTTATATAGCACCATTGATGCTATCTGCCCATCCATCCACTTGGTTCGGGTTTGAGCACAAGTGAGGATTATGGTGCGATGTATTCATTATTGTGCCTTGAATGGTGGATGCTAACCAAAAAGTGTGAAAGAAACTGCAGGCCTTTGATATTTAGAAGAATTCGTGGTGGTGGTGGTGGTGGTGGTGGTGGTGGTGGTGGTGGTGGTGGTGGTGGTGGTGGTGGTGGTGGTGGTGGTGGTGGTGGTGGTGGTGGTGGTGGTGGTGGTGGTGGTGGTGGTGGTGGTGACAAATGTGACATTATCTGCATTCTAAATATTTTGACAGTGATGTTTTGTGTTTGCTATGGGTCATTTTAGGTTTTGAGTCTCTTCTTATTCATCTTGTTAGCTATGAGGCATCTAATTTTCCACGTGGTATAACATTTTCTGCCAGTCAGACACAGGTGACTAAGAATCGAGCTCTTAATTCAATTCCTTCACATCTTCTTGACCAATTTGAATCCAATCAGAAACCAGGATTAAGACCAAATTTTGCAGGTTGAGTTTTATGACAATTCTTCAAAATCTGAAAAGAGATTTGAGTATGTTTCAGTTGTCACAATTTTTCAGATTCTTGTATGGATAAAATTATTGAACATCTTTTGGGGTATATAAATATTTTAGCAATAGTCGATTATTTGTTTAACTTTCTGTTTAACACGTTTATATGTGAAATGTTTTTATGATGTTGTTATCGTTACATGATTGATTCATTCTTGCTTGCTCTCCGGAATCCAGTTCTAACACCTGATAATTTAACAAACAAGGAAACTAAACAGCTAAGTACTAGGGGTTCATGACTTATTTTTACTTAGAATCTTGCTGCTGTATTTTCAGTATTTTCTCCTTTTGTTATTAGTAAATTAAGTTAATTAAAATGCCTTTGCCAGTGCATTTTCTGGATATTTAGCCAATGTTTCTATTGATTTATGGTATTTTTAGGTATTTTTACTTAACTATTTCATTAATGCTTTTTGTGCTCTTCATTAGTTGGATTGCTTTTCTGCTACGAATCTCCCATCACACTCAGCCGTGATGGTAAACGCCGTCTTCAGAATTTGGTGTCACGTGGTAAAGACTATCACCAGATGCTGTATACTATGATCAATGACATACCTGTGGAACCATCCAAATGGTACCAGTGTATTGCAAAGATTCCGGCATGGGCAGCTTTTATGGATCGCTGTTTTCGTGCTTACACTGAAGTGCGTCCTATTTCTTGCTTTGTTAAGTCTCCGACTTGTGCATTAACCAATAAAGATTGAGTGACTGTGTTGTGTGAATATGATGCATTAAAGTTTCAACGCAGATTGGTTCAAAGCAAAGCTTCCAAATTGACGTTCTTCATAAAAGCTCATACCTTGTAGATTTTGCATTATATGTTGTAGCCTCAAGAGTTAAATCTTAGTTGTAGTCTATTATTTGCTTAACGGAATTCAATAATAAAACTTAGTGTGCTACTCTTCCAACTGATTTCTGTGTTTATAAGTTTGTTGTCTTGCATCAAAATTTAAATAGAACGTTTGATCATAATGGAAATTGTCGATGACGATTATTCATTTTTATGGTTCTTTTGTCGGATCAACGAATTGAAGGGATAAAGTGATTTGTCATTAGTTTTGACGTCAGTTGGCCAAGTATTTTTTGAAGTTGGAAAAGAGATTTAATAATTACGGTAATAAATGTTCAGGTGCATTTTGCAAGTGGATTGGTTTTAGAGTCGTGCTGCTGAACTGGAGTTGGAGCTGGAGAAGGGGAAATCTAAAGACCCAGTTGAGAATCAGTTGTATCAAAAGGAGCTTGGCTTTGGTATGCATCTTTTGATGTTCCCTCTTGTTGAGTTGCCTGCTGTATGCTACCCAAATGACTGCACGTTCAGATGATAAAGGTCGAGGTAAAGGTCAAAGGCATATGGAACCAAGACTAGAGATTATTATGCCATGATGTGTTGGTGCTGTTGTATACTTGATGTAATGCATTGTAACCAGGCATTTGTATAGCATCTTTTCTGGATGAGTACTCAAAAGTGCTTCCCTGGCTATTGCATTTCAGAACCTTGTTGGAATAATTAAGTGTGCTCGTGATGGAATGGAGGTGAGAGAAGGTTGACCAGAGGTAGTACAGATGGGGTAGCTGGGAGAGGTAAGATATTCAACTTTATAAGCCAATCAGATGTGGACATTAGCACACATCATGTTCCTGGAAGATCTTAAGCATTGCGCTTGAGAGAACTCAGAATGCTCGTCGCTTATGCAGCTTCCATGTTATGATGTGTTATATTTAGGCACCAAAGATGAAAAACCCTGACCAGAACTTATTGACTTCTTCAAGCTTTGTGTTCATGAAGTATACAACCTTTTCATTTTATTATACATATTCACAACTTTACCTGTGTTTCACATCTTTGTTTGACTCTTTTTTGTTTGTTGCTTTAGGGCAAGGGACAAATTGACAGATCTGATCAAGACTTCATCTAGGTACTCTTGGTTCTTGATGTTTTCAGCACCATTTGTCATCATTTGGTCACAAAACAAATTTCAGTAGAATTTCATTATAGCATACTTAGCAGTCTGTAAAATTGAGTATGTTATATCTGAGGTATGTCATATCCAATACCATCCAATACGGTAGCGCATATAATGGGGCTATACGTTGCGGTAAGTTATAACCGAGGATACATTATAACCAAGCCCGTTATAATGAAGTTCAGTGCTAATGCACTATGGAGCGTATTGATAATTTGATGAAGTGTGAGGGTTTGTATGAGTGCATGAGAGGAAAACATACATGCTTGTCATTTTTTATTTGCAGAGGTAACCCTGTTGTCCAGGGTAATTGTATGTCTGCATTGGCTGGATTAGCTGTGGCTGTGTCCAACTATGTTGCTGGTCTTGATCCAGAAATCCTGAAATCAAACGAGACTTTGACAGAACATTTGAAGCAGCCGCACTGGTTCACCATGGTTGCCGAAACTCTTTTGACAGTTATTGATGCGGGTTACCAGTCCAAAGGCAGGATTTTTGCCATTTGCACACAGGTGAGTTATATAGAAATAACTAAAAAATCTAATATGACTTTATACAATTTGTCACTAATTCTATATTTGCTTTATGTAAGACTAGTTGCTTCAGCACAGCAGAGTATAGTGATCATAATTCAGCTGCAGTCTCTTGACTGCAACTTTAAATGAATTTGACTGTACAGTGTGTCCTGTTTATATTCTAAATTTAGCCAGATCACTGATCCTATAATTTAAATGCTCTATTATAAGCGAGACGTTTAAACAAATCTGTGTGTTGTTTAAAATTAAGAAAACGTCAAATCAGGATCAAGCCGCACAGTCAACGATCCTCGCTCGGGCAAGTGCGTCCGTTTCGATCTCGTTGCTAATGCCGTTTCTTGTGTCGGCAAATACCGAAATGGTTTACTCGGCACTGAATCTACTGGCTGACAGTCTTCCCGGAAAGGCTTCCGATACGGTTTCCGATGTTCTCCAGATGCATTGCGGAATGGGAATGGGACTTGCCATACAGAAATTACTCCGAGAACATTTTGTAGACGTTGCAGGGACCAAGGTAGGTCTTGGTTCAATGATAGCAGACTTACAAATGAATTGTTTAAATATTTGGACCTGGTATTTGCAATAGTTTCTATATGCATAGTGCACATACTGTAATAGTGCACATAATATACAGTATGTGGTGATAGTATTTGGTCTCGATTTTGTTGCTGTAGCAACAGGGAAAGTCTAAAAAAGCAAAGTTCGAGGTATTAAATTACGAGCTGAAATATGGTCATAAAATTGTCTTGCAGCAAATTTTCCCAGTAATCTTGATCACTTTTATCTCTCTTTGCTTTTTGTTCTTAACCCCTTAACTGGGAACCCCGGATATATCCGTCCATTTTACATTGAGTTACAGTTAAATACCCAGTTAAGGGGTTAATTCTAAAATGTCAAGGAGTCAACATTTACAGCGGAACAGCATCGAGTGACAGTTCGTCGTAACTTTTACTGCCTGTAGTTCCTGCTGTTTGCTGTATGATATTTACAGTAGATCAAGAATCTTGATAGAAACACGGGGGCGGAAGATGGCAGAGTGGGTTACGTGCTGGAGCGTCAGGCTGATGGAGCGGGTTCAAGCCCCGTTAGTGCCCCTAGTGGCTTTCACACAGGCAGTAATGCCTTCTAAGCCACTTTAAATCATGCTAAGTAAGTTTAAACATTTAAATTTATTTTGGGAGGATGCTTCTAATCAAACTGATAATTCTTGTCTTATGTCTGTGTGGACTTTGCTAAAGGATATTTTCATTAAATTTCACAATGGATTCTTTTGTCTTCTATATTAGGATTTTGCTTTGCTTGTAAAAAAATTAAGATTAGTTTTGAAATAAGAGGTTCTGTTTAAATCAGCATACAGTATATTTTGACAATGCTAGACGAATTACTGTTGGCATTTATTGATATCAGGGTATGGAGGTGATGTGGAATTCTGTTCGTGCTCTGGAGAAAAGTGCTTTTAGTACGTCATCTGCAAGGTCGGATGTTTGTATTTGGGTGACTTCTAATCAATGTTCTGTTGTCATTAATGGAAAATTCTTGCCAGATTTCAATGTCCCAGAACTTTGAGTGCTCAAATCAAGTTTTAAATTATTTTGATGAAATTTTTGACTTTTGACTTATCTTTTTATGGTTCATATATTTCATACTCATGTTTTCAGTTCATATATTTTGAAATCAGGTCATGAGAATTTAAACTAGAATTGTGCCTTGTCAAAATTTCTTTGTGTTTGCTTGTGAGTAAGTCTCAGTTTTCTCTGAATCAAGAATTGGATTGAATCATGTTTTAATTTTGCTTGTCATTGGTTATGAAAACAGTAATTGCACAACTGTTGTCCCATTTGTCTCCATTTTGTCCATTTATTGCTCTGGATGTCAATTGCCTTAAAGCTTTAAAACCTCCCTCCGCAGCCTATGACATGGTCAAGCAATAAGCTCCGAATCCTCATTTCCTTTAATTCCTTCACTATCTCCTCAAGCCTTTAGGTCTAAACTTAAAATCTTCCTATTTGAAAAGTCAGTTCCTCCATAGCAATAACAACCTGACCCGCCACCTCATAGATATACTGACCTTTGCCCTACTGACAAACCACCTTGCCTATAGCTTTTTCAAGAAAGATTAAGCACATAAGAATAAGCAGAGCTACTACTGTACTACTTTCCAGGGCGCTGTATAAGTTTACGAGATTTTACTTACTTACTTTTAAAAGATCAAATGATATAATTTTAAGATATATTGATATAAAATTTTGTCAATATAAGTAAGTAGTAACATGAGTGATGTTCATATGGTCAATTGCTTAGAACTTAACTAGATAAGCTTAGTTTTGTTGGTGGTATTTCATAATAAATGCTGAGCAATGAACCCTTACAATTGGTGACATAGTCTCATGAGAAGTAGATTCATCTTTACGTTTTACATCTCTAATAGAATTTATGATGTTGTTTTGCTTATATTTGTGTATTTGTTCTGCTGACTGTGTGGTTATAGAGTTGGCAGTCTGGTTGGTCTGACATTTTGCATTGACGCACTGTGCATGGACATGAACCTTGGTGCGCGCTCATATGTTACGGAGTTGCATGATCAGATTGTTGCTGTGCTAAAGAGTTTCTCTTCTGACAGAAACAATGAGGTCAGAGTCTGTTTTACCGTCCCCATTGTTTTATGATGAATGCAGTTGCAAATGCTGTATTCTTTTCTCATATGAGCCAGTATTACAGTATAACATGTTAACAGTAGAACAATAATAATAATAATAATAATAATAATAATAATAATAATAATAATAATAATAAAAAACAGTCATCTATCAGTGTTAACCAATTGCTATTACTCCAGAATACTGTGACCGCAAAGTGAATTTCAGGATAGTAATGTTAGATGAAAACACAGGTAGAGGAGTTGAGGTGAATCAGGATTGTTCCCTAGGGCCTGGAATAGAGTGCCTGACAAAGTGTGCAATATTTTATTTTGCTAGAGTTTATGTTTCTTTGCAAAGATTTTGAATTAAAGTAAGGTTGCAAGGGCAAAAGCCCAGTTGTGTGGAAAATGTAGAAGTCAGACACCAGGTACAATTTTTCTCAGGACTTTTTAGGCTTGCTGTAAAAGTTTTTGGATGTCATTTCACTTTTCCTGCTGATTTATGGGGTCTGCACAGCTTTCTAGCTAACCCAAATCTAAGACCCGAGTGTAAAAGTTATTTTTAGGCCTGGTCCAACTTTTGAGATTGAAATTTTTCAGAAATCAGGAATAATTGATAACTTTAAAATTCAGTTATAGAATAATCGCTCAATAATGCTAGTAAACAGTTGTTGCATTAGGTCAAAGAAGCAGAGATGACATTAGCATATGCAGCTTACAGTACTGAAGGTGTCTGCTGTGCATACACTTACTTGCAGTGATACTCTGCCTATGTACCTCTACCCAGCAACCCAGTGCAGTCTCACTGCCCCAGCCCAAGCAGACACAAGCAGGTGCAGAGGTTGCCTGGAAGAAAACCTGATGTCAGCACTTAATTAAAGATAACAGTGTGTAGTGAAAGTCATTACAAATCTGCAGCGGTACATGGTATACTAAGATATTAGAATAGATGGCATTACTCTAGTAATGCCATCTATTTGTGTTAGTGGTAAAACTGGCATCAGAGCAAAGCGTAAAGACTGGTAGTGAAATGCCAGCATTGGTATCATGCCTGAAAGAGAACAGGCAGAAAGTATCACAACAGCTTGAAAACTGTGTATTTGTTCTGCTGACTGATGCTATCACATACAGTTGTGCTAGATTAATTATTTTTGACTAATATGAACTACTTTCACCTAAAACTGCCTATTTTTTAATATTGGCCAGTAAAAATTTGGGAAATAAATGTATGTTGTAAAGATTTTGACAAGGCGGAAAAAATTGATTTATATCCAAAACTCCGATTAAAATGAAAAATTAGATTTTTTATTTTTATTAAAAAATCACGATTTTTATCAACCCTGGAATAAGTTTGATCAACTTTTGTTTTATTTATTTTTCTTATAAAGCATTGCTCTTTATTTTAGGTTTAATGAAATTCTTTTAAGCATTGAAGCTTAATTAGTAGAAGTGTTTTTCATTTCAGCCTCTTCTACTGTGTTTGGCTATACTCACTGGAGCATCATATGCAGCTAATATCACCAGCATTGACATTGTCAACAAAGATATTGAGAGATTCATTGAAATACTTGATACAGATCCAGAGGTAGGAATATATTTTAAAGTCAAATTTCGTATTTTTGAAATTATGTGATGATTGAGTTTTCCAATTTTGATCATTTGTATTATTTATGATTTTAATGATGATGCTAATAATAATAATAATAATAATAATAATAATAATAATAATAATAATAATAATAATAATAATAATAAGGTTTAAAGTGGTTCAGTAAGGTGTGCCCTGAGTGAACAAGTGTATTGTGCACAATACAATTTAATCAATTTAGAACGTGCTAATATTTTTGTGCAAGTTAATGTTATAGTTGTAGTTGTTTCCTCTGTTCGGTCTTTTTTCTTTGAAGTTCAGTCAAAACTTTATCCTACTTTAGCAATTAAATTATTATTTTTATGTCAAATTTTAAAATGGAGGTCTTTAACATCATATGGTTTCTGATTCATTACAGAATGTTGAATTGTGTCGTGCAATTGGAACATTGTTTTACATGCTGCAGTCTGCAAACTATCCTAATATAAAAGACTTGATTAGAAAATTTTCATCTACATGGAAAAATTCTTTGAATGCTGAGGTTTGGAATACTGTGTGTTGGTTTCATATTTTGCTCATGTTTGTAGTCAGTGATGTTTTGTAGTCAGTGACTGTAGTCAGTCATGTTTGTAGTCAGTCAGCTTAGTTATCTGCTTAAGTGATGCATTGAAGTATATTTTTTTCACTTCTTCAAGTTAAGTTTAGGCCCTTTGTTGTTAGTACCTTGCCAGCTGCTAACATACAATAAGTGTCTGAGCATAAGTTTACTAAATGACATGGAAGTTTCCAGATTCTGCTATGTGCCAAAGGATCAACGAGCCCATGTTAAATTATGGTTGGATTATGTGCTGAGACAAAAGTGGGTTTAGTACAGAAGAACTGACAGCCTGACTTTTATTCATATTGATGCATGTTATGTTCATGTTCACAAAGTTAAAACGTTTTCCTTTAGTACAATTTATTTGTCTTAAACTGTATCATTTGGTTGCTTCAGAAAGTGCCTGGGATCGTTAAAGTTGCTGCTCTGACTGGTCTTTCTGCTATCGTGGGATGTCACTCTTCCTTAACTGTTGTATGTATTTTGTGTTGTTTATAAATCTGGCATACATAAAGTGTGCACAGATGACACTGCCTTAACTTTGACATTTCTTTTGTTGTAGACAGTATTCAGGCAATCCTTACAGAGCCTTTTAAAGAATATATATACTGTATAGGTTATGTTTGTTGAGACGTTAATTCCTGTTGAGTTTTGTGATGAGTGGAATTTTTTTAATTTTATGATTATCTCATGAAATTATGTTGGAAGTTATAGTTTTATTAATTGCATGGGTCTGCCAATATAGAGCTGCTTAAGTTGTTTTACTTTTTTAGATTCCTAGTGAAGATTCAAGTATTATTGCAGAAATTGGTTTAGAAAAGGATGTAATCGCAATTCTCAAGTCAGCTTATACGTTGGGTCAGATTCAAGTTCAGAATACTGACACTGGTGCTTGGCTCCTTGGATTACTCTACCTGTCTCGATTGAATGTTGGAGGCAGACAACAGACTACATGTATAAGTTTTGCATTTATAAACACACACACACACACACACACACACTCATTCTTGTATTTGAAAAAATCTTCTTTAATGTTGTGAAGATACATTTGCTTTGACAGCTCCAGCATTTTCTTTCACTCCTGTCTGCATTCTTCTGCTCTTATGGCTTGAATCAGGTTTAAATTATAAGTTTCAACAGCCATTCCTATGACATCCAGCTGTCCTTTCCATGTCTCTCTCTCTCTCTCTCTCTCTCTCTCTCTCTCTCTCTCTCTCTCTCTCTCTCTCTCTCTCTCTGAATTATGTCATATAGGTACACATATTCTTGTTGATCCATCTGACAGACGTGCCCGAATTATCAGCCGTTTCATCTGAATTTTGCTAATGATATCTTTCTTGGTTCCAAGCTCAGATATCAATGATAACATTCAGATGATTATGCTATTGACAGATTTCCCTGGCCACTGCTGAGGTTATTAGAATTGATATTTTCTTGTCAGTGCAGATGTTATTGTGCAACGTTCATCTAGCTTGACTTTATTGAGCTAATGTCATCATCATTGTCATGTTGATCATGATCAGGTCATTTGTCATTTGTTTTTGTAGTGCCGCCTAATTATCATTTCTTGCCGCAAACAAGTGTTCTGCGGCCTCTTGTTGATCTTCTCACTGAATTCAGCAAGAAAGGTTTTAACGTCTTTAAGTCTGTATTTGTGTGTGTAGATTTCGGCAAATTGCTGGCTGAACCATGTTTTCATTGACTCAGAGTGCAAAATATGTCATGATGTTCATTTGGCAATATTAAGTTGATCTAGATTATTTTTGTAGCTCTTCTGTTTTTCCAAATGCAGAGGTTGGCTTTGGTCACCACGGATGTTGTGCGTTTTAGGTCCTGACAGAAGTAGATCTGATGTTGACATCATAGCCACGATCTTGAGAGCGATGACAAACGACGGAGCTCACCCGTTTCCTCCACTGAACTGGCCAGCAATACTTGGACCGATTCTTCATCTACCATTTGGTATGGCTTTCTTTACATTGTTACCGTTTAAAATCATTGTAAATGCTTTTAACTTGACTGTTGTCATTGTTGTATTGTATATAGTAGTGTTAGAGTCTTGGGTGATATTGTGGCAATTCAAAAGAAATTTTATATGAATGCTGAGATTATTGAGTGGAAAGTAAATCAAATGAAGAGTGCAGATGCAGAATGAAGTTAAGTGATGGTCAAATTTTAAAAAATCTAGTGCTGTCACAGTTTTCTTGATAGTCATAGGAAAAATGTATGGCCTGAAATCAAGAGGAAGAGAGAAAATCAACTGTCTAACTAATCTAATCTAAGAGCTGGACTTGACATGCTTAGCAGCAACATTGATTTGAAAAGAAAGTACAGTGATGAAGAAAAGTGGAAGTTCAAGTTTGATGGCTTGCTATGATATTATAACTGATTTTTGTAAAATCTAATTTTCTTACTTCCAAATAAGTTCTGGTTGGTTTTGCTCATGGGCTCATCTGGTTAGAGGTGAAAGTGAAAGATGACAATACAGTGGAAAATTTTGAACATATTTATTTTGATTAAAAATTGAATACAGGTGATGTTTTGAGACAGGATAGAGTAAAGGAAGAAATCTTTAACTCTTTTATGGTTATAAGATTATGGTTAATAGTAGTATTGTTTACATTGTTTACAGTTTATTCTAGAAAATTATTCAGTATTAAATCTTTCAAATTTTTTTGACATTAAAAATTATCATAGTTTTTATCTTAATAAATTTTAATTTAGGTCCTGACGTAGAAGAATTATGCATTCGTTTGGCAATTCAGCAATCAGTCTTTCTTCCAAGCTTGAGTTCTTTCATATCGACTTGTTTAGTGTCCCCGTTTTACAATGGCTTAAAGGTATATTTGAAATATGTGAGACCGAAAACAAATTTTGCACTCATGAAATCACAATAAAGATTTTTATTCTGTGAGATTTCTTTGAAAAATCCTAATTGGATTTTCAGCTTAGGATTTAATTTCAGTAAATTTAAATATACTACTGAAACTTAATTATTCTGCAATATCTTTCCTATTTTTACAGTAGTTAATGTCATTATAGCATACTAACAGAATTTTTAGCATTTGCAGATGAGCTATGTTATAAATTACCAGTAGTTGTATTGCATTGTTAGATTTATTGGCTGATTTGTTTGTATTGCCTTGTTGACTTTGTGTTTTGGTGACACCATTTAGCTTGTTAACAACTTGCGCTGTTTCAGATTCCAGCAAAACAGTGTATCGGCAGAAATCTTCATGTTTTGATTAGAGTTGTTCCTCTTATGGTTCTCAGAGATTATTTTGAGAATTCTTTTCTCCAACCATTTAACTGTCTCTCCAGAATTACGTCATCAGCTGGCCGTGAAGGATTATCCAGTGATGAATGGAGCATGTTGACCGTGATGTTTATGGGATTAGAAGGAGCTCTTAAGGAGAAAGAACCTCCACAAAATGTCTCCACACTGATTTGGAAGACACTGGAAAACATCTGTGAACTTTGCTTTCTGGAGAATGTAAGCAGCTAGTCATGATATCAAATACCTGACAAGAAATCATAATGTAGAATGTCTTAACCTTGCAACATGTCTATTGTAGGCTTGTTTTTAGGAGTGGGGATTTGTAAAGTGGGATTACAAGGAAAAATAAAGAATAAGGCGCTATAGTAATAGATATGGATTAAGGGGCATCATCTTTTGGGTCATAGTTCGGTCACCGAGAGATGTTGAAGGATGGCGCTCGCTACTATGGATTGTGAAGTTTATGATTTAATAAAAAATATATTGATTTAGAACTTGACAGATAGATTGGAAGTTGGACAGAAATAGACTTGGCACTGGCATCAGCATTTTGACAGATTTGTAGTTGGTGCTGAAAATTATAGTAATATTAGAAAACTGGACAGCGGCTTAGGTCGTTAATATTGTTTGGTGATTTTGTTTTGTTCTGTTAAATTTTCTAGATTCAATTGTGGCGTTTGTGCTGTACCTGCCTCCAACATGCACCTGATCACCTTCTCGATAACATCACTTCAAATTACCTGAAGAACGAGCAAACATACTTGAAAGGCTTTTTTATGAGGTGTTTTCTGGTTGCTGTGGGAAACCAGCCCCTTGTCTGGCTCAACCAGGCCATTGAAACTGTTGCCTATAATCCAGGAATAAGGTTTACTGCTCTGTCAAATCTTGTTTTCAATTATGTGCCTTTGTTATTAGTGAAGGAGGCATTTTGAGTGTTGAAGTGACCTCGATTGTTACAAAAGCAATCATTCAATACATAGCTAAACTGGTGTTTTTAAAGGATTTCAGTAAAAGTCTATTTTAAAGTTCTTGTAATGTAAATATCATGCATCATTTCAGGAAACCACTGTAAGCATTTTAATGGATTTGACTATTAGAATCTTGCCATGTTTCTGTAATGCTTCTGTTAATTCAAACAGAATTCTTCAGTACCATGTTATGGCAAGCTTGATTACTATTGTATTTCCCTATGAGCCTATAGTGTGCCTATAGTTCCTATAGTGTGATGGGTATTATAATTTTTTGCAAAGTTTTATAATGATTGAAAATGTCTAGTGATCTAATGGAGAATTAGTTTAGCAATTTAGTCCAGTGTAACACAGAGACTTCTTATTGCAGCTATTTTCATTTTAGCATCGTTAATATTGTAGTTAACTGAGTTCAGGAAGGTAATGTATTGCTATGTAATTGGGCATCATTATTGTTTTGTTTGTTTATTTAAAATAGGTTTTATTAATTTTTGTTGCAGCGACTTCTCGCCGAGCATAAGGCTGCTGTTTGAAGTATTTCGTTCTGCGTCTGAATCCTGCCAGCCCCAGGATCGGATGCAGTGGCTGCTTGAATTAATGGGTCTTGTTAAGAATCTTGTCGTTGGGACTGTTCCTGTTGCAAATCAGGATTTGTCAGTCACCAGAGTATGCTAATATCTACACTAGTATTTGTTAGTAATGTCTCAACTGGCACAGTTGAGATGAAGCACACTCATATAGTATCATGTTTGTCTTGGAAATGAACATGGCTTTAGAAATGTGTTGCCATTTCTTGTCTTTGTTTTCGGTTGTCTGGTCGATTTATGTTTATGAATTAATTCTTTTTTACATGTTGCCTCTTAAACAATTTTACTCCTGAAAAGAGATGTTTGGCTGTCAGTAAACTTGATGAACTGCAGGAAAACTGCTAAATTTACATGAATCAATGTCATCGGCAATTTCCATAACCATAGGAAACTGAGACCGTGAAACCATAACCATAAAAACCATATAATTCTTTTATTTGTTCATCAATTTATTTGTACTGCCTTCTGTTATACTGTTTTCTCAAAAAATAAGATGCGAACACAGCATTTTACTGCTGTCATGGAGCAACAGTTGACAGACTGAGTCCATCGCAGCAAATCTGTCACTCATTGACCTTCTCGTTTATTTCTGTATTGAACATTGCCGCTTAAAATCAAATTTGTGCACATCTTTATTCGTTTCTATCTAAAATGAATGCATTATGTGATCATTTGTGTCCTTTGTTTATGACATTCTACTCCTGATCCCTTTATCATTCATATAAGTACATATGTATTAACCCATCTGAGTGTGTTTCTTCCTACTATCGATGTATTGTATTCATATCTGCTAAATATACCAATATGTTTCTTGAGTTCTGTAGGCTTTTCTCCCTTTATATCAAGATTTTAACTATACATTATTTGTTTAAATTGTTTTAACTTTACTTTTAAGAGTTTTATCTATGATGTTCAAATTTGCTTTTCACTTGCATTCCTTAATTAAGTGGTGTTTTAAATTTTCTTTGTTTCTTGCAGATTGTTTGGTATTTGATGGTCGTTTTTCTTACTGCACTTATCTCTTGGTCTGATTCATCATCTGCTGTTATACTTGGATTGTCAAACAATTTAATTCCCATTAACTATGATCATTGGTTACCAGAACATTCTGGTGAAAAGGGAGGCAAGGTTATTTTCAGTGGCAGAGTCTTAGAGGACGTTCTTATGCAGCTGGCACCAGTGTCCCTCATGAAGCTTTTGGCTGTCAAACCATGGAACCAGCTTACAGGGAGGGTATGACTTTTCACAGTTCTAACTATTAATGAATGGTTTGGTGGTGGATTGACTAACTAAAGTTTGGACATTTTAGTATCATTTATTTTATCTATACTACTGTAGCAGAGTAGCATTATGATATTAACTATTTTACTATTTGCTGCTCAAATGTCAAATTTTTAATAACCATTTCCATGAATTTCATATAAAATGACATGTTCTTCAAACTTTCTCTAAAATAATTTCAAATCATCTCTCACTTTCTGCATATTTCTAAATGGTCTGGCGGGCCGCATGGAACCTGCCCACGGGCCGTAGTTTGCCCACCCCTGTTACAGAATGTTAATGAAGTGAAGGATTACAAAACTTTGGGTGGGGATAAATGATACTGTATACCCGGTACCCTTCTCTAATTATTGGGTGGGGCCGTCCCCTGCTGTCCCCCGTGATCTACACCCCCTATGTATTCTTACTGATGATAATAAATTGTGTAACATTTATTGAATTTGGCTTTTATTCTTTCTTAATTCCAGATTGCAGAATGGCTGTTGACGCTTTATGATGCTGAAGGTATTTTTGAACAGACTGAAATTAGAAAAGTTATAAAAGGTCTGTTGTGGTCTATTTTTTGTGGCATTTTCAAAGCCAGTTCTGTTAATTCGTAATGATCAATTGTTTTCTCAATCCACAGCTTTCACAGGCATTTTAAAACTAACTTTGGAGCATTTTTCTGAGTAAATAGAAAACAGGTTCATGTCTAAATGTAAAGTTTGAGATTTTCAGAAATTTCCTAACAGTGGTAAACATTGTGTGTGCATGTATGTATGTGTGTGTGTGTCTGTGTGTAACTATTCCTCAAATAAAATTTTCTGTTTTCATTGTTTTTTTGGTGTGACAACTTTTTATGCCATCCACTGGTTGTAAAAAATAGGAATTTCTTGATTTTTTGTTGCAGATTGTTTGTTTGCCCTTCGTGATGAGAGTGAATTTAAAAAGGTGTCGGTGTGGGGCAGAATTGTTATGCTGAAATGAAGAAATTACAGGCTTCCAGAGATATTTCGGTCTTTCCGTTTAGCAGTATCTTTCTTTCAGAAATTTCTTTGGATTTATAACAGCTTGAGTCCAGTGATTAAGTCATATTATAACTAATTATAACTAAAAAAGAAGATTGTACTAAATAATCTTGGATTGTTATTGACGAAAAATAGCCTACTACGGATGCCAATGTTTTGAATAGGAGTGATTTTCAATTCACATCAACCCATGGTTTCATGGTTACAGCAGAGAGTTAAATTCTTAGATGCATTAATTCTATTGATCATGATTTAAGTACCGGTATTGCATTATATTTGTAGTTTTCTCAGTATTCTTGAAGCTGAAATGATTTTGGATGTAATTTGGTATTACTGGGAACAATAATACTTAACTGCAGGCTGTTCAGTTGATTTGGCGACTCCTGCACTTATGTCACAATGACAGTTTAGTCTTTAATGATGACATTTGCAAAAGTCCTAGTGTGACATCGGCACGATATTTCATTGCAGTTTGTTTAGAACAAGATTAAAAACCTATCTTTTTTGACCTGGCTTATCCACCATACACTGTCACCCGTTTTTCCGGATGATAACCTGGATTTGACCTGGATCTTGAAATGATTTTGATTTAAAATTGATGTGCCATCGGCTGATGCTCCTGTGCATTATATAGTAGAGCTGTAGAAGTTTAAGATTAGATTATATTAGACATTTCAGAAATTGTAATTAAATTAGTTAGTATATTCAATTCACAGCCTTGAACTGAGCAGTAGTCTCGTCAACAGTGGCGGCTCCACCGGGGGGGCCCGTGCCCCCCCTATTGAGAGCCTGGCCCCCCCAGTGGCCCCCCCAGTTGGGACCCTATACTTAATGCTACATACATTAAACAACAAATGGTTGGCCCCCATGATTAGAAGTTGCCCCAACGGCCCCCACTTGCCAAATCCTAGAGCCGCCACTGCTCGTCAATTAGAAAGACTGATTGTGTAGCAGTTCATGCTATTCATGCAGTCTTGGAGACAGGTTTGGGCTGTCTGGGCACACTTAATCTTGCTAATTTTAAAAATCCATGTAGGCCTAGTTAAGTGAACCTGCTGTGCAAATTGCTTCTGTTATGGCTGTAACATTAAGATACTTGCCTAACAAGATCATGGCAGGCAGTTAATTTGTATGCCCATAACTGTCGAAAAACCCCGATTTGAAAAATTATATGATTTTTTAAATTTTTAAATTGGCTGTTTCTCAAAAACCTTAAGGTAGGGCAGTTTAAAATTTACTCCTGTGATCAGCCTACACCAAAAATTGCAAAGGAAACAAAAACCTTGTTGACCAGTGTTATGATAGGCTAAATTAGAGGGATCAATTGATATCAGTCAGCGGAAAATCAAGGCATAGGCCTACGGCCAGTGGCGGCTCCGCCAGGGGGGGCCGTGCCCCCCCTATTGAGTGCCTGGCCCCCCCCAGTTGGGACCCTATACTTAATGCTAGCCTACATACATTAAACAACAAATGGTTGGTGATTAGAAGTTGCCACCCCAACGCCCCCCCCCCACTTGCCAAATCCTAGAGCCGCCACTGCCTACGGCTTGCTACGAAGGAAACCTATAAGAAAGAAAAAGTTAAAGTCTAGATTTGAAAGTGCTCAATTCTTATGAAGATCTGACGGGCAGTAGAAGAAAGTTTCAAAACCTCGGATCTGTCTCAGAAAACCATTTTTTAGCAATGTCGAATCTAGTTTGGAAGAGACGTAGGCCCTGCTGTAGACCTACATTTGGCAATGAGTCGGCACATGCATCTAGTTGAATAATGATGTCTTTGGTGATTTGGTATGAAATTTAAGTGTTGGAGTTGGTCACTCTTCAATGTTTTATACACCAATTTCGAAAACATCATTCTTTGATTTAATAACAATTATAATACTGTAATAATGTGATTTTAAGTGGTTTAGGAGGCTAAGTAAACCTAGTGTGTGAAAACCACTGATGTAACCATCTGCATTCAATAACCTAGTTTATCGAGATAGCCTTTGAATCCGTTTACTGTTTCGACTGTCATTCCCACCTCGTCCAAACTGTTCAATTTTTCCACAACCCTTGCATTAAAAAATGTTCTTTCTGGGACCACCCTCTGCTTAAACAATTTGCATTTGTGGTCTATTGTGCTGCTATAGTGTGCCAATGTAAAGAATTGATCGTATGGCATATTTACTTTCCCAGTCATTATTTTGTATGTTTCTATCAAATCATCTCTCTCTTCTCCTTTATAATGTTGTCAGTCCACAATATTAAAGTCTTTTAATTATCATAGCTTAAATTATGGCACCCATTGACGACATGTCTTCGTTGATCGTCTTGGCACTTTTCTAAAAGCTCTACATCTTTTATCAAGAATGGATTCCAAGCCTGAACACAGTATTCTAGATGAGGCCTTACTAATGTAATGACTTGAGTGAGTGGGATGTAATAGTAATAGTAATAGTAGGCCTAATGAGTAATGACTGAATTACCAGAGATGTAGCAAGTACACAATGCTTCAAGTACAAGTACAAGTACAAGTACCTGGCCTCCGAGTACAAGTACAAGTACAAGTACTTGCATTCCAAAAATTCCGAGTACAAGTACAAGTACAAGTACCTGGCCTCCGAGTACAAGTACAAGTACCTGGCCTTCGAGTACGAGTACAAGTACAAGTACCTGGCCTCCGAGTACAAGTACAAGTACAAGTACCTGGCCTCCAAGTATTAGTACAACATTTTTGACATTGACATTTTTTCCGCTGACATTTTGTCCCCATGACATTTTCTACATGACATTTTGTCCGTGACATTTTGTCCTCGGACAGTTTGTCCGGCCACAAATAAAATTGACACTATTAGCATCTAAATATCATCACAGTTGCACTAAAAAATAGAGATGATAGTCTTGCATCGGTCATATTAACCCTATGCGGTCTCGCGATCAAGCCAGCTTGGCTAAATACGCGTTTAATTGGTGCGCCAGAAGCAGGCACACTAAGGTCTCTAATTAATGGCTGCATTATACAGCCTGCTGAACTCCTTTCTATTAACTTTACTGTTCCAAAATACGATGGTATCAGTGGCTTCATCATAAATTTCGTTGAGTTCCAGGTACTTGGCCATCTGTGAAGATGTGCTTGTCATTAGCCTAAAGGAACAGCATTACTGGTACCATTGAAGTACATGAAGCCAGAGATGTAGCAAGTACACAATGCTTCAAGTACAAGTACAAGTACAAGTACCTGGCCTCCGAGTACAAGTACAAGTACAAGTACTTGCATTCCTAAAACTCCGAGTACAAGTACAAGTACAAGTACCTGGCCTCCGAGTACAAGTACAAGTACAAGTACTAAAAATTTGTACTCGAGTACAACTCGAGTACAAGTACAAGTACCAAGTACTACATCTCTGTGAATTACTGCACCCAAACAGATTGCAAAAGATCCGTTAGAGTGGTCTATAATTCTATATGTGACTAGTTTTTGCATAAGACTCGTGGAAGTTTTAGGATCGATTTGAGCGCAAAATTATCTTCCAAACACGTTTAGCTAAATTTTCATGAAAATAATCTCAATTTGGCAGCAGAGAGATGAGGACATTGACCGCCATCCTAGCTCTTCCAGAGCGCTACCTTGAGATCCGTTGCTATCTAATCGAGTAGTAAACATCCGGATTTTTAAAATAAAATTTACTTTAAAACTCGAATTAGAGGAATTCTTTTATTATGCTTTTAATCTTAAGTTTTGGCAGAGACTATGGAAAACAGTAGGAATGATTCTTTGGCCAATTACAAAAGATCCGTTAGAGGTTGGTGTATACTCGTTGCTAAAGACTGGTAGTAAAAATATAGCCTAAATTTTATATAGCGCTTTAACTGTGTTAGCTAAAGATAGCAGCCAGGCGCTTTTTGAGTGAGTGTCACCAGCGACATTTAGATTTGTGGTTGTGGAGAAAGTTGTAGTGGATACATAGTAACAGTGTAACACAGTAACTGCAATTTACTTACGCATTACATTGAGCAGTATTCGAGCTCAGCGTCTGGTGTTCAATAAACAAAGCGCAGAATTTTCTGACTCTCCGACATAATTACATTAAACATGTCATTTTGCATTTACGCCCTGGTTTTAGCCCTGTCGAACAAGGTATTATATTGAAAGCTAGCTATCTTTTAATTAATAAAACATTGCTGACTGGCCAAGCTAGTACTTTAAATATAGCCCAAATTGCCAAAATATTACTGCATAACAAGTTTTTCTGATTCGTTTGCTTGATGTACCTATGATTAAAACCAAATTGAACAAGGGGAAATTTGTTATAACCGTTCTCAGATCTTATTCGCAATTCTACTTAGATCACTTTCTTAAGTAATAAGTAAGCTTTTTAGCAAAAGTTGAATTTTTTGAGCGTTTAAAACATTTGTATTTTGATATTTATTTTGAACAGAGAAGGCAGCCGAAAGCATTCATGAACTTCGACACGTTCTTGACCATGATCCCGTTATTTCGCCAGAAGATCGAAGGATGAGACATCCTGCGATGTCTGGAAGCAGAGACACCATTGCTAGCACTGAGCACAGTGACTACTCCTACAGTGCCGCTGTCACTCGGTTGCGTGACATGTTGCATAAAGTGTCTCCAGTTCAGCAACAGCAGCAACCGTCGGTGCCAAAGCCGGTCTTGTTTGTTCCTCCTCCACGTGTAAGAAATCTTTTGGTCATTTCAATTTCTTTTCTGTGCCTCTGCCCTGGAACTGAATTGAGTGCTGTATTTTCTTACAGTGGTATAGCCAGGATTTTCCGAAGGGGGGTTACAACCGTTCCCAACACTTCGAAAAATCCTGACAAGCAAAACAAGAGGGTCATCTCCTATTATTTTGCTTGATTAAGTTAGTTATATAGCTATATGAGCACGTGGACAGTGCTTGTACAACTGTTGATATTGATATTTCTGATGTTTATATTTGATATTTAAACTATTGATATTTTCTTTGCTTCTTTTTTCTTTTTTGCTACCTTAAACCCAATTTTGGTGCCATTCCACCCACAGAATAATAATGTGCAATAAACAAAATTTTTTGGTCAGGCAACCAGAGGGGTTTAACCTCTAAAACCCCCCTTGTAGCAGTTAACTTAACTTACTGGGAGTCCTCACTACTCTGTTTTCTATACATTTGTTGTGACTATTGTACTGGTTTGAATTATAGACTGAAATGACGTATCGTACATTGTAATTTTACAATTAATTCAGTTATGGCATAATTATATGTTTGATTAGATATTACTATAATCATATAATTGATGAATTTTATAGTTTTGTTGCCAACTTGATACTGATGACATTTTTCGATGTTTTGCTTAATGTGTTTGTGAAATTTGACATACAGCATTTGCATTATGTATATAGGTACAGTAAATTTCCAAGTATTTTATGGCATTATTTTACAGACTGAATTTGATTTACTTGTCAGTAATATTTGTATTTGTATGGTCTTAGTGAAATGGCATTGCTTTTTGCTTTTATATTTATGTTTTTCTAGTAGTTTTGAAAATTTTAGGTCAACGATAAAAGCAGTTTTTCTCTTCATGAAGACCAAGCCAACGTGGCTCCATCACTTCAGCCAAAGATGCATCATTATTCAGTTCCTGAAGAAGTTCCAAGTCCGGAAGAAATGATTAATCTTCTCCGAAATGAAGCATCAAGGATCCAGCAGCTTGAAGCAGAAAAGAGATTTCTTAGTGTTAGTTTAAGTTTAGAAATTTTGAGAGTTTTTGGTTGTTGGAAGCATCCTCATGTATTTTGATTGGGCTGTAATGTACCTCAATATACGGTCCCATGTGATGCGCTATCATATTGATGGTATTGGATGGTATTGAATGTAATGTACCCACCTTGGGTATTGTGTACTAAATTTGTCAGACCTGCTAGGTATGTTGTAATGAAGTTCGACTGTATTTGATGTTTGAATTATTTTGTTTGTATCTGCTAGGATGAGTTGCAGAATTTAAAGAGAAGAATTGTGGAGCTTGTTGAAGAGAATCGCGTCTTACACGAGGAACTAAGACGAAGTGTTGTTCATGAGTTGACTGCTGGAGGCATGACCGTACCAACCGTTAGTATATCCAAATCTTCGTTATGCCATTTGTCATATTATCACAATCCTCATGATCTCAAAGTATTCAATTCTTTGTTATGCCTGTTATTGTCTCTTAAGTTTTATATTTTCCAATTCTAAACAATACTTTGACGTGACATTAGTAGCGTCTTATCGTAGGCACTTTCATTTCAGTTGCTTACTGATGGAAAATGCATGCTTTATTATTATTATTATTATTATTATTATTATTATTATTATTATTATTCGATGATTTGCTTTATACAAACTTTTACTTGAATCTGTTTAGTTTGTGAAGTTTGTCATCTGACAGTAAGTACTTAAGATACTTATTATTACTATGAAAACAGTATCCTGCAGAATATTTATAAAAAAATTAGTTTGCTTTTCATTTATAGGTAGCATATACACAAACAGATCTTGTCATGCCTTCTTCTTCTTCTTCAACAGTCCTAAAGCTTGGTGGATCAGGTGAAAAGCTGAACAAATTCGACTACGAAAAGTGGAGATTAGAGCTTGTAGGTGAAATTGCTTGTAAAGTGGAGATTAGAGGTTGTAGGTGAACGATGATGATGATGATGATGATGAAAATGATGATGATTGTAGTGATGATGATGATGATGATGATGATGATGATGATGATGATGACAATGACAATTATTGGATTATGCATGAGGCTGGTGTGAAATGTCAATGAAAATTAAATGACAAATGTGAAATGTCAATTAAAAGAAAAATCTCTTACATAAAAGAAAATGCTTCAGCTTGCATCACAGATTGAAAGACTTTTATTAGCAGTTGTTTGAGTGATGGTGAAAGAAATTGACATAAACAAAAAGATTTCAGAAAATTGGACATCATATATCACCTTCCAGATTTTAAAAATATTTGTGTCCTGTGGCGTTAGACATTGTGTCAATGGACTGTATAAATGAGATGAATTTCTGATTTATTTTGTACGTAAAAAGAGTTCTTTTGTTTTTGACAAATAGGAGAAGATCAATTCTCTGCACATTGCAAAGACATCGAGACTTGAAACCCAGCTCAGTTATACGAAGTATATCATCAGACATCTTTGATTTTACTTTTTGCCTTTCAAAACAGCCCTTCATATAAAATGTGATGTGAGATGGAGCTTGAGTTATAGCCTACAGTATGTTGCCACCATAATGTTGTTAATTTTGGTTTCTTTAATTGTGTTGCTAGCATGTAATGTCTTAGGCATTTTGTGGGGTGAAGTAAACTCATTATTATTATTATTATTATTATTATTAGTATTAGTATTAGTATTAGTATTATTTGTATTATTTTTATTATTTTTATTATTTTTATTATTTGTATTATTTGTATTATTTGTATTAAATTATTGAAAATATTTGCCTTGTAAGTGAACACAATTAAGGCAGTCCTCAACAATTGTCATAAAGGGAATTTCTTGCAGGGAAGAACTGCAGAAATATGAAGAGGAGGTGAATGAGCTGCGAAAACAGATGCGAATGGTTGAGTCCATGGCATCCTGCTGACCATTCAGCTGCCAATGCGTTCTGTGGTCTCTGCCTGAAATGTGCTTCAAATGAAGCAGTTCTACCGCCATCTGTTGCTCAACTTCAGAAGCAGACCATTGACTCTCTTACAAAGTTGGTGCTGTTGCATTAAGATGTTTTGTATATGATAATAATATACTGGTATATTAGGGCTGTACCAAATATGGTATTTTCACTATTAGGCCGAATAAAAATTAATGGGGCAATATTCGACCGAATATGAATCGACTATGAATAGTGTACAAATGTACATGGCCTTATTTTCACCGTCACAAATGACAAAATATTTCCAAATTTGACTTCGCTTATCCATATCTAAACTCTAAAATCTCAAGTCTAAGCTAAACAATTTTACTTAATCTGAAATTAACGTAAAAATATTAAATGATATATCTAATTTGACTGTTTGAATTTTAAATTTGAATGACTATTTAATTAACGTATATGCTTCCCAAACGCGTGCTGAACACAACCTGGAAATGACGCATTACTTTTTCTCTTCGTAACGTGGACACTATTCGTATTTTGAGTGGTATTATTCAGATGAATACAAATAATTGATTTTCGCATTATTCGCCACTGAATGGAATATGAATTGAATATTCGGTACAGCCCTAATATAAACACTATATATGCCGAATGTATACTGTATATATTATTAATATTAAAGACAAGATTTAATGTGGTGACTCGTCTGCAATGGACTGTGTGAACACATCACAGTAAATAAATGTTAAGTCACTATTACAACCATTGTTGGTAACTGAGATGAAAGAAAGAAATTTTAAGCAACATTTGAATGCCTCAAGTGATGGTGGACAACTGTGCAAATGGTAGCAGACTGTTCCATCCATATTGATTCCACTGCTACTGGAAAAGTGCGATCACCCGCAGTTGACAGACTCATCCACTGAATAATAATTGATATATCAATTAATGCGACCAGTTCAGTGACCAGTGACTGTAACACGGTAGTCCATCTGAATGACAAATTATTAGTTATTAATTATTATTATTATTAGTTATTATTATTATTATTATTATTATTATTATTATTATTATTATTATTATAGGCTTGGATGTCATTATTATTATGATTATTATTATTATTATTATTATTATTATTATTATTATTATTATTATTATTAAGACAATTTATATAGTGCTGTGAAATAATTTTGTATTTGCCAAATGGCTACATGTAAAACATCCAGAAGCAGTTTTAATGATGTGAGTTTTCATTATTACATTGCCATCAAGATAAGTTCCAAGATTTTGCTGTGTTGTTATTGGCTGAGTCTCAAAATGAGCTTTGCATACTTAAGTAGAAGGTAATAGATGTTTTAAAAGAAATCATGGCAAACCATCTGACTTATATAGTCTTTGTTGCATTAAGTTTGAAGCTGATCAGACCCCCACCATGTTGTCACTTCATCCAAGCATGCCGACACATGTTGTTGGGCAGCTTCTGTACAATTGTGTGACATCTGCATACAGGTTAGACTGCAGGCCATGTTTTTGAATGAGGTGCACTAGATCAACAACATGCAGGGAGAAAAGCAATAGGTCCATGGGCTGATCCCTGTGAACAGTAGTGTGTCGCTCGAGTAGGAATCGATGCTAATTGGCACAATGCACGCAATTGGTATGTCCATCCAGATACGACAGAGCAGAGAAATAAGTGTTTTGATATATTTATGTAGTAAAACTGCAATGGCTGCAGTGTTGTTGTTGTTTAGGGAACGTGACGATCTAGTCACTCATGTAGCAATTTTGAAAACGAGATATGAGGAGATGCGAAGCAGAGAAGAGGACATGTATCTGCAGATGAAGGCAGGTTCTGAAATGGTTGAACAATCTCAGCTGGAAATGACGCAGGTGTGTTACTGGTTTGAAATTATTTATTATCGTTCTTTTTATGTATAAAATGTTGTATTCTTTGTGACAATAAGTATGCTATATAAAAAACAAATAAGATGTAAAAATTTTGCTCTTTTTAAGATATTGCCAAACGGTCTCATGAATGCTATAATAGAAGAATTTTTTAGATACATAAATATTTTGTAAAAGTTATCAACAGAAGCACATCGCAGGCTTATCGAGGAGCTCTGTGAAAAATGGACAATGTTGCACAATATTGATATGTAATGGCAAAATTCGTTTTTGATTTGTCATACTGCATTATATGGAAAATTGTATATCCTTACAATAAATTTGAAAGTGGCTTCAATCTTGAAATTTTTAACTACATTGCTTTCAAACAAATTTCTCAGGAAAATAAAGTTGAGCATAGAGAAGTTAATAGATAGCTAGTGTACTGGTACTTTAGTTGTCTATTAATCTGGATATTATTTTATTAGCTTTTGTATTTCATTGAAGTTTTGATTTCACTATATCTTAGGCACTGATAGAACGTGAGCAGCTGAGGGAGGAATCATCGAATACAAAAGGACGACTGGAGGAGCAGATTGAACTAATGGCACAGAGAATCAGTGAGGAATGCGAACTAATTAGGAAAAAAGAGCAGGCTTCTAAAGATGAACTGAACAGCAAGGTTTGTCTTATAGCTATTAAATTATGAAGTATTTGTCAATGTCTGTTGTGTAAGTCTGTGAGCAAACATGTAATGACCATCGCAACATGGTTATTAATTGTCGTTAAGTGGTTCTAAATTGTCATTTTATTCACGATTTGTCGAGTTGTTGACTTTTCATTTTATTTTTCAAAGATCAAGGAACTCCTTGAAAAATTGGCAGAAACTCAGGTCCTACTCGACAAAACTTCTAGGGAAAAGGCTTCAGCTCAGGCCGAGTTGGAAATTGTGAGGACACAATTGAGTACCAATGACCTGGACTACAGCAAGGTAAGGCCGGAGTTGCTTAGCTTCAACCGGATTTTCTAGCACCACTTTGCTGTGCAACTTGTTTTATCCAATGGATACTTTGGACGAGTAAGAAGGTTGCAAGGGAAAGTGGTGCTGAGTCTGTTTTGATTTCTGTACAGGATCTCTGCAGTTATGTTGTCTAGCAACGGCAATGATTTTTCCATTTTGAATGTCATTTTTTTGGGAGTTGTCAACATTGTTGATTGTCATTTTATTTTTCAAAGATCAAGGAACACTTATAAAATATGTGCAGAAACTCAGGTCCTATGTATATAATATATATATATATATATATATATATATATATATATATATGTGAGACTTTATGTCACTTATTTACTGTACTTTAATTCCTAAAATGTTCTTGAATCTAGGCAACTGAGAGCTTGAAGGTGAACATGACTCAGGCTGCCCTCGATCGCAATCTTGCGATGCAGCAGGTCGAGAGAATAAAGCAAGAACTTAACCAGGCGGATAGCGACCGTCATGCAGTGAGCATTCTTTTATTCATTTATTTGTTTGTTATTGGTGTTTGTATACATATTTGACGCTGATATACAATTAAACCTGACTGGATGTAAATACAGACTGGAATCTACAGCATTTATCTGCTGACTCATTGCTAGCTGTAAAAAGCTGCATCTGTTTTTGATTTGGATTTGGTTATTATTATTATTATTAAAGTTAAGATTATTGTGGTAACTAATACAGAAGGACTACGTGAACACATTACAGTGTCAAAACAGAATCATAACTAGTATCAGTGCTTTTTTTCTGCTGGAACACACCGGAATGGCGTTCCGGGACCTTTTTCTCCCGAATTTTAAGAATTTTTAATTTATATTAATTAAATTAAATTATTTTAATTATTTTTATAGCTTTTCCAGGCTGTGACTGACTATTACTTATGATCTGTTAACTTATATCACAGAATTTACAGAAGATGCGTTCCGGCACCTTTTTTTCTAGAAAAAAAGCACTGACTAGTATTCATGAAGCATGAATGTTGTGTTCATAATAAAGAACATTTAGGAATTACATATATATTTGACCAGTCATGTACCCTCTTGTTGATCCACAATTTTTTCTTCGGGTTTAATTGTTCACGATTTTTGAGCCATTGTTGTGATATTAGTTTTGCTGTTGTGGGTTTCAATGTTCTACAACTGTCCTCGGTCTGACCTGGGAATATTTTAAACTGAATTTGAATCAGGAAGAATGATGAATGCAAGAAGCTTTAAATTTTAGCCTTTTGAAGTTAAATAAAGATTATTATAAATTTCTTCACTTGATCAAAGTGACAACTAAATTGTTATTGTGAAAACATTTCTTTGTATCTGCTAGACATCCAGGCCAACTGTTGGTCTTGCCGGATTCTCCCTAAGATGCTGGTTTGTTATCCGAATGTCTCAGATTTACTTCACATATAAGTGAGCTACATTATTACTGGCAGTTTTTGTTGCCTTAATAGGAGCGTTTGCGGCTGAAGCAGGAAATTGAGGATCTGAGGAGACGTCTTCATCAAGCCGAGAAAGAATCGCTTGCTTCAAAAGAGGAGTGCATCAACCTTCACAACGTCAGTCAGACATTGGAAAGAGAGGTAGAGTTGAATCTTGTGAATGAAAGAATTTGCAAACACAAAAAAGAAAAAATGAAAGAAGAGCTATAGAAGTATAACAAGAAAACTTTTTTAAAATGCAATGCGTATTTGAAAAGCACAATGACAGGTGAAAATCATGGCCATGTATTACCTGCTTATGTATATATTTGTGCAGTGCAGAAAGTTTCTTAGAACCTGTCACAGTGTTAGATATTTCAATAATTATTGAGCACAGAGGATGACTGACTCTGAATTTATTTGACCAAAATTAAATTAGTTGACTATGGATATTATTAAGTTCAGAAAGTTTCTTTAAGAACTCACTGATTTTTTGGCATTTGAGTTTATTATTCCAAAGTCCACCATTCCTTGATCCACTGTAGCTTATTTTTCAGTTCAACAGATCCACTACGGAGGAAGGAAAGTATCGTTTGGTTTTTGTATCTTCTTTGGTTAGAGTCAGTTAAGGTGCCTCTAAATATGCCAATATAGAAATGTAAATGTATTTTTTTGATTGTTTAACCATTTGGATGTAGAGAATCATAATTTCGTTCAGAGTCAGAGGTGATAATTAGAATTTAAGTCGCCTGAAATTCCTGAGAAATTCCCGACTCACTGGGAAAAACGACATTTTAAAATTGACAAACGCATAAACTTCTAAGCATTGTTTGCAATGTGATTAAAATTAAGCAAACATTGTTTTCCAAGGGTTCACTAAATTAACTCTAGTCTTTACTGCTTTTTCACAGCTTCATCTTACAAAACTGTCGAAGGAAAGTCTGCAGCGAAGTTCAAATGACGACTTGACTGCAGCCGAAAAAGAGCAGAATTAAGAGAAACGGAACTGAATGCAATGATCGAGAATCTACAGAGAAAACACGGTCAGCTTTTCGCAGCCTAATCTATAATATGATAAATAAAATTTAGAACATTAACAGACTCTTGCATAATACTTTCTGGACTGGCTTAAAACGGCATAAAGTTGTTTTGTTAGTACTGTATGTCTACAGGTTAACTCATCTTATCCAGTTTTGAATTAAGTGACTTTTTTCATGCAGAAGAAATTATTCTTTTAGAACGTTCTTCTGGAGAGCTTGAAGAATACAGTAAATCACAAAATACCATCATTCAGAATCATCCGTAGAAGCAATTCGTGGAAAGTGGGATTTTAAATTGAACAAACTGGAGGAAGTCACTCACAAGTATAAGTTAGTATAAATAAATTAAAATAAACTGTTCTTTATTACAAATAATTGTAATTAAGCTGTCTTATATTATTAAAGTTTTAGAACGTTATATCTTGGAAGCATAAGAATAAGATGATAAATGAGAAAAGACATAAAATTCAGAATCGCCATGGCCAAGGAAGCATTCTGGAAAAAAAGAACAAACTGGAACTTAGGATTAGCAACAAAGAAGAGAATATTGAGTATATGTAACACCTGTGTTCATGTATCTTTATGAAGGCAAACAATAACAAAAACTATCAAAAGAAAATTGATGCATTTGAAATATGGTTTTCAGAAGGATGCTAAAAATCAGTTTTGAAAGATAAAATGGTTCTGAAGAATGTTTGAAGAGAATGGAAAGCAGAAAGACCCTGATGAAAAGATCACTATCCAATTACTAACGCTGACATATAAGAGAGGAAATGTACACAGCAAGCACTAAATGTCTTGGAAGGGAAATATGAAGGAAAAGTAACTAAAGGACGACCACAATTGTTTGTGTGAAAATATTTACATATTGAACTCATCAGTGGCGTAGCCAGGATTTCTGGAAGGGGGGGTTTGAAAAAAAAGGTCATCAATAACTGCCAAGGGGGTTCACCCCAAAAATTGCCTCAAAAAATAAAAATTGCATGGGAATACATAAAAAACTTTTTTGCGCCGTCCAAGGGGGGTTTTAACCCCCAAACCCCCTGTGGCTACGCCACTGGAACTCATTGCATCTATCTGTTAAATAATCGATTATTTGCCTAAAACAGGGAGGAAAATCAGAAGCTGAAATCACTAAAGGATCATGCGGGTCAGAAATTGGAAAGAACGACGACACGATGCAAAGAGCTGCAAGAGCAGCATTCACAGCAGGGAGTTCTGCAGGAGAAGATGAGAGAGCGGCTTCAGTTGATGGACCGACAGGCCCAGCATGCCTCTCAACAGGTCAGGACATCTTGTTGGCACTCATTTTAACGACAGAGCATTTCTGAGCATCAGGAAATATCATTGCATTCAGCTCCTGTTGATGTTGACTCTGCCTAGTATTATGCAGTTTGAACAGCAGTTCGCTTAGTATGACATTAGCCGCCTTTGACTACACAGTCCTTTACTTCTTCATGACAGGCGAACAATTAAGAATTGATAAAATAAATTTAAATGTAAGAAAACTTAATAAAATTATCTAGTGAACGAATGTAGACCTACTTAGAATTGCATTTTTCTTCTTTGGATTTATTATGATTTATATTATATTATAAACTTATATTATGCAATTATAAAATTAACTATTTAGTTACTTAATTAATTTGTATTCGAGTTTTAATTTTTTTTTTTAGTATAAGTTAGTTAAGTTTCTTGCATCATTATGTATTTTTGTTTATGATGCTGGTCTTGAAATAAATAAAATAAAATGTCAAAAAAGCTGTGAATTATGTTAAATCTTGAATTTACGCAAAGATATTGGCTATAATAATGTGTGCATTGTTGTTCATGAAGAACTGCTCTTGCAATACCTTACCATAGGACTGTACTGCTTGTAAAGAAATGTCTGTTTCTTTTATTAGATCACGGAACTTTTGGCAAAAGAGAGCGTCTTAATGCGTGAACGACGTGAACTCTGTCGACACGTCGAGTTTCTGCAGCGTGAACTGATGTCGTGTGGCGATGAAGATAAAGTGACCGTCTATATTGGCTCACGAGGTCTTGTCGATGGAATCATTAAGAACGTTCGAAACGAAGAAGTAAAGAACAAAGGCCAGGAATTGGGAAGCGAAGCTGTAGGTCAGGAGAACGAGAATGATTCCAGAGGAAATGTGCATACAGCTTGAATGACGAAAATTGTTTTTGATTTAGAATAACAAAATTCAGTGTGAGCTTTAGTTGTGTCACGAAATTCACTTATGCAGTTTGTGCTTTGATGTATTGGTTGTGTGAATGCTTGCAAAGGATTTATTAACATTGTATTTGTATTGTATTTGTATTTATATTGTGGTGTCTGTTATATTTTGAATATTCTGAACATTCTTTTGGTGTTATAGATATATCGATTTTCATTGAAAGTTGTGCACAAAATAAGACTGAAATTTATATTTTGATCTTGTTTTTTGATAACTGAACTTTACGAAGCAAATTTGCAGATAATATGTGAGATAAACATAGAAAAAAAATTGGCAAGCCTACTTTATATTAAGTTTATATGCCATTTGTGGTTTTTTTGTCTTTAAGTGTGGAATGTTGCAAAAACCTCCAAAAACCTTAACTGCTCTAACCTTTGCAAAATGTTGAATTACAAAGTGAATACTGTAACTGTAAAATAAATTCACTTTCTACAAATCTTTAGTGATTTTTTAAAGTTCAGAGGCTTTTTAAACCGGAAAATTAAAGAGAATTGAAATGTAAACAAGATCTATCTATTGGAAAATTTTAGGCAATTTTTGATCGCAATTTTTGATGTCCAGCAATTTTGCATTTTATAATGGTGCAGTATTTTTTTGACAAGCAATTATTGATTTTTAATTTAATTATTCTCCTCTTAAATTTTGCCCTGATGTCCAGTGCATTTTACAAGACTTAAATTCGCCCGCACCACGATTCAATTTGCCTCTGTCTGCTACCCCCTCAGTCTATCAACCTGGACTGGTAGATAGCCTAGTGCAGGGGTGTCAAACATACGTCCCGCAGGCCAGATATGGCCTGCGAAAACTTCATCCGGCCCGCGTGTATGTGACTGAATGAAAGAAATTAGATATAGAAATAAAACTTTCTGTTTGAGCAAAGTTACTTTATTTAAGTCGTGTTCAAAAAGTGCATATGTGAAAATCTGAAAATACATATATGAAACCCAAAGTTTTTTTACATACAATAAAAATTAAATATAAAATTTTAAAACAAATTTTTATTTTTGTTTGTTTTGTGCAATAAGCCTACTGTAGTTTGTGTTAACGTTATGTAATCAAATCATTTGTTGTTTAATGTATGACAAGGTCTCACAGACATTTGGACACGGACCCCCTGGTCCATTTGAAATGAGTTTGACACCTCTGGTCAGACTGGCCTATTGCATCTTAGTAGAACATCTCGCTATGTCTATGTAAGATAGGAATGCATGACAACAGTGGCGGATGACCTTTTTTTGCTTGTCAGGGTATTTGGAGAGGGAAAAATATAAGGGGGCAGGATGACCTTCCTTTTGAGTGCCAAGCCGCATTTGGGACCCTATACTTAATGCCCCCAAATACATTTTAAACAACAAATGGTTCCCCCATGATTAGAGGTTTTGCCACCCCAACGCATCTTAGTGGAACATTGAACAAATCCTAGAGTAAGCCACTGCATGACAATGCATTCTTGCGATAACACTGCGAAACAGACTGTGACACAATAAAAATAAGCCAAATCTGTGAAAAAAACAGTTGAGCATGTTTTATTTTTAGCTGTCGTCAAGAACAGGTAACGATCACGTGGTCATGTTTACCTGCACACGAAAAGGTAAAATCATGCAGGATTTATATAATTGATTTAACCGTGCGACAAATGTGATTCTTTTGAAAAACTGGCAAATTAGTCGTTTATTGAGGATACTACAATTATATACGCCAGTCAGAAAGCAGTATTTGAAATTTTATTTTGAAATCTTATTTCTCCAAGTTTGGACTACGTGGACTCGGTGCGATTGTCCGTCGTGGCGCGTGCGGAGTTGCGCCAAAGTTGATCAACATGTCGTCGCTTTATTCGGAATTTGAAGGACTTTTGCAACGTCCAGCTGTCGTCTTCGGTTAATCTGGCGATAAATGGCGGAACGAAAATGATTTCACAATAAACTTACGATTTTATCTCGAGATGTAAGAGCATATGCGTCGGTTACTATGCTCGAGTACTTGAAACTTTGGCCGCGGATTTTTTGCGGGAGTCCTTTGAAATTTCTCTTGTTCTAAATTATAAATGTATTTTTTAGAAATATGCAAAAATGTGTAAAGTGCGCATTAATGGGTATTTGTTTTTTGTGTCAATTTATTTTGAGGGTCGTGTGTTCTAAATGTAAGGGACTTCCGGGCGTATTTGTCCCAATTGTTATAGTTCATGACCTCTGACATCATTAACATTGGTGTGACTAAAGGGGAATTTAGACAAGTTTAATCCGGATTTTCAAATCTTTTGTGCAAAAAAGGAAGAGTTTCCATTTTTTATATAAAGTGACTGCCAAAGCCCTGCTTTGGAAAATTACTCGATTAGTTGAAAATGTGGACGTGCCTAAAGTAGAACTGTAAATAAAATATTGGTTAACTCAATGATTGTGTGACAGAATTTAACACTCAACCATAATAACAATCACAAGGTCCTCATTCTATGTTTCATTCATTCAAATAACCTGAAAACCTTGCTGTTTTAATGTTTGTGGACAGTGGCGTAGCGAGGCAAAGTGCTGCCTGGGGCGAAAAAATGTGCCGCCCGCAATTCTCCGAAAAAATTCTGACAAGCAAAAAACCGTTATCAACTCTCCTCCAAAAAAGTCTCTGACAAGCAAAACAACGTTATCAACTCTCCAAAAAGGTCTCTGACAAGCAAAAAAACGTTATCAACTCTCCTCCAAAAAGTCTCTGGCAAGCAAAACAACGTTATCAACTCTCCAAAAAAGTCTCTGACAAGAAAAAACCGTTATCAACTCTCCAAAAAAGTCTCTGACAAGCAAAACAACGTTATCAACTCTCCAAAAAAGTCTCTGACAAGCAAAACAACGTTATCAACTCTCCTCCAAAAAAATGTCTGACATTATTATTATCATTATTATTATTTGTCCGTTTCATGCTTGCCAATTTTAGAAGTTCTTCAGTGTGTTGAAGTCAAGCAAAACAACGTTATCAACTCTCCAAAAAAGTCTCTGACAAGAAAAAACCGTTATCAACTCTCCAAAAAAGTCTCTGACAAGAAAAAACCGTTATCAACTCTCCAAAAAAGTCTCTGACAAGAAAAACAACGTTATCAACTCTCCAAAAAAGTCTCTGACAAGCAAAACAACGTTATCAACTCTCCAAAAAAATGTCTGACAAGCAAAAAAAAGAAATCTCGAAAGTGCCGCCGCTAGAGCAAGTGCCGCCTGGGGCGCTTCGCCCCCTCTGCCCCCACGCTACGCCACTTTGTGGACCTAATTATTGTGAGACTTTGTAAGGCTGGCATTTTATAATCCTTCATTATTTAGAACTGCCCTGGGCCAAGTGGCATAACTACACCCGGACAATTACGGGCAGTGCCCGGGTTACTTACTTTGCTTTTTGCCCGGATTGAGCCAACAAATAATTGTAATATGGCTGTATTATATACAAAAGCAAAAGAAGATAGTGAAAAGAAAACTCACCCTCTTTGGGCACATATGTCACAAGAGAGACAATTGTGGAGGAGTCATATGCAAAAGGCATTGGACACCTACAGGCAATGTACCCAAGGATCCTGATGATGACGATGATGATGAGATGACGGCAACAATGATGTATTATATCAAATTGTTGATGCAACATCTTACACAGTCACATTCAATCATTGGTTTTTTTGGCACTTGAATTGATAAACATGATGTAATTACTGACATTTACAATTTGCACATAATAACATTGATTGTTGTTGAATTTGTCAGTTGCCCGGGTTCCATGCAGTGGCGGCTCCACGGGGGGGGGCGTGCCCATCCCCCTATTAAGTGTCTGGGCCCCCAGTGGCCCCTCTGTTGGGACCCTATACTTAATACTACATACCTAACAACAAATAGTTGGCCTCCCAAGATTAGAAGTTGCCACCCCAACGGCCCCCCACTTGCCAAATCCTGGAGCCGACGCTGGTTCCATGTTGACTCTAGTTATGCTATTGTTTTGGTGGCCCCTTTAAAAAATTTATTTCTTTATGGTTTGGCTTGAATTTGATGCATCGTCCGTTGTACAATAGTTTTATGGAAGTTTATTGCCTGATTGGCTATTCAATTGTAGCGATCATGCATTAGAACTGTTTGCAAACAAACTATAAAGATGCACTTATTTACTATCCTACAAGTGCCCTCTGTAAAGTACTCTTGACTTTGACCTTTGCTATGCTTATTGCACTATATAAATTGTTATAATAATAATAATAATAAAAATATTTGATACAAAACAGATTCTGTATTTAGATTCTGAATGACGTTAAAGTAATTATGGAGAATGGAAGGCGAAGAGAAAAATCTCGAAGTCTCCTGCCCGAGGCTTCGTCCGACAGTGACGACAAAGAGCTGGAAGCAACCGAGAAGGCAGCACATAGGAAACGACAGAACCAACAACTCATAATCTACTTACTCATCTGTTGCACTCTTGCACTGGCGTGGTTGCTGGGAACGTGGCAACTGTCATTCTTCTATGTCTTCTGTCTTGTAGTCCTAATCTTTTTTGTGTGGAAAGGAAAGGTTTTATCATTGACTGAGGAGTTTATAAGGGAAAAGCAGCTTCTGATCCATCGGAAACGAGCACTTAAGCAAAACGAAACAACGGAATGGCTCAACTTTATCATAAATCGATGGTGGGTTGAATTTTCAATGGAATTTTTCCATCCAGTTGTGCTAAAAAAAATTGCTGTCAAAACATTAGCACTGTCTTATTCTGAACAGAATTATTATCTATCTATACAGGACGAGTTATAGAGCGCCGTAAACATGATGAAGGCCAAAGACAAAAGCGATTTTACAGTCAAAAAGCTAAATTATACGAAATCTTGAATATCATATTCTAATTTATGATCTGGCAGTCACATTCATTGCTTTTTTCATTTATCCAACCCGTTTTTGCAACTTATGATTTAATTTAAGATCTGATTTAGTTTAAAAAACTGATGTTCAAGTTAAGATCTGAGAGTTCTCTTTAATGGTTTTTGGTGAATTTGGATTCCAGTTCAATATCAGATGCACCTATGCCCACCAAGAGTTTGATCAATGTGTCAATGGTCTATTTAACTGCCTTAGTATTGTCTCATAAAAAGAACTAATAGAAATTATCAGAATTGTTTTAATTATTTCCCTTGTTTCGTTTTAAATTGTGGTTGACGTTTCAGATATTGTGCATGTTTATTATTGATAGGTGGGTATTCAGTGCATCTACGATTTCTGATATTGTAAAGAAGAAGATTGATCCTTTACTGATGGATGTGATGCCCTCATATTTGGGTACTTCACTCTACAATCTATCAGTGTTTTTTGCTTCTCTCTACATTCTATAAGTGTTTTTTGCTTCAATTTTTATTATTATTTTGTAATTATTGTAATGTCAGTGTTATTTCAAGCATTGCCCTCACTCTTCTCATACTGAGCTCACTCAGTCAGTAGACAATGTAGTTCTGGACAACTCTTTGGGATTGGATGTTTTCCAATAGACTTCAACTAAACCCTTACAAAACTTTTTGAAGGTCAAGTTACTGTCAAAGTAAATACGAAGGTTTTTGATACAATTTGAAAAGGATATTGTTCCTTTTGGTGTTCCCCATGAAGCACTTTGTTTTGTTTCACATTGTTTGGATTTAAAATTTCCAAATGCATCCACATCTCCCTGCATGGTTTTTAATCTCTGGATTAATTTCATTTGAGATTTCGATGCTCACTGTTTGAACTAATATACAGCACTTGATTTATATTTATTTTATTTATTTATGGCATTCATTATTTTCTGTTTCAAAGATGTTTTGTGTTGTATGAATTACTTTTGACAATTTTTTTTACAGAAAGTCTTGAATTGGAAAGCTTGTCGTTGGGAGAAAAGACTCCATTTATCAAGTTCATCCAGGTGTATGAGTGTATGGATGGAGTGGGTGGTGGCAAAAGGCCACTGTCTTTGTCGGCCATAATGCATCCACCTCCAGGTCTCCAGCAGGCGCATAAGTTTCAGCTGGTGTTGGAAGTTGATGCTGGAGTGATCTGTGATGAATTTATGATGGTATTTCAAGCAAAGCTTGCCCGCAGCCGGTAGGACGTCGACTTTAATAATTGATTTTGTGATGCTCAAGTTATTTTAAGGCTCTACAAAGATGCAGTCAGACCCACTTAAGGTTTCTCCACAAGTTTTCAAACTCCTGATAATGTTGGCTTGTTGATGTTGAAGAATTTGTTATTTTTTGTTTTTTGTTTTGTAGAATTTGTTATAATTTTCAGTCTTCATTTGAAGTTATTGTTAACCACACACAATTTGGATAATGGTTTTAACTGCATTTGACTGAATTGCTTAACTTAAGGTTCTCTTTTAGCAAAACTTTAGGAATTTCATTTGATTATTATTATCTGTGATTTCTTTATTATATATATATATATATATATTTATTTATTATATGTATAATTTATTGGTTAATTATTACTTAATTCTTTCATTTATCTTTATATGGTGAGGAAGGCTGATATTTATTAATCTAAATCGGCCTTTTGCTGGTTCTTAGGTATAGTACAGTGTGACATTTGGCTTTTAATGAGACATGGGTTGTTGGTAATGTTTTTCTGCATGCAGTATGATCCATCTTCAATTCTTCATGCCTCAGTCATGTAGTGTATGCTCAGTTCAGAGCTATCATACCAGCTTCTGTCTCGTTATAGGGCAGTCATCAGGAAATATTTGATTCTTGTCATTCCATCTGACTGCCTCTGTGACCGAAAGTTTATTCCACAAGTGCACTTTATAGAAAAGTGGTCAATAATAATAATTGATCTGTCAAGCAATGATATTATGCATCACCGTTTTCCATGCTTTTGAATTGTTATATGCAGTAGAATCTTGTTCTAGTGATGGCTGTTATAGTAAATAATGTAACTTATAATGGCAAATTAGCTATATTCTCTTATTTTTCAATTGCAATCGAGGACACAACCTAGAAATTCCTCACCGGATTAATAATTTGACCGATAAAAACTTTATTATATAAGATTATTACATTCAGGATATAAATGTAATTTAAGTAATCTTAATTTCCAGTAACTTTTAATTTGTATTTGTACGTAAGGTATGCATTATGTATTATATTTGACCTTGCATTTTGCTAAGGTCAATTTAATTGAGTGATCTCATTTTGCATTGTGTCGTAGTTAGAATGAGATTTTTGTGTATTTTTCCAGTTATGTTGTATGTAGAAGTTATACATACCTTGGCTTTTGTGATCTCGTTATGGTCCTTTAGGATTGGAGTATTTGACATAGCAGTGGAGAAGCTCAGTGTATCTGGATTGGTCCAGGTTATTGTACGGCTTGACATGGACGCGCCGTTTCCACACGTTGCTTCAGCATCTGTGTCATTTCTGGAAAAGTGAGTCATACATATGCAGTGTAGCTTCAATAGATTGGCCACCCTTGGAGTTGTTAGAGAATCAAGTTATTGTTGTAATGGTTTGGAGAAGTCACTTCTCTATGATGAGATTAATGTTTGTGCCCCAGATTTTCAGTTAGAATTAGAATGATTTTCATATATATATATATATATATATATATATATATATATATATATAGTATAGGACAGTCAATGCTCAAATCCAAGCTTTAGTGTCAGTGCTCACTGATATCTGGATACAAGCAAGTTTGGTGTGGTGGCTTCTTGCACAGTTGATCTGGAGTAGCTTTCCATCATTTCTCTATCTAGACCATTTGGCCATTTATGTTTTGCCTTTTAAAGGGTAATAATTGTTGGAAACAGTCCTGATGTGAATTCAGGTTTAGACAGAAGTGTCTGAACCTAGGACTTTTATCCGATTTTCAGCTCTACAAATAAACGAGATATTGTTTTCCCAAAAAACTGTGAGATCAGTTTGCAAATTTTCAGGTAAAATGTGGGCATGGCTCTCTTTTTTTGAGTAGTCATAATATCGAAATGGGTGAAAATAATAGCCTGAAGTTTGGGAATTTTTCATTTGACAGCATAAGGTATTTTTATGAGATTTTGGATGAATCTGAGGTTTGTTTGACCCTTGAAACTGTATCCCAGAGGTGTCCAGTTTGGCATGAGACAGTGACTTTTATTCAGATTTTCTTGATGACAACAATTTAATGGTTACTAATTTTGATAAATTTGTTGCAGTCTCTTGAATATGACATAAGCTGGACTTGACTGTATTAGTTTCATCCTTTTTGATGGGTCAGCAATTGCTTATGAGCATGTAACAAAATTAGGGTTAGGGGTCTTGAGTACATTGGAGTTGAATGCTCTGGTAAGTCGATTATTATTATGCTTTTGTACATATGACCAGTCGTTCAAGTGAACATGGACCTGTTGGAACTCAGGTGTGAGGCCCACAATTCTGAATGAGCTGAACGTGAGTGGGTCAGAAATGTTACAGGTCTCTGGTTCTTCAATGATGATCAGAAGCCATGAACACCATAATGGGGTTTGCCCTTGAAAGCAGCATGCAGGACCTCGAGAGTAGAACATTAGCCAAAGGCTGGTGTGCCCTTTCAGCTTGGGTTTAACCCTCTGACCCCGTAAAGCCGCTATAACGGCCTGGTGGTCTTTGACAAATACCCGTAAAAAAAAAGTTCCTTATTGTAACTTCAGAAACACACTAATGTTACACCAACACATCATTATAAGTTATTAGCATGCCAAAATATAGCATAATCTAAAACTTTCTCAAAGTTCACTTTTTGGTCAGGGCCGCTGGGTCGGCGTTCTAATTGCTGTAGGGACACAGGGTCAGTGACCCGCTTGCTGTGGGGCTATCGGGGTAAGAGGGTTAATACCAAGTGGTGTGAGATTTTTCTTTGCCTGTCACATGTCTGCTGACCAGCATGGAACATAAGTTAAAATGACCTGCATAATGTGTCCAGTTTCACTGTGCTTTGATATGTTGTAAAGCTTGTTTTAAAGCACCCTTGACTTTGGACCTTGCTATGTTACGGTGCTATATAAATTGTCATGAACAATAGCAATAACAACAATGTTAGAATCATATGTCTACCAAGGAGGACTGCTATAATAAATACTTGACAAAGCGGAGACACACAATTATCAAGACTGTTATAGCAACTGGTTGGTTGCAGATAGAGCTTGAGTACACACTTGGCAAAACACTGCAGAAAAAGCCGAACTGTGCACATTCAGCTATCAAGAACACTAAGAAATTGACACGATATTACATTACATTTGATATACTCCCCCAAGCTCGACATATCCCCCCCACTGCTCCAAGTCACAAATCGCACCCTGTTCATCGCTAGTGTATAAGATAATTTGGTCCTAAGGATGTGTATGGTTTGCTGCAAACATATAAAATTCAGGCATTTGATTCTGAAAGACAGTTTAATATTAATACATTATTCTGTTGATATTTAAATTCTCTAATTGTCACATAATTTGAATATTTCCTCGAATGTGGTATTGACGTTATAAGAATTCTTTTGCAGGCCAGATGTTTCGTTCACAGTGCGGATGTTGAAAGTGATTTCTCCCACTGATATTCCGTGTCTGAAGTCGTGGATCTACCATCTGGTATTGAACGGCATTTCGGAAGCACTGGTCGATCCTGGAAAGTTGGATTTCACAACGACTTCTACAGGACCAACAAAAATTCTGTCCAAGCCAACTCATCAACCTTTGGGTACTTTTTGAAACGCTTTTGCATTTTAAGAGTTTTCACTAGCGGAACAGTTGACATTTTGTTTTTATAGAGAGGTTTTAAGATTGCCTATAACTGCATGCCTTGTTTTAATCTGAGGCTGTATGAATTGAAAATGTTTGCATTGTCATTTTCTTATGAAAAATTGTTACTAGCACCTTGTGGCAATTTGAAATAAAATTTTGTTTTCAGAAGTTATTCATGTGTTGTCAAGTATTTGTCAGTGTGATTTAGAAAAGAAATTGCTCTTTCAGACTACTGCAATAAAATCCTAATTGTTTTTAATTGTGTATTCCCATACCCAGAAGAAAGCAGCTTATTTTTTTATTCTAAGATGTTAAAAAGTTAACTGAATATTTGAAATTTTTAAAAATGTGTTGTTTCAGCAATCGGTGTTCTTACTTTCACAATGAATGGCGAATTTCAGAAATCACATGGTTGGTTGAAGGTGGATTGAAATTAGAAAATTGATTATGTCAGTTTTGTGTTAAACCATAATGCTAATGTGATATTTTATTAAATGGCTGATGGCAGTTTTCGTTTATATCTGTGGCCATATTGTTACTTGATATTTTATTTGCTGTGCCATTTATTGGTAGCAACTATACTTTTGTAATTTTGATATTATGCAATATTTAGTACTTGCTTAACCTTATCACCTCAGAAACCGATATTTTGGTTTGGCAGTCCATTGCAAATCACAGCATGTTACAAGACAAATATATAGGTTTCAGTACTGAAGACAACTGCACAGTATTTATGTGAACCGGATATGATAATGTGTACTAAAAATAATAACCAGGCACTGTAAATAGAAGTACCGTAAGTGGTGATGTTTGAGGCACTTATTGCAACCATTTACGTTTTACTTTGGATGGCGATTTGGTGCACATGCATAGATAAAGACAGTCGTTTGTCATACATCAATGTTGGACAGGAAGATGCTAATGGAATGACTACTACTGCATATTAAAATGCAGTGTTGGCGATAACCAATTGATGACTGCTAGTGACATTATAAATTACCGTTTTATTACTGATTCCAGTTGTTACATTAGAGGTAGAGTGGTAGCTGGGGAGCAGACCATGCACAGAGGAATGGGTTTTTTCTGTAGGGACATAGTGGCAACAGGGTTCAAATGAACTGAGATCCATATAACAGAATATATGTAAGCTGTACACTAGTACACTGGCTTAGTCGTTTTTTCACTGCATTTATGCTTAGAATTTTGTAGCAGACCGTTTTTGCACTTTGATTGTGACTTCACCTTTGATCATATTCAACCATTTTCTAGTATACTGTTAATGAATTTCATGTGTGCCTGTCACCAGTGTGTGACATTGCTAAGCATTGATGCACCTACATAAGCATTACCCGTGCTAAACGTGCTGAGGTACAGTTTTTTGAAAATGACATGACAGCAGAGAAATTTAGGAAAATGGGAAATATAAAATGGTTATACAATAGAAAAGCTCCAGTTGAAATGTAGGAAGTACTATAGGTGGTCGAAGTTTGCGATGACGAAGGCCGTAAAATTAGTTTAAACAGAGTGAATATGAATTTATTTATATATGAAAACAATTTCTATAGATGGCTCTGGCAATTAGACTTGCTTTATAATCTCGTACATGTTTTGCTCCAAAGATTTCTATGTTGCTAGCATTGTATCTGTGTCCTTGTTTCAGAGAAATCTAAAAAGGATAAATCTTCAAATAATCGACTTGGTAAGTTACAGTTCTTTACGTTTTGTGTTTGACACATTTTATGGACATGTGATTTGCTATTTCTCAATCCAAGAAGCACTATTTGCTTATTATTGAGAGAAGCAGCATACTTGTTGTTCAATGTCAATTCAATTCTGTTCTTTATTTTTAACCACAATAGCATGACTTATGAACTTGAATGATGAACTTCAAAGAAATAGTTTCCAGTTTAGATTTTCTAGCTGTTATAATTAACCGCAAATGGCAGTATTTCAAATTTGTTCACATTAAAGAATGCTAAAATGTTTTGTGCATGAATATCGAGAAAATATGACAGTTTTTAAAGCTTTTCATGTTTTGATCATCCAATGGTCACTTGATCATTCATACTTGCAAAACTCACTGGATTTTATTATGCTTTGCTTGAGCTTTAGAGATATATATTCTGGACTTCATTAAAACTAAAGAGTTTAGTTTAAATTTATACACGTGTAAGTAGGGGCAAAATGATTTGAAAATGTTAGTGAGATATGTTTGTTATTTGAGTTTTAAAGATTACTTGTTTACTTTTGAAAATAGTCCTGATTTCTTGGTTAGTTATCATTACTTGTGTTGCTTGTAGCAGGACAAAGAATTAAAATTAATTTGACTTGTTAACTGTAGATTTAATGGATGACACGCGATTCTGTGTGGTGAATATTGGAAAGCAAGAAAGTCGTGTGCAGATAGCGTCAAGAACTGAGCCTTGGATGCATTCTGATTCATTTCTTGTTTATGATTTTAAGAAGGACAAGGTACAAAGCTTCTGTTGAAAACTTTGTGTAGCATGAACACTTAAGTCTTTACTTATGCTGTCAGAAGTCTTTACTTATGCTGTCAGAAGTCTTTACTTATGCTGTCAGAAGTCTTTACTTATGCTGTCAGAAGTCTTTACTTATGCTTATGCTTTCAGAAGTCATTTAGGTTATTGCTGTCAGAAAGTCTTTACTTGTCTGCATAATCAGAAGTCTTTACTTACGCTGTCAGAAGTCTTTACTTATGCTGTCAGAAGTCTTTACTTATGCTGTCAGAAGTCTTTACTTATGCTCTCAGTATTAAGAAACGCAGTCACACGTCTGGTTAATGCAACACTTGAGGGACTTTTTAAGTGTGTGATATTAAATGAGATTATTGTTGACAGAAATGGCAATATGTAGGCTTGTCTGCATAATCTTTAAAGGCTTTTAAGGGCAGCAGTTTTTGTTTGTTTATAGGAACAAGTTTTATTTAGTAAAATTATGTTTTATTATATTCTAAATTTGTAGTGTTTTTTTTATTGAAAGTTGGAGATAGTTGTGCATTTGAAATTTTGATGATTAATCATGATCATTGATATACAAATGCTTTATGCATTATGTTACTTTGCACACTTGTGATTTTCAGTCTTAATTTTCTTTTCAGCTGATGATCGATGTGAAGAGTCAAGTATTATTGACGACACAGTCAGTTGCAAACTTTGAGATGGTGCTGTCAAGTCTACTGTTTGATCAGAATCAGAGGTGTGCCATCAATTTCAAAATTTAAGCGTCCTCTGATATTGCATACTTATTTTTGAGTATTTACTTAAAAAGTACAGTACTCATTGACGATGCTGGAGTATGGAACCTGTCTTTGGACAGAGCACCTGAAGAAGAAGAAGAACTCATTCATGGCATGTTGATTTTGTCTGGCATTTTCTTGAATGCTAAAGTCGTAGGCAAATGATATTTTAATTAGAACTGTGTTGTATAGACATTTGCTGATCTGACTTCATTGAGCAATGCATAATATTTGTCCATTTATTGAGCACCACATTCAAGATTGAAACCAAGATTGGTGCAATAGCTTCTAGTAAGAACACACCATGCAACTTATCCTCTTCTAGCGCTATAATAATAGAAATGGAAGCGTCATCTTGTGGGTCAGTTCAGTTTCAGACTGATCCTCTGACTGGGTTTTGGAATTTAATGATTTAATAAAATATATTGATTTAGAATTTGACAGTGTTTGAGAGTTTATGACATTTATTTATGATTACAGCTACAAGCAGATTAAAGCTAAGCAGATTTTATTTTGTGTGTTTTGTGTGGCAAATGCATTTTGTGTTATTGCTTTTCAGCTGCAGCTTGCCACTCACCAAATCACTGGATGAAAACGAAACTCTGAAACTTGGACTTGATTTGAAATACACTCCACTTCCAGACGTTGAGAAATCCATAGAACAGGGATCGCTGGCTATGATGGATGCTACTGATTCGAGTACAATTCACTAGATTCTCTATTGATGAATTTCTAGATTAAATTGGAAACTGAATCACTTGTTTTAGCATTTACTAAACTTATTTGTTTATTTTATTCCTAACAAATTGCTTTGATTTCTCTGCTAAACACACACATTAGTTTACTTACACATACACATGTTGATATTAAACTTGTTTATTTTATTATGAGAGTGTTTATACAGTAGCTGCAACTCCCATCATCTTGAGGTCATGTTTTGTGTTTTATAGTTGGTGGTGTCATTTTCATCTGCCTTCATAATGCCACCAATGTTGTTGGTTTGGATTCAAATGGAAAGTCTGATCCATACTGTGTTATATACATTGGTGGCAAAAAGGTTTGTGTTAATTAGCTTAGGAGAGGCTGAAAGTGATGTGAATACCTTATGCTGAGACCCATTTGATAGGAAAACTTTACTGCAAAATCATCTGATGGGTTTGCAATAAAGATATAATCACTTGTAAAGCTAAAATAATCGGGGAATTTTGCTTCACGTACGGAGTATCTCACTTGTTGTGAGATTACCTGTTTTCTATTTTTTTTGCGAGAGTAGATATTAATTTGCCAGATTGCATATTTTGGGAAAGATTCTCTTCATCTTCACAATATTCTCAGTCTGCTATATGAACTTATTTTTCCATTCTGTATTAATCTGATAATTTGATCATCATCAGTGTTTTATGGTTTGACATCTAATCTTGAAATCTTGAAGTGTAACATGTACTTATATTTATTTGACTAGTTGCAGTAGCATTATTATGTTTCAACATTAGCAACGATTGCAGTTACTGCATATAAATTAAGGGAATAAGTATTAAATTAAAATGTTAAAAGTTTTTGAACAAAACTGCAATGGAAGATGTAGGTAAAATATAGTATAATATCTCATTAATTTCTTTAGCACATGTATACCTGTTCCTCTTTTATTTTTCAAATACATTGCATTTTGACTTTCTGCTTGATGGTTGACAATGTTACCTCACTTGCGACTGGTCTAGTCCCTCCGGCCTGAAACATGCTGTGCATCTGCCTTTTTCATCCAGTCCAGTAACCTCCCTTTTCTTCGAAACTTGAAAGAATTGTCAACTTTTGTCTTTTTCTTGCAAACGACCTGATGCCCAAAGATCAATACTTCAACGGAGACCCTCAGATTACTGCCAATGGTCGAGTAGATATTAATCGACCTAGATTGCATATTTTGGGAAAAGATTTCTAGACTTCATCTAACTGACAATATCAGTCTCAGTCTGTCTACCATGGTGAACTTATTTTTACACCAGATATCTGCCTTAATTGGCCTTGAGGGGCACAGTTATGCAGACGATGACTGGTGACGGATTGTATTTGCGATCAGTGTGTGGGCGGCGGAAAATTTGGCACTCAACCCGAGAAAACGGAACGATCAATCTGTCGCTCAATATTGTTTTATTGGTTTGACATCTAATCTTGGGGTTTTAACGAGACGCTGTACTTATAATTATTTGACTATCAGCTGCAGAATAGCATCCGACGTTATTATGTTTCAACATTAGCAAGCCCTGATTTAACCAGGTACTGTAACACTGCATATAAATCCCAGACCGCCAGCTCAACCGAATGATCAAATATTAAATTAAAATGCCATTATGAAAGACCATCTCCATGGTGCGAATCAAAGAGAGGATAGTTGCTGGCTCAAAACTGTGGCCATCAATGGAAGATGTAGGTCCAAAATATAGTATACCATCCTATCTCTATTTAGATTTCTTGATCCTGTGGCACATGTATACCTCGTTTATTACCAACTTGAAAACGCATTTATTTAATTTTTCAAATACATTGTTTTATTTTGACTTTCTGCGCGAGCAAATTGTTGACAATGTTATTCATCTGATTAAATATGTATAGTATTGTTATTGTTTTCTTTTAAAGACAATTCATAGCTACCTTGATAACCTATTACAATGTTCTGCATTTGTAGCTAAAATGTACGCATTATGTACCACGCACAAGAAATCCTAAATGGGAAGTTGGTGCTGAAGTTATCGTCAAAGACATCTCAAAAGTAGATTCAAGATCTCTGTTGCATGAAATGCCTTTTTTCTGAATAAATTCTGGAAATTTATGGCCACATTGATGCTTAATTTGGGTTTTGAGTAGAATGGACATATATGGTATTGCATATATATTTTGTTTGAAGGTTATTTAATAAATATCCTAAGTATTTTTATATTTGCTTTAATGCATTTTCTTGTTTATTGTTCACAGAAGATAAATATCTTTGTGTAGCTATAATTCGAACATGTTGAATGGAAAAAACACTCAAGTGAATATTAACACATTGACTGCCAAAGAACATATGCAAATGTATAGAAAATGGGATGTATGTTGTACATCCTGATACCCAATGTATTAAAGCTCAGAAATAGATTGTCTTGAAATGCAAAGTATTTTCAGTGCAGCAGGCGATAGTATGATTGCTCTTTACTTGACAACTGCAGTTGGGATTCTGATGGTAGTGCAATTAACAACGGTATGTTAGTGAATTTCATTTTTTGTGGTGCTACTGTTTTTAGGCAGTGATTTCATTTGTTGTTTATGACTGGGATGGACGAAACAGTAGTGAAGATGATTTCCTTGGATCAGCGCATGTTGTGCTGTCTCAGGTTTGTTGATATTTTCTTCTGTGTTTTAAGTCTGGGTCTGAAAATACTCTTATGAATTGGAAGATCTGAGAGCCAGAGGGAGAGAGAGAGTTCCATAAGATTAACACAAGGTCATCCTTGTATTATTTTTTTACAGTTTCTGCAGCATTGCTGTGGTCCTCGTTATCTTGTCATCCTATAATTTGTATTACTCTAATTTTAATAATTATTTCTTTTGAATTTTTATTTATTGAGTGGTTTACTGTCATTCTTTAGGAGAAGCCAATGCTGATACGGAAAATTCTCAACCTTGGCTGCCATCTTGCAACTCAAGATAATGATGAGGGTGGGAAGCTGGGTACAATCTGTTTCACTGCTGTATTCATGCCAATAGCAAACGTTAGACCAGATGGTAGGTAGTTCAGCAGATCTATTTGCACTTGTGCTTTTTCTGATCAGTGACAATGCATGAGCATCATGCGATATAAATTTTCAATTCAGTGTGAAAAGCGGGGGTGCATGCCATGTGGGATGACATCTTTGGCAGAGTATAATTGACTGAATTCACTTTTTTCTAGGCAGTAATTGAAAGACAGAAAGTTAAGGTGAACTTTGGTTTAATGCAATGACTAATGTTTTATTTACTTTGAAGTAACAACATGATGTGATGATGGTCTGACTACTTTGTTTGCAGTTGCAGACAGTTGTTGAATGATGTTTTACTATATCATTAGAAAAGTCATTAATCGGGTAGAATAATTAGAATACATCATCTAAAGACTTCCTTTTAGAAATAATTGATGTTTATTTGATTTGATTATGTTGGTACTGCTTCTTTCATTATTTATTATTATCGAGACAGCCTATGTTGTGCTGTAACATTGCTGAAAGGCTAAAGTCAAAGGCGCTTTTGACAATGTTGACTTTGTTAGATGGTGGGCGAGTGTAGAGGTGTTAAGGATTAGATTGATTTTTAGTTGAAGTTTAGTAAAGAAAATTCCTTAAACTCTCAAGGTCATTAAAACCGGAAAGCAAAGACTCCAAAAACGTCAAGATACAAATCACAATAAAATGCCATCTAGCGGCAAAACGGCCTTAATATAAGTAAGATAATAACATATACAACCGCTAAGGTGCCAACATACAACATCATGTTAATGAGGATCAGAAGATGGCAACGTTAAAAATCCATTCAATTGGCACAGAGGAAGTTGCTGCTGTGATGAAATCTGGTGGTGGATTCTTGAGAAGCGGTCTTCCAAAAGAAAATACTTTGGCAACATTGAGAAGCAGAAGAGGAGGGTGTTGAGGGTCGGTGGGGTGGTGACTGGAACTCTCAATATGGTAAACTCCGGCAGTGAATTCCTGAGAAGCAGTCTTCTGTAGAGCATAACCTGTCGCTGAGCTCTTAAACTTAGCATGATTTAAAGTGGCTTAGAAGGCATTACTGCCTGTGTGAAAGCCACTAGGGGCACTAACGGGGCTTGAACCCGCTCCGTCAGCCTGACGCTCCAGCACGTAACCCACTCTGCCATCTTCGGCAGATCTGATGGAGACAGAAATTCCAGAATAGTCCATCTATTAATTAAAATGCATCGTTTATTGTTAAATAACTAAAATTCATTTTTTGCTGTTAATAGTTATTAAAAAACTCACCGAAGGTGCACTATGTGGTAGCAGTATGTTGGGTTTTCTTGATTGTTAATCTTTGTTCTTTGCTTTTTCCAGATGTCACTTCATCTCAGCCAACGTCACGTCAGCATTCTATAGCACCATCGCAGATTTCGTCAACTGGAAGTGTTAGCTCTCTTGGCCTCTTCAGATTCAGTTCTTATATTTGCACTATTCTTGAATATATCATTTCATGATACATGTGTTATTTTGTAAACATAATTATTGTACATTTTCTACACCACTAAATGAGGCTTCCCGATAATATATTATTATTGAATATAACTATTTTCATCTGGCTAAGCATCATAATTATTTAAAACATGTTTAAAATATGTTGGAATTTTTTCTGATTTTATTTCTTGTGACTTGAAGTAGTGATTAATCATAGTTTGTCAAATATTTCAGATTTACTATATATCAGTTTTTGCTTAGCTGTTGTATGACCCCTATACAAAAAGCTTCTTTTGACCAAATTAATAGTAATTATCTAATCTATCTAATCTAATCATAAACTTCTATAGCGCCACTTCATAATGGACAGGAGCATCAGCTGATGGCACACCAAATCCAAATAATTAAAGATCCAGGTGAAATCCAGGGTATCCATCTGGACAAACGGGTGACAGTCTATGGTGAATAAGCCGGGTCAAAAAGATGGTTATTAATCTTGTTCTAAATGTTGTACTTTGTCAGTGATTGGCTAAATATGGTACATGCAGGTTTTAAGCTCCCTCATTTCTTGTTTCTCTTTACTGATATGGGTCTGCTTTGTGTTCATTAAATTAAATATTGATCTATTTGAACTACTGAGGACTGAACCCTACTGGAAACAGTTAGAAAAGACAGCTGAAATACCGAGCACATATTGTGCGAACAAAACAGGAATGTCTAGAGAAAGAAATAATATGAGGCACAATGTCAGGATCACGAAAAAGAGGTAGACCAAGAAAAATGTGAGAAGACAACATCAAAGAATGGACAAGACTCACTATAGAGCTGGAGACAAGAGCAGCAGAAGACCGTAACGCTTGAAAGAAGACGGTCCACAATGCAGCCAATCTTCAGAGCAAAGACGGTGGAAGACAAGACAAGAGGACTGAACAGAAGACGTAGTACTTCAAGACAAACAATGCATGGTACGGGGATGATAACAGTGATATAATTATGGTGATGGCGACAAATGATGATGCGTGGAATTAAAGATGGCCTTTTATTTGCATTGTGATTTGTATTATATGTAATAGTCCTGGCATGCCACATATGTCCCATATGTCATAGATTGTTTTGATTGGTTTGAAAATTTGCTCAAATGTACAAATATTCTTTTAGAAGTCATCAAAGCCGAAGAAAATTCATCAGCCGTGTCTGGTATTGGTGGAACTGTTGATATTGAGATTGTAAAGGCAAAGGAATTAGTGGCAATGGATCGCAATGGTCAGTGATGAAACGTTTGCTGTGATATTTATGTGTAGCTGATGAGATATTTGGAAAAACACAGTTGTGCAAAACATTAAAATGTTCAAATAGTCTTGACAGGAATTTTCAGGATTTATGTTTATTAAATTGATTGTTCTGAATTAGTGAATGCTCCAATAATTTATAGTAGTGGAGGATTCAGTGAATCCATTTCAGATCTCTAATTAGAGAATGGAGTGCAAGTTTGAGATAGTGACAACAGTTACCAATGCTAACCAATGTAGTTAAATTGTTATACTTGTTTCATTAAATATTTGGCAAGGATGTGGCTAAGTCCAGCGTTGAAATGGTAGTTGTAAGCTGAAAGAGAGAGACACTGGTCCCCAGTTTGTGTACAAAAGCTATGCTAGGCTTTATGACCTTTGGTATATCTATGGATTTTCAATTTACATGCTCTTGTTCCTCAAACTCATTACCATCATTGCTTAAATAAGTAAATAGAATCTGTGAATTTATATAATAGCACTTTTGGAAGTACTGCAGTAGTTGCTTGTTCTTTAGCACCTAAGTTTTGCATTCAAATTCAAGGTATTGTGATAATGGACAGAATTTGAAAATATTGGGTTATTTGAATATGGTGTCTAATGATTTAAGGCAAAATATAAAAAAGGGTGAAATTAGAGTAGAAAAAGTTCAACAGGAGACAGAATCTGACTTTTGTTTCATTGGCAAATAATATGTTTCATCTTAGCTTTTCTCTTTTGCTTATTTATGATTTGATTCTTCACACAGGTTACAGCGACCCATTTTGTGAAATAAAGGTCGGAGGTCGCAAGCGCTTTGTTACGAGCGTCAAGAAGAAGACATTGAATCCTGTTTGGGACGAACACTTCATGACAGAACTTCCAAAACAGAATGAAACTTTAGAAATCGTAAGCCACTCTTTTTAGTGAATCTATAAGAAATAAAATATAATAATAAAAACAAGGGGTGAATGTGTAGAGCTGCAATAAAATCAGTTTGTAACAAAAGTAATGAATATAGTAAATAAATCATGAGAATAAGTATGTAAAAACAAAACATCATTTATAGTGCGATGTACACCAAATTCACTTTTTGGTGGATTTTCATTTGTTCTTTTCAGTTGGCTAAAGTTTGCTTTCATTTGTGTTGTCTCATATTAAGATAGTTTCCCTTCAAGATTAAATTAAATATTTTTGGTTCATGCCATTTCAAAGTTTAAACAGTTTTCTATATTAAAAATTGTGCAATTATTGATTTTCAGTGCAATCATTGTATAGTTTTAGTTTTTTTAAAGAAATTATTTGTTTAATGTACATCTGTAGACGTTATTGAAAATAATAATAATTATTATTATAATAACTTGGTTTAGAATGAGTCAATAATTTCTGTCCTAGATAAAATCAGTATGTAATAAAAGTAATAGGATAACAGACTTAAAACGATTTATGATTTGTGACATATTATTTTAAGTTTTAATCACAATGCTTGAATATGAGGCATTCTATGCATGTGACTTTCATGAAAGTTGTTAGTGAAAAATGAAAATAGGATCGGGCATTGGACAATTTTAACTGATGGCATTAGTAACATACAGAAGTCCATCTCAATATGAAAGACAGAGTTCTCTCAGTTTTTAAGCTGACTGTTGCCATTACTGTTTCAATCAACTTTCAGAATATCTCATGTTGTATTGTGCTCATTTTTCAAAAGAAATTATTCTTATGCATTTTGGGACAGGAATTTAGCATTGTGTTCACATATAGCATTCAGCTGACTTCATCTTCTGTTATAGATCGTCTGGGATCAAGACATTTTGTTTCAAAAGGACTTCCTTGGATCATTGTCTTTCACACTTCAGGATCTGAACCAACATAGCAAAGAAATGCGTGTTTGTTTTTCATCATTGGCTTAAATATTTTATTTTGACTTTAAAATGAGACAGTTTAAAAATTATCTTACCTGCTTTTATCATGAATTTAACCTTTTAGTGACAAAATTATAAGTCTAAGACTCTAAGATGTTGGCTTATGTTGTTGCATCCTTTATGTTGAGTTTCATAATAATGAATGTTTGCAACTCTGACCTTATTCTTTAAATAACATTAAATTTGATTTTTTAGAATGATGGATGGTTTTCTTTGCAAAGAATTAATTCTGGTAAGATTCAACTGCGATTCAGAGTTGATCCTGGTTATGATCCTCGGATGATTCTGCAGATTGAAAACAGCAGCAGCATAAGTCGTGAAGTAGTGGTTTTTGGACTTCATTAATTACTTGAATAGCTATGATCAACATTATAATTATATCCACTCAATTATTGCTGTTCTATTATAATTATATTAATTGTTATTATTATTATTAGGCAATTTTAAAAAGTTTATTAGACACTGTCTATATCCTGTGAGAACAATAGAACAGAAACAGCAAGAATCAGAATGGAAATATCGATATTTAGAAATCCAGCAAAGTTATGATATCCATTGCCATGATGATATGATTTGGACCCCAGAACTTAATCTTTTTGTAACCTCATATCCATTATCATTGCATCTACTAAGTAGATTACTGTTTGCAATATAGACATAATAGGGTGTGGTGGAGTAGTGGTAGGGTTCTTGCTGTGTAACCGAAGGGTAGTGGGTTCGAATCTGACCCTGGCCACTGTATAGTGACTTTTAGCAAGTTGTTCACCCCTTTGCACATATGGTTCTTTACTTTGTAAATTGCCTAATGTGTGTTGTCAACCGTGTAATAATAATAGTAATACAATTATTAGTTGGTTAATAAACTTATCTTGTTAGTGCCAGTTTGATTTATATTGTTGAAAAATATTTAGGTGATCTTATGATTCTGAGGTCATTAAATGCCATAATAAATGAGCTTAGGCTGAGTACTGGTAATTTTGTCAATTTGTTTGTGTAGTCAGAGAATTTGACATCAAGTAAATCAAGTAACCCTGAATCAACGATATCAAGTACAATGGATACAGCTGTAATGAAGCAGAAACCGGGTGATTCCATTAGCTTGCTTGATGTTAAGGTTTGTGTTGTGCAGTTGACTTTACTTGTTAAAAGGTTTCTAATTATATCAGGATTGTGGAGATAGTTTATAATTCTGTCTATTTATTATAATGGACATGGGCTAGTAGTTACCTTTTTGATTCACTAGTTCAAACATTTACACAGTCAAATTTGGTTATTTTTGCATTTAATAGCAATGTAACATTACTATATTTTAATCTTTTGAAATAATTTATCGTGTTGTTGTGGCAGTTTCTCAATGATTGCATGTACAGTGTGTATTGTTTTAGTAATTTGAATTTTTAAAGTTGAACAAAATTTCAACTGATATGAGTGCTGTAATTTTTATAGATTTTAAAGTTATTGTTTCCAACTTTTAGACCGATGAAAAGAATGGTTTTCTAAATCAGACTCCCAAGCAGTCTGGCACTTTTCCTCGTGTAAGAAAAACCACATCTGAGTCAACAGTTGATGGAAGTACAATGTCAGGTCAGAGAAAAGATCAATCGGGAGCAAAATCTGCTGAAAACAGGTAGATGGATAGAAGAATTATAAAAAATTGCAGTAGCATCCGTGGTATTAGGTCTCTTAAACTTTAGATTGCCTGGTAAACATACTGTATATACTCGCGGATAAGTCGATCTCACAGATCGGTTGACCCCATTTTAGGTTAAAAAAAGCAAATTTGCTATGACCCGTATATCAGTTGACGACAAAATTTTAGGGGCCAACAGATTTCTTGAATTGCATTATTATGCCTGATCTGCATTGAAATTTGCCTAGTTAAAAAAAGAGGACAGACATCCACCATTTTATTTTGGTATAATATAAATATAGTATGCACCCCTAACTTTATAAAGAAATTCTGAGTTCAAATACTGCACTATACTCAAGATTTATGGTAGCTGTGCAATATTTTTCTATGGTATGAAATCTTAGTTGTAAAATGTTCAGTAAATGATGGATTTCTTCTTTTTTCAGTGCTGCTGATGATGGTTTTGGTCTACCTGATTCAGGTAGACATTTGCTGCTTTTATTATTCCATGCATATGATCAAACTCACTTATTTCATGAATATATCAACACACGAATTTCCAGATAAAGTAATTTTTACTGTAACAATTGTAATGTAATCATCAGCTCTAAGTCTCCTCAAGAACCGTCAAGACCAGCGGCTTGCTGGATAATCCTTTTCCAGCTTTTAGCTTTTTCTACATGAATCGCCTCCCCAAGACTTAATTAATCCTGTCCACTTTCTAATGTCATCAGTCCATTGTCTTCTGGGCCGTCCTAGAGGGCATGTTCCCATCATTGTTCCAGCCATTGTAATGTTTAGAATTCTTTTCTCCTCCATATGGCTGATGTGGCAAATATGTGGAGTTTTATCAGTGTGATTATAGTGATCTTGATTTTGTTCTTTACTTCTTCATTGGTGACTCTTGGTTTCCACCATATACAATTATGCTTAGAATCCGTCAGTAGCATTGCATTTCAAGAGCCAGGAGTCACCTACAGTCATCCTTCTTAAGAGTCCATGTCTCCCTTTTTTTAAAGGAGCACCATAAAGACACGGACTTGTCCTAGTTGGAGCTTTATTTTGGGTGAGATCTTTCCTGATCTCCATAATTTGCCAAACCGGTCCATTGCTGCGCTGGCCAGCCCAATTCTTCTCCCAGCTGCAGTTCCAATCCAGTCGTACTATGCTCTCAAGATGTACAAGCTGTTTGATGGTTTCCAGTCCATGTGCTGTGTAAGGTGACTGCCACAAGCTCCTCCGCTCTATCTGCCACCTTGACCATTGTCTTTTTACATTGATTTCCAGATCTAATCTTTTGCTCTCTTTATTTAATGTGTTCAATCATCTTTTGTTGTCCATTTTGCTTGAAGGACATGAGGTCGACATTGTTGGCAAATTGCAAATCTGTCAACGTCTTTCCATGAATGCTGATTCTTCCTTCCTCCTCCTCCTCCTGCCAGTCACTCCATTGCATGCTCCAAGCATGAGCAGGAATGACAGCGATGATATTGGGCCACTCTGTTGTGAACCCCCTGTCAACCTGAACCAGAATTGTAGTGTAGTAGCTAGCAATATTTGAGACTTTTTGAGACTCAGCTTTTGATAGATGACCCATCATGGTTTTTAATATTTCATGCATTTATTTCAGAGATGGTTATTTGTAGCTTATAGCCAAAAGTGCCTTGCCTTATGCATATTCTAGTTTGTCCATGAATAAAGTACATTTAAACTTCATGTGATGCATTTCAAGTGTATTAGGTATATATAGATGTGTGTATAAATGTGTGTGTGTGTGTGTATATATATATATATATATATATACACCGGTATATGTATACCGGTGTATATTATTACTTGCATGTTATCTATATGAAAGTTCTGTATATAGCAATTTAGTATTAATGCTTTTGCTTTCCAAATGCTTTGAAACTGAAATAATTGTGGTAACGTGTTGATTTCTTGTAGATTTTTCTGCAAATGATTTCTACTGTGGTGTCCGTGGTCATATTCTTGGCCTTACTGGGCTGCAGAGCTCTGTTTCACATGCTTACTTTAAAGTGAGACTTGTCAGGTAGAAATTTTCTGTATTGATTTGAGTTTTTGCAGTCAATTGTTTCAAGTTTCTAACAAACATTTCAAGATGATTTGTATATTTTCGGTTAACAGTCTGGCATTTTGATACTACTGCAGTTGGTAAGTGGCACTAGAGGGATATTGCTGGGGATGGAAATTAGATATACCAATTATACCATGTACCACCATCAACAATCTAGATAGGCAGATGATGTGGCTTTGCTGACTGGAATTATGAGTGCTGGTTAAGAACAAGCAAGTGCAAAAGTGCAAGGTATAGGCTACAAATTCACACAAACAAGTCAAAGGTTATAATGGATATGAATGAAAAAGAATAATGGAAAGTATGACATTTAGTGCATGTGAAAGTTGGACATTGAAAAAAATTACAGAAATGAATGAAGACTTTTTAAATGTCTTCATTATGAGTCCTGCAAGAAGTAAGCTGGAGGGAAAAGAACACCAATGAAGAGGTTTTGCAAATGACAAACACAGATAGACAGTTAATCAACATGTGCAAAAAAGAAAGCGGCGATATTTCAGACATGTACAGAGGAGCAGCAGAGATGGGTCAACACTTGAAAGGACAATCTGACAAGAAATGATGTATGTAACAGGAAAAAGAGGGCAACCATAAAGATGTTAGGTTGATGATGTTGAGGGTGGGAGGAATGCAGCTTGCAGCGATAGTCAGGAAAATACAGGATAGACATTGCTGGTCATGGGAAATTCATGTTATATGTCAAAAGACACGTCAAGCTTAAAATATCAAGAGAGATATCAGATTAATCAAGTCATATTGAACACCTATCTATCTTAAAATGGTGCAAAAATACGTTACAAACTTTGTGAAGATTTCACGTGCTGCTTCAATTAACTTGTAATTCTAACAACTTGTGCTAGAGAATTTGTTAAAATTCCACGAGCTCATTATTTATTATTGCTTCTCTATTGTTCTGTGCTTTTTAACTACCAAATAGGCCACTGGCATTTTGTCAGCGCTATATAAATTGTCTTGGATAATAATAATAATAATTTTGGGCTACCAAATGCCACTGGCATTTTGATGGATCAAATTTCAAATTGCTGTTATTTTCCAATTTTATATATATGTTTTGGCATTACATAATTGTTTTTCTAAATCGCATTTGATTTCATACGTGAATTCTGTATGTGATGCCCAGTTTTCAAACAGAGTTTGCCGGTAAAATTTGTTTGATTTGTAATACAGTTCTTGTCAATATGTTTGCAGCCCCATCGATGCAGTGCAAAAGAAGCCATCAGCTGGCATTGTAATTGCCAAATCATCTGAGTTTCACACTGTGCCAAATGTAAAACTGGATGTCAAGTTTGAGGTAAGTTTCAACTTTTGATGTGTTGTTGCACTCTGATATTTGTATATATTTGCCCTCTTTATGAATATTTAGGGTTTTTATGATGAAGACTTGCTCAGAATCTGAAATTATTATGATCTTGTTTATCGTTTAGGTTGACCACGGACGTGGAGTTCACAGGAGGTCACTTCTTATGTTTGACTTGAAATCTGGTCGCTACAGTCACGTCACTGTGCAGAGTTTTACTCTTGAAGAAATATTTAAAAGTGAGGAACGTCCTAAAGTATTTGGTACATGTTAAAAACTCATTTGTGGTGAACACATTTGGAGATTTTTGACATATTAAATAAAGATATTTTGAATATGAACTTCAGTCAAATTGCTGTCACATCTTTTAATGTCACATCACTGCATCACAGAATCCTCCTTAAGATGAAATATATTGTTCATAGCATCTATTCAGAAGCAGCCAAGGAACACACAGCTAAATTATAGACATATTGTCTGTTTTCTCTCTGTCTTACTTAGAAGAAGGCAATGAATGCTGGTTGGATATGGAGAATGATGTGAAGATGCATATTAAAATGAGTTACGAAAGTCTGTCATCCACTGGTCAACTGTCAAATGCTCATCGCACTCAAAGTTTACTCGGCAGTTTTAGAACACCAACGCTTAGAAGAATCAAAGAACAATGAATATGCATGACGATGGGTGATCAGATGACAATGAATGTCAGTGAGAATGATCTCTACGTTGTTTATGAGATGGTGCTTGTGTGAATACTTAAGATATCAATGAGAGCATTAATATGTATCAGTTGATGATATTCCAAACCCTTTGGTGACACAGTTTAGAAAACTGCCAAACATATCATAGTTATCTGAAATGGTGAAAATTTTAGTCGTTGTGTATGTGCGTAAGTTCAATTATTTGCGGCTATCATGTCATCATTTTGTTAAGGCTAAATTGTTCATTGATCAATATTATAATCATGTTTCATTTGTGGCTGTAAAATCAGTAACTTCTGTTGCAGTTTACTTTTGTTCAGAGTGGCTGGATAGTCCAGTTCGTAATTCTGATATGACCATACGTACAAATCATAAAGCCCTGGAACCACTTTGTTTAGAGTGTTTTAAGTCTGATGTAATTTGCAAAATTTCTGCCTGACTGGTGTCAAGTTATCTTATAAATCGTTAAAAATAATTTACTTTCTGTTATCAATTATTTATAATGAAATTATTGCAAGGAAAATGCACAGTTGATGTTTTAATTTCCTTTGCAGATTTTGCAGTAATTGCTTGGTCATTATAATGGTAAAGTGCACTGGTTTTGGTTTGAATTGCTTTTCATGGTCTTTATGTTCAGCAATGGCAATATTGGCAAACTGTATGTATAATCAAGCCTGGTACAATCAAGCCATGCAATAATTCTGATAACTGTCCAGCAGGGCGGTTCCACATTGGGGATGACTGGGGATGCATCCTCCCACTGAGCTTTTTTTTTGCTTGTCAGCGTTTCGGGGGTCCACTGGTCCGAGTTGCTGTGCAGCTACATGTTTGCCGGGTATTTGTGTGCAAAACAGAGCTGATGACCTTTTTGCCGTCAGCCTTTTTTGTGAAGTTTTATTCACATTTGCTGGGCAAAGCGCTGTTGTTAATGACCTTTTTTTAGCTTGTCAACCTTTTTGGAATTTCATTTCATCCCCCACCAACTCCCTAAAAATTCATTCCATCCCCCCACCAAGAATTCTTGGAACCACCATTACTGTTCAGAATGTTTGATGTTGACATAAGTATTTGACTGTTTAACTGTTTGGATAACTTTGTCTTCATTTTGCTGCAACAGAGCTGTTTTTTTTTTCATTATTTTTTATTTATGTTTTTGCTTATAAAGCCCATATTATATATCTTGCCTTTCTGTAAAGATCTCAGCTCTGAATGACTTAAGCATCTTTGAAATTTTCTTTTGAGAAATTATGCTTTGAAAATTCATATATTTGGAAATAAAATTTACCTGGGACTGCCGACTCCTAGCATAATGTTATTATTGTCTCTGACATTGTTTTTAGCAGTGCTAAATTGATCTTAAACCAACTTATAGAATTTTAGTTTGGATTTCATTTGATATAAAAATGCTGTAAATTGGGATTAATTTTGTTAATATATCATAATTAGCAGTAAATACTGATAACAGGAATGCCATTAATGTTAAAGTCAACAAACATAATTACTGATAATAAATGCAAATGCTGATGCTTCAAAACCTTAGCTATTTGAGCAGTTATTTCTTCCATTACTTTATCTCTTCCATTACTTCCACTTTTTGGTTGCAATCCATTAAGCATAATTATTGCAGGTAGTGATTATTATTGAAGGTAGCTGAGTATTTATCACTTTGTCCAGCATTCTTTTGCAACTTAAGTTTCTTGTAAGTTAGTATGAAATTGAGCAAATTATTAATGCACTGAATTAAAGGTAAACTCTTCTTTGTTCTCCCATACAAGAGATAACTTACATCTGTTTTGTGTGTCACATGTATCTAGATTATACGTGATATTTATACAGTAATTGTTTTCTTAATTGGCTTTGGTTTAGAATTATTTGACTGTATCTTCTAGCATTTTTTTCGATTTTTGTTTATACATGCAATGCATGCCATGATTGTGTTAATGTGATGAAGCCTGGACCAATTTGCTTTTCTTTGTTTGTCGCTGGGCATTTGGTATTTGGTGCAATGTTGCTTTAATTTTTCTCAATGAATTGGTCGGACGGTATGCAATTCCTTCAACCTTTTAAACAATTTTTAAAATATAAATGACAATCAGGCTTCATTTACAATTGTAATGTCTTGATGCTTTGTATTTACATTTAAAAGTAATTGCAAATTCATTTAGTCCAAAGGACTGGTCAGATTAGGAATCACCCATTTATAATGCTCTCAATAATTCCGATTACTGATTCCATGTCCAAACTTTTCCCCAATTTAATAATGTGTCCAATTTTGGGTCAGCTGTCGAATTTGTTATAAACTAAGTTAACTAACAACATCTGCATGTTGTAAATTACCAAGAAGTGGTCAATCATGTAGATATAAATTGAAAACTTATATAAAACTGATATTTAATTATCTGTAGGAAAATCCAGGTTTTTTTGTTCTTTAAGAAATATGTTGATGACTATATATTTTGATTATCTGTTAAAAGCATTTGAATTTTGTTGTTTTGCTTTTATTAGTTGCTCCACCAGCATGTTAAAATATTACCAGAGAACTCCGAGGATCTGGCGTTGGCAACTCATATGGAAGGCTTCCAGCTTCCTTAGCTCTGAGGCGAGTAATGTCAGGTCTCGGCCGCATAAAGTAGGACAGACAGGACAGGTGTCAGGTACAGGCGGAGCTTGATGGCCAGAGAGCGACTTCTCTCCTGCCAGATATTATGCAGAGGAGAACATGGCTGTAGAGGCTAGGGTGATCCACCTGGTCAGGTCTTGATGACAGTGTCCGTTGGAGGACTGAACATTACCAAGGTAGATGAAACTGACTCAACATACTCCCCATCAACCAAGGTTGAAGGAGCTGCAGTCCATATCCTAAGTTCTGTAACTTGGTTTTGTTCCAGGAAACATTCATACCAAGTGGAGCAGAAGTGTGACTGAAACTGGAGAGGTATTCGGAGGTGTTGGTAGCAGAGAGTAGAAACCATGGGCGCCTGCTCATTGGGGTAAGAGGGGGCACATGGCCCCTGGAAAATGCAAATACCAATATTTCACATTGAAATTTGAAAAACTTGCTAAAATATTAACCGTGACCATTGTGTTAACATGTGTTTTGCCTCCTGGAAAAATTTCTGTGGGCGCCCATGGTAGAAACAGGGTTGTATCGTCTGCATAGACCAGGTCTGTGAGGCAGTCCAACGCTGATGCCATGGTTCATAGACATGTGATCCAAGATCCAGTCGATGGCGATGCAGAAGAAGATTTGTGCGAGTATTAAGCTCTGTCTCACACGTGATGTTGAGAATCGAGCAGAGAGGTTTCAACCGACCCGGATACTAGCTCCCGTATTCTGATGTAAATCTTCTATCAGACGGAGCAAAATATCTGGAATTCTTTTGACGTGCAATGCTTTCCATAAGGCGGTCCGATCCACCGAGTCGAATGCAGCCTTAATGTCCAAATAGGCTACATTCAGACAGGCACGTCGGAACGAAATTTCAGCAGAGGATGCGTCTTTTGTGCTGATGACCTTGTTTTTCTCTTTGCAGAAGAATTTTCACATGGAAAAAAATATGTACTTTTATTTAGACGAGACCAAACAGGAGGTCTTGGCCCACACATAGAATTTACTCTCTTTTCAGCAGGGTGCAGATTTTCTTAATAAAAAAAAGTTTGCATCTTAAAACCGCACTTGACAAGCTAAATAAGGTCTATCTTCTTCCAGGAGTGCAGGGCGTGCAGATTCCTTCGGACCTCCAGGGATGCGCTGCACCCCGTGAATTTTTCCAGGGGATACAGCTGCACCCCCACTTACTTCGTAAAGTGTCATTTTCTAACCAATACCACAACGTCACAAGCCTTGAAAGTTGCAAGTAAGCTTAGGTTTTAAGAAATTTATATGCCTGCAATCCTCCATACACAGCTTATATTAAAATGATTAGTGTTTTATGAAATTTGTATCCAATTTTAGTCGACACTAAGTTTGTCAGTGGGTCACTGCATTTAAAAAGCCGTTGGGGTGAGTCGCACAGTTCCAAAAACTATATAATGCTTTTAAAAATTAATCTTATTTCTCAATAACGCAAGGAAAGCGTTTTCCGACCATTTTGCTCTGAAACTCCACTAACAATAGAGGATCTCTTCCAATGCGTGTATGCTTTATCCACCTTTCGGTTAAGCGATTTTGCCAAACTAAAGATTTTTAAGACGCGTAACAAAGGTGTGTTCTTGGCAAAATTTTAAATATATAATTTTTCAAGAAATTTTAATATCGATTTCTCTCCTTTTGTCTTATTCAGCAAAAATATAAATAATTCAGCCAAATACATGCACATTTGCCACTTTTTCTACTCGAATTGAATCATAGCTTTTGTTTTGCCATTTATTCAACATTCAGAATATTCCTTTCAACCAACGTTCGCCAGATGGCATAATGCATTTAAAAAATATTACATGTTCTGATTAGGGTCGCGGCACGTTACAATGACTGAACAGGAATGGTGAATAATGAAAATGATGATGACTTCCAGAATGTTTTAATTTTAAAAATAATCTGAAAAGTGGGACACTGCTTTATCATCTCAAACAACCAGTGGCGGCTCCACCGGAGGGCCATTCAGTCTGTGGCCCTAAAAACAGAGACAATTATTTAAATTAATCCCCCAGTTGGGTTGTAAAGTATTTAATGCTACTTTAGTATTTAAACATTTAAATGGTTGGCCCCCATGATTTAGAAAGTATTTGCCATTCAAAATTAAGTATTTAAATTATTCAAATCCTAGAGCATTTGGATGCATTTAAGAAATTTAAATGAGCTGATTTATTCCATGTTCATTTTTCTGTTCTTTACTAAAACAGAGACAATTATTTAAATTAATCGTCTACATTGACATTGTTAAAATAATTTTAAATAACATTTCTTTATTTAAATACTGTTTAAATAATTTGTCAAGTATTTAAGAAAGCATTGAAATACCCATTTCAAAATTAGTATATAAATAGTATTTAAATACTTACAGAATATTTGGATGTATTTAAATAAATTTAAATACTTTTTATTTATTGCAATATTTATTTTTACATTTTCTTTACTGATGAGTTAGACTGTTGAACATTAATAGTCACTACTGTTGAGCCACAGTTAGAAATAATTTTAACTAACATTTCTTACACAAAAAACACGGTTGACAGAGCAAATCAACATAAAAATACATTATCAGAGTATTTAAAAGATTATTTAAAACTTATTTACAGTATTTAAATTTTCACCCTGGTATTTTGTGTATTTAAAGTTCATTTAAATACTACTAGAATCGCCATTTTTTAAAGTATTTCAATACTTCAGTCAAGACATTTATTACAACACTGATTTCGTCAGACTGTAGAAGCACAATGAGCCATCTAAACAAGGTCGAACTCACATCATAACATTTTAATCGACAGACCGTCTTTGAATAAAATTGCAGTTGGACTATGAGCTCAGGTACATATTTCAAAGACCTTAATTGTGATTTGTCATAGAGTGGCCTAACGCTGTAACACAACTGCTTATTGATTCCTAGAACAATCCCTTACCAATGCAGATTTATCATTAGTTTTCCACCAAATCCCTCAACTTGTCCCAGCCCAAATTGGGGGAGGGGAAGGCGACTCCCATGTCCCCTCACAGCTATACTAATGTACAGTGGTGGTTCCAGGAATTCTTGGTAGGGAGATGAAAAAATTTATAGTAAGTTTGTGGGGGAGGGGGTGAAAAGTAAAAAGGAAAAAAAGAAAAGAGAGAAAAAAGGTCATTTTTAGAGTTTTGCCCACTAATTATTTTAATAAACCTTGCCAAAAAAGGCCGACAAGCAAAAAAAGACGGTCATTCGCAGTATTTTTCACTAAATTTTCTAAAAACTCACCAGAAAAATAGGTTGACAAGCAAAAAAAGTCATCCGGAATCCTGGTGGGGGGATGCATCACCAGTCACCAAAATGGTGGAACCACCACTGCTAATGTACGGAATTTCGGCTCATCATATTTAATTCTCATCGATAACCAACCAACAGTCAAACTGTTCTAAATATGCTATAACCATCATAACACACAGACAATAAAATGGTTTGATAAAAATGCAAAACAGATGAACTCGAGGTCCAGATCATAAGAATAATAATTTAAAAATTGAGGTGTGTAAATATGTTTTTACTGTCCGACTAACAGCTAACTGGAAAACGTTGTCGTCAAGGTAATCGATAGCTCAGTCTTGCGGTTGTCAAGGCAACCATAAATTCAGCCTTGTTGTTGTCAAGGAGACTGCTATGCCACCAAAATAAGATACTACTAGGAGAAAAACATTCCGCAAAACTGAAATGCAAGCCGTAACGTACTGTTACAGATCATGCAAACGTACGTATCCCACTCGGTAGCACCAAACGCCGACATTCATTCCATTTAAATCCTTCTTGTTCAGTTTTTCGCAGCGCCAATCGTGACGCGAGTAGAACAGGGCGAGTCCGTACAGTTCAATGCGCTTGAGCTGCGAATAATGACTACGCAAGACCAGTGGATGCACGCCAGAAGTCTTGTCTTCCATCAGTATTCCGGCCACCAACTGCGTGACATTCTAGAAAAGAAATAACATAGAAAAACTAGACAAGTCTCCAAAATAGAAAGGGTGTTGTTTCTAGTGCTTAGTAACACTGACCAGCCTCACTGTTCAAGCCAAGCTCTAGCTGTGACAACTAGCAATTGGCTACTTAGAAATGGCATTAGCATATTTCAGTCAACTTGAGATGAAAGCTTGCAGTGGAACAAATAACACACATGCCTTATCTATTCTAACCATGTCCCATAATCTAAAAACCACCCCCTACATTAAACACATGACTTCCTGTGAAAGGCAATTTTCAAATCTCTGAGACAAAGAAAGTAGTCTCTAGAGCTATTATCATAGGTTTATGCCTACATCAATTACCACAACTCTAAAAAAAACTACTGTATTAAAAAAAACCATCTTTGCTTGTATATTATATATATATATTATATATATATATTTTCATATATATATATATAATAATATATATCACTTATATTTTCAGTGCTGCAATAATGTTCACAAATGTAATGCATATAAACCATGATTAAACCATCATATAGAAAATACTGAATCTTACAACAAGTAATGATTGTTTAATTTAGATAAATGAAAAAAATTAATCAGAATTTCCACCTGTAGAATACCGCTGTTCAGGATTTCACCAAGAACAAACCATTCATTATCCGGCACATCGACTTCAATAAGACTTATGGAACCCAAAGTCCCGAGAAAATGGAAGACATCATCAAAAGACATCGTCTTGTAGGTCTTCTTGCTGTCATCAGAAAAAGCAACAACACAAGTAAGAACAGGTCAAGTTTTTGATGGTTTACACAATTATGCACATAACCATTCATTGCCTTTGCATTTAGTCTAAACAAGCAGTGGGGCTCTAGGATTTGGCAAGTGGGGGGCCGTTGGGGTGGCAACTTCTAATCATGGGGGCCAACCATTTGTTGTTTAATGTATGTAGCATTAAGTATAAGGTCCCAACTGGGGGCCACTGGGAGGGCCAGGCTCTCAATAGGGGGCACGGGACCCCTGAACCCCCCCCTGCCCCCGGTGGAGTCGCCACTGTAAACAAGAACAAAATAAAATAGCAGATGAGACAGAACATACTTGTATGTAGAAGAACGATTGTAAAGGTGGAGAACTTTCTCTTGATTTCTTCTGTTTGATAAAATGGCTGTGTAAACAATACAGTTGTTTCTGACAAAGTCTTCTTCAATTGTCTCTTCTCTGTTCAATCTGATACATTGAAAAAAGTCTACTGAAATCATTATTCACATCAACACTTCTAACGAGAATTTCTCGTCTCAAAGAGAAATAAACTATAGCTTACCTAGAACACCAAAGTCAAGCATCATGGAGCATGGCTTGCACTTGGATGGGTGACCGTCCTGGTAACGTGTCTTGGTGTCTGCAGTCAATCCAGTCATCCACCATTTACGCATTGATAAACAAGTAGCAGTGGTGTGAACGTGTAAAGGTAGACATCATTATCATCGTCGGCAAGCTCACTGACGGAGCGTAGCCTTGTTCACTAAACATTGGCAAGAATCTCTGTTTTGAGCTGTTTGTCAATTCCAAAAGTCCAGACTACGGCTGCCAAGTCAGAAATTGTTCTGGTCAGGTATAGTTCTTGGGTGACCAACTGGTTTAATCACGATTTTTGTTGATTATTTTTGATGGAAACAATTATGCACATAACCATTCAGGGGGCAATTAGTCCAAACCAAGAAAAATTCTTTTTGTGATTTTTGCTGTTAGTTGATGGTTTATAGAAAGCAACATTTGGCAAACTACTCTAGATTACCGTAAAGGCATAGGCCACCTTCATTGCTGTTTGTCAACAAAACTGGAGACTAGTGCTGGGCTGAAAGATCAGATTTGAGTAAAGGTGGACCTTTACCGATGTCATTGACTCAATGTGGCATCAAAGCTAATGGGCAGCAATGGAAGATATATTTATACATACCGTAGGTGTAAACTTGGATGAAAAGTGGGGTCCAGCCATATACCATTGCCCTCTCTCTCTCCCTTCCCTTTCTCCTCCCCTCCTCTCCATTCCTCCCGTTTCCTCCCCTTTTAATGGGGACCCTGTAGTATAATCCCAGCACATGTTTTGAAATCTCAAATGCTACTATGTAAGCTGTCTCTGGCATTAATTTCAATTCCCATGAGCATGCATATATCTGAGCTTTAGTCATCATCAGAGGATGCTAATACCTTTGTGAATGCAACTTACTATGCATGCCCGACTTGTTGCTTCTCACCAAAAAGTGGGGGCTTACAGGCGTGGTGAGAGGGGCCAAAAGTGAGAGGGGCTTGATCCTAGCGGCCTAATAGAAGTTTATGCCTAAGCGTTTATATCAGAGAAACTAGTCAACAGGGAGGCAGCAAGGAGACCCCTACTTCACCATCAATATTTATACCAGTGCTATGGATGATTGTGGAAAGACAGACATACAGCAAAAATAAATGTAAGACATACTGAAGCTATGCTAACATTATTGATTAACTATTTGCAGCAGGACCACAATAACTGTAGAAACTTTTTATAGAATCACAATGACTGTCCATTAAAAAGCAATGTAGAGAAGACAAAGGCAATGGTGATGGGAATACCCGTCAAACGAGCCAAAATTTGCATAACGAAATGGCTCAACCATCTTGGGTCGACATCACTGTGCACAGCAGACCACAAGTACAGCATAAAAAACTTGAAAGCAAATCAATATCATGTGAAGCATGTTAGACAACCGTACATCGGTAGGGAGAAGAAAATACTAGAATAACAACCAGTGGCGTAGGGGGCGGCTGTGCTGGGCGCAAAGTTTTGACGGGGCGCAAAATTATCTGGCGGCACAAAATTTTTGGGGGCGCAAAATAGAAATAATTGACAGGGTTACATGTGGTACACATAAAGACATAGAGAGTAAAGCAAGATAGCTGATGATCTTTTTTGCTCGTCAGACTTTTTCCGAAGCCGAGGGGTGCATTTTGCCTGTTTCGCCCTGGGCGTCACCAGCCAATGCTACGTCACAGATAATTACAACAACTAAGCACCAAGTATTGGATGCACGCAGTTTATATGTGTGTGTGTGTGTGTGTGTGCCTGTGAAACTGAAACTGCAAGAAAAGTGGTCACCATGAGCCACACTGGAGAAAAATGATAGAAACTGTAGAAATGTGATATGATTCAAGAACAAAAGCAGTCAATTGTCAAGCAAAACAGTCGCATAAAAGGATTATACGTGACACTTGATTTAATATCTTGATTGCCGAAAATATGATCTGATTTGAAAAAACAAATGTTTGATTTCACATTTCATAATCACTAACTAGTTTTAAAAAAATAACACAAATTCAAGTGATTTAGTATGCATTTGCCTGTGTCAAAACCACTACTGAGGGTGGTGGCAAAAAAATCAGACTAGTCACATTTAGGTTTGCATTTAATATAGTCCGGTTTTTTGTGCCACCCCATAGTTGTCAGCAAAAATGCAGCTAACAGCAACACCATTTCTAGTAAGGCATGACAGCAGCAAAGTACTAGAAAATGAATGAAGTACTTATTCTCAGACATTCTGAAGATTACAGCAGTTACAGCAACAAAAGGTGCTGACACCAAATGACATAAATAATTTGGAAAGTAATCAATTAGCAGGCTAATGCTGCCATCTTGAGGATTTCATTGACATTGCTGTTGGCAATAAAAGCTAATACATGGCAAAAGGATTTTAAAATTAAATTTTCATCCTATAGTGACTGTAGGATGAAATGTACATGCTTTGTACAAAATGTACATGCTTTGTTATATAATGACCCTTCTGCTTTGTGTATTTTTGTATATCACTGCAAGATGGCAGTTGGTTAGTTTGAAGTATCTTATATAATCGGTTTTCTCTTTCCAGTTGTTGCTTGTAATGGATTGTTCAAGGAATCTGCGATTAAAAGTCATTTAAAATCATATCTAATCTTTGTACTTTTGTATCATCGACCTCCACCCTTAACAGCCTCAACTCCCTTACCTGAAACGTACAACGCTGCACGGCTGGCGAACTGCCCGGCCATCGCTTTCACGGCTGCATATCTGCCAGACCGTCTTCGTCTTCGGAGGATTCGAAGTAAACTGAAGACTTTTCTCCTCTGTTTCGCCGATTGTACGCTGTTTGCAGCTGACCTGGGGTGAGTCAAGATAGTCAAAGAGACGAAGGTCCTCCTGTTCCTCAGTTCCTTTACACAACAGAAGCAGTGAGGCAAAAGATAAGTGCTTAATTTATATTAATATTAACCCCTTAACCGTGTATTTAACTAACTTAATGTAAAATGGACGGATGTATCCGGGATCCCCAGTTAAGGGGTTAAACACAAAATCCACTATTTACTTCTGTGGTAAGCAACATCAGTTCTCGAAATAAATGCCCTCTTTTCACGCTAAATAATTTACATAGAATCACGATCATTTTATTTATTTGTATTCATAAAATGCACACATACTGGCAGGACAGAGCAAATATACGTTATCAAAATATGGTAATAATTATAACTGTGCCAAGCAAGAGTAAACTTTGGCTTTTCATTGTATAATCATCAAACTATGCCTTTAAAATACAGGCTCACCATAGTCTGCTGGTGGATAAAGAATGGAGACTTTCGGTCCAGGATTACGAACAAATGACAAGAAATATACACAAGACTCCATCAGAGTAACTTGGAGGCAGAGGGGATCATGGCTTGACGTATGATACAGGTACATGCCACTCCTTGTGAAGAGTTGATACAGTGTACGATACCAATTATACAGATACTCATCGTCTAGTTTGTCTGTCAAATAGAAGAAAAATAATCTGAAATAAGAATCTCAAATCCAAAAAATGACCTCAATTTCAATCAAGAACTCACAAAATGTGCTAATGCAACATTATATTCAGCTCACTCTGCACACGTAGACACAAAGAGATATTCATGAGTAGGCAAACTTTTAAACTTTTACTAACAGTATTTTTAAACTTTCGTTCACAAAACTCTCGCTGTTTAGAAAATATTTCCATTCCATAGGCGTTCACAAATAACCCATTGTCGATTTATGAAGTTTCTTACAAAATACATGTCTCAGAGTATTGGAAAATCCATATTGATATGCCACCCTAACCAGTTCATGATGATGATGATGATGATGATGATGATGATGATGATGATGATGATGATGATGATGATGATGATGATGATGATGATATACAATATGATAATTTATTACAATGCATTCACCTAACTCACACTTTCACATTCACACTTCACACTTTCTTAAGTCGACTTAGAAGCATCATCAAAAGCAAACACAATTTTCAAGTGATTGGCAAGGCTTAGTGTTGAAACAGCTCGGCACAAATATCACATTATATTAGCCACTTCAGTATGCCTAGACATAAATCTCATCCTAGAGCTTAATGCAGATATAACACAACCTCACCATAGAAAGTGTCTTAAAAAGAAATTAATTATCCTGGATTGCTAATTTTTATCCCTGATCTGTGTTTTTTTAACATAAAGTGTTTCAATTAACATTTTTGATGTTGTCATTGAAGAAATGCTCACATTTAAATACACTGATAGCTTCATTTTAAAATATTCAGTGGAAGTTAAAAATCAACAGAAGCATACTATGCAACACAGTACAATGCAATAACAACATTGTATGCTGCAAGACATCTTCCTAAGAAACACAAATACTTTCAAATGCAACGCAGCTACAAAATTTGTACATTAAGACCTTAGCAAAGAATAAGGCCACCAAGATTGTCTTATTAACAGAAGTACAAAGTTCAAACACCTTTCTGCTTTGAATATTAATCAACTATCATAACAGTCTGTCTTCAAGACCCTAATGCAGTCAAATCAATTGATACCAATCATTTTAATGTTGCACCTGTATCAATAACAGACCATTTATAACCTCCAGTCACTGTACTAGCAAACCTTCAAGCCTGTCACAAAAGAAACCCATTTATAATGAACTTCAAAAAGAATCTCCAGTTTTTCTGTCTGTAATATTCAGAGAGCATTTGAAATAGAGTATGTGAGCACTGTAAGGGACCTGCAGTCTTTATGGCTGAGTCTCAGTTATAACCAAGGACTGTTAAAACAAGATTCCAGTGGATGCCAACTGTGCTTAATATTCCTTTAAAATTTAAATTCATTAAAGCAATTGTAAATAAATGAAAAGATTACCGATGTAAACAGATAGATGAAGCTGGTAAGCTTTTGTAACTAAGTCGTCTTTGATTAGAAAGTACAACAGCTGCCACATCTCAACGTTCCTTCCAGTCGACATTATGCGCAACAAGTCAATGTGCGAATGACCTTGGGCTGCCAAAAGGTCGTTCATTGTTCGCTGACCGTAGGTATTGCGCGAGAAATCGGCCGGATCGTTGGCAACAATTGCCGATCGGATAACATGCATGTTACTTATGCCGTGAACCTGTCCTGAAACATCCGACAACGAGACCAGATACGCGCTGAAACTGTAGTTGGCTGCAAGACTGCGTTCCAGACTGTAGTCAGAAATCGAGCTAAAACGGAATGATGTTATCAGATATTAAAGAATACATCTTTATTTCAAACATAGACAGATAATAATTCTACGATAACAGTAATTAATTTGAAAAAAAGTCAAAAATCCCAGTAAAATAAATACAATTAATTATACAATTAAATTATGCACAGCATGAAAATTAATTAGAATCTGGATACAAATGCAATTCATTCAAAATATACAAATTATTTTAATTTAAATTGATTAATTAATTTCAACAGAAAATATCACACTAAACATAATGAAAAAATCAGCAATAACGAATGAAATTCAAAGTTAACAAACTCATAAACTAAAATTCAGATTCCTAGATTCTTTGTTAACATTGCAATGCAGCTGGATATATAAAATTTATAGTATCATTGACAATAGTATTATTATTATAGAATTATAGAATTTTATTTTAAGTACCAAAAGGGAACAATGTTCCCACAGGGAGGTACCCTAAGAATATGGTAGTAACAATAGTAAATTATAAATATGAAATAAATAGCAGACAATTAACATAAGTCCTTGAGATATATGAGAAATAAATAGCAGACAATTAACATAAGTCCTTGAGATATTAATTTGATAAGTTTCTTACTTAGAAATTTAGTAAATTGTAAATATGTAATAATTAGTAAACAAAATTAACATAAGTCACTGAGATACAGTAGTAATAAATTTAATTTATTACTTTGATAAGTTTGTTATTTGGAAAGTAGTATATATTTTTAATTTCTATTTTAAATTCATTTAAATTCATTATATTAGTTTTATAGGCAGGGAAGGCATTATTGTTATCAGAATTATGCATATCTATGAATATTTGAATACATGTAAAATGCTATCCATGGGCTATAAACAAAGCAACAGCTAACTCAAAGCACTGCAAGTCATAGCATTTACAGCCAAAAAACTAATGTTTTTGCTCTTTTAGTATCCGAAAATTTGCAATAAAAAGCTTATGTGGGACACTAAAAGACACCTAATTTAAGTACTACTATCTACATATTAACTACTCTGTTTAACCTCATAAAATTAACCAACTTCTGATCAGTCAGACATATGAGCTGATAATCCACTCTACATAATCCAATCTACACAATCAACTCTACATAATCCACTCTACAAAATCCACCATACAAAATCCACTCTACACATACAACTCTACATAATCCATTCTACATAATCCAATCTACACAATCCAATCTACTTTGAGAAAAAAACACTATTTTATCTCAACTCCGTACAAAACAGGAATCAGCAGCCAAAACAAACCCTATTGTGTAGAGAATATTCGTATGCTTTTCATCCAAGTTTAGAGCCACCACTTTGTCCATGCAGATCGGCCATATTGACGCGTTTCCAACTTGTAACGTCATGTTACACTGGTAATTGTAATGAGTCATGATGTTAAGCAGTCGTTTCGCCTCGCTTTTTGCATCCGACAACGGGTGTAGCGGGGAGTACACCTCATCAACTTCAATCATTTGCATAAAAGCAATGATTGCTATCACCGGAATTGCCACCAGGAGACAGTTTTTCTTCCGCCGCCAAGGACTTCGAGACGAACACAGGCATATCAATGCAGGCGACATGGTTGGCCGGCCTGAAGCAAATGCTAATGCACAGGATCTGGTGCAAAAGTGATTTTAAACATTCCAAAGAAATCAAATCAAAATGAATTGACGCTCTTTATAGATGGCACTCATACTCTGAAGTCCTCTCAGATGAGCAGCCACTTCTTAAGTTTTCTGGAAAAATTCCAAGACAATATTTCAAAGAAACAAATTCACATTTAAATCAAGCTCTGTCAAAACGAAGAATTAATAAATCATTGCAATATTAAATAATTAATTATTGTGGCATCTGAATGTCAATTCCATCAATTAATTAATTATTAATCTACCATAACAGAAATTAAGAATAAACTTCCCATAATCAAAGTGAAACTTACTGTATAATCAAAGCTGGAGAACTCAACTAACTTAGCATAGGTCTAGTCGAAAGCAGCATCTGCTATGTCGTATTAACAAATCTTACTAAAGGAAATGGATGAAAAACCATTGGGAAGATAGATAAATAATTGGTTTTTGATTTTTTTCAGAATTAAAAACATGCTGACCATCTGAAAGTGCACCAAAAACCTCAACAGACTTCAAAATTAAACGCAAATAATATAGATATCAAGTAAGTAAGTAAAATGAATTTCTATATTCTTCATGATGATTTAAACAGCACGGTAACATATCTAGGCCAAAGTCAAGAGTGAAAGCTTGGGGCAGCACTATATTCTGCAGCTTATTTACGAGCATTCAATCTGGGTAAAATCCATAGTCCGTAATCCGTAGTCTGAGTTAGTCAAGGTTGTAGATCCAGTTAGGCAGCCGCAGCAAAGTATTTTTATGGAGGATGATAACAAGATTATCATTATTGGGCTTCACAAGTTTGTAATTAATACCTATTGTTGTAGTCATAAACCCATTCATTTTATCAATTATCATAAACTACTCTCTAGCCAGAACATCAGACTTAATCAAAATTCAAAAGCAAATCTATTTTAATTACAAAATAAAATGATTGTCATTCATATGTAAAGCACAAAGCTGGTATACATAAACTGAGTCAATCCCTAGGCTATGGGAAAATGCTATGACCATGGTTCCAATGTAACTATCGGTAATTCTCGATCAGTTAAACATGACTGTGGCTGCCACTTACTAAACCCTTAAAATCACATTATTATAATGCAGAAGTGGTAGTCAATCAGTTCAACATCTATTTAAAAATGGATAAGATTTACTTCAAATGTAATTGAACACTCCACTGGTCCAATTGGAAAAATTAAATTGAAAATTGTACTGTAATATATCTAATATGCTATAAGGTCTGAATAGGATTGCCAGATGCCTCCAATCCCTCCATGTCCAAAAGAGGACACCAGAGGCCACAAAGGAGGACAAAGCTGGACAAAGGAAATAGGTCGTAAAATTTACAAAGCACACATTCAATGGCTTAGAGAGGGTTGCCCCAGCCCCGGGGCGAAAGGCATCGCACCACTGACAACTCTTTACTTACATCATCAATCAGATAAAAAAACATTTGCAAGCAAAAAATCCTCAGAATCGGTTTTGCCTCTTTGTCCATTGAGCATTGAACTTCCATGATAGTGTGTAATTGCCAATTATATGGCCTAGTATACAGAAATTCAAGTTAGTAGATGATGAGAGCAAAAAGCCGGGCATTTCCCATTTCAGACCAATGCCTGTCGGACGGAGGACAAGAGGTCCAAAAGGAGGTCCTCCTTTTGCCGGACGTCTGGCAACCCTAGGTCTGAAGGAAACCCTGAAGTCTTTTACTGTTACCCATCCTTTGTTTTGGCTATGTGTCAACGGTGGTCATGGTAATCTATTAAGTTGAGAGTTGTAAATTTTACTCTTAATGAAGCTGTCAATTTACTGTTGCAGTCGTCAAGATGAAGAACAGCGACAGCAATGAACCTTATTGCCGATGGGTCCGATGAAGGTCAGTGGGTTCGATGGAGTCGATGGGGTCGGACCTGATGGGGCCGGTGGATTGTTTAGGGACGATGTTGACCCTTGTGTAGGAAGTTACAGCCCTATAACCAAAAAGGCATAATAGACACGGGTTTTATACCTCGATTGCAGTCAATCGATAACAAACGATCACTTCGATGGCATTGCGTCGCATAGAGCGACAAAAATTACATAAGATAAATACAGAATCCGAGTAAAGTTTTCATGGAGATCATTTAATTATGTAATTATAAATCCCATCGCTAACATAGCAATACAGCGCTACGTGTGCAGCTGTCATTGAGTAAGTAAGTAGACTAGATGGACGCACGCTCTCGAGCGTATAAAATAAAATGCAATTTTTTTCATTCATAATATAGTGAGCTGAATTCCCTGGCTGAATCCACTGGCATCAATAGAAAGAGCCAAACAGACTCTACCGCGCCTGTTGAGAATTGTATTTCCAAATTAGAAATATCTTCATTCTCCAAAATTCATACGTGGTTCCGAATCAGGGCTGAAAAAACTAAGGTTTTTATCAGGGAGTCTGTAAGCTTAGGTCTTTAAAACATCAGAAAAGCCCAAGCTTTGAAAAGTCACATTTCGAACTCTGTGATCTCTGATTGCCCGGCCGGTAAACCTGGATTTGACCTGGATGTTGACTGATTTTTAGGGCTGCGCCGAGTAACTCGAGTAACGCGAGTACTCGACTCAAAATTGGAGTCGAGTAGTTTTTTTGTAGTCGAGTACTCGCATAGAATAACTAAATAAAGAATAGAATAGATACATAAAGAATAACCAAAGAATTTCATTAAAATTTGGCCTACCGTTATTTGTTACAAATAATTATTAATCAGTCTTATTTAGGTTATTCTTATTCGTTATGCCCCAGTTAGTTCAGATCTTGCCCACAGTGGGCCAAGTCTAGTATGGACCTCACATTTTTTCCAGTACCGGTAAAATAGTTTATGTTCTGTAAATTCTGTTATACTACACGTGAATACGCTTGAATATCTGAAGAAATTGATATGTAACTGTATCTAGTGTTCTGCTTTGGTTAAATGAGGGCCATGAGGGCTGAGGCAAATAATAAGCATTATGTGACGTGTAACGTTTGCAAATCATGTATTTCCGGTTTTTACGCGAGTACTCGAGTACTCGCTAAGCTACTCGACTCCTACTCGACTCCTAAACTACTCGGTTAGCGCAGCCCTACGCGCAGTGATTTTGAATTGGTGTGCCATCGGCTGATGCTTCTGTGCATGAGTGGCGCTATGGAAGTTTAAAAGTAGATTGAATTAGATATGATCACTCGATTCTTGTATTTTATGCTCATACCAAACTTGACCTATAGCCGCTCTTTGGTGATTCTTTAGCCTATCAGTCATCTTTAGCCTATCAGTCAGTAGACTAGAAGGCAATTTTAAAATGTGCAATGTGACCTATAGAACTTGTTCCAATGAAATTCCAAATATGGCGCTATAAAAATGTTGAAAGTTAAGAAAGGATGCCGGGGGCGTTAATGGGAGATTTTAGTTACAAATAATTAAGACATTGATCCTCAGAATATTCTGTGAAGGTGATTTGCCGAATCTAATTTCTGAATTTTATGCGATTAATTTAGAAGCTCATTTAGGAAAATTTAGCAGACGATCATTGTGACGAACGCTGTACTGTCGATGATAGGCATTAGTGTATATGTTTTGCATGCTTGTGACTTGGATGAATATAGCTGGGATGCACTAATTACCATCCATCGCTATTGATGATAGTGAATACCCGACCAGCGGATGTCTCCACGGTAGAGTTAAGGTTGCATGTTACGTCACAAAAAGCAGTTAAGCTACAGACTACAGTTTAGCTGTTCGTATAGTATTTGAATGAAAGCGTTTAATTGGCTTTCTCTGTTATAAATTGATGCACACAAAGTAGAACATACGTCTTTATTTTGAGAAGATGAGATTACAATTTCTAATTTAGGCATTGAAACTTTTGTTATATGGCAAAATTTGTGGTCGTACACATCAATATTAGTAGAACACATCAATATTTTTTAGAGATTCAAGCTTAATTTCTGTGGCGATAGGGTTCCCCGCGCGAGAAGTCTCCACCGCCGAAGCCGCGCAAATTTGCTCACTTAGTGAAAAAAACCATTGAACATGCACAGAAGCATTACTCACAATTGCCTGGTCATAAGTGTTGGCATACATAAGACTGTTTCCCTGACTGAAAACTGTAGGATGACTGCCTTTTCATCGATAATTTAGCTTTGTTTATGACCAATCTTAATCTGTTCATTACTGAAGTTCATTTATCGCAAGGTGATTGTGAATGATACTTTTGCACTTGTCCATTATTATTATTATTATTATTATTATTATTATTATTATTATTATGAACATTTATAAAGCGCAAGTTCGCAGTGCAGCAAATGTGCTAATGTCAGTCAGTGTTGGCTATTGAACAAGAGAGTCTTCAACTTCTTTCTGAATAAAAGTAATGACAGCTCAGAGCAAGCGGTGCACAGTGGTGTGAGGAGGGAGTTTGTGTGATACTTTTGGCACATGTGCAATGGCTTCTCACAAGGTGAACAAATTGCGAACACTTTGGCTGGCAAGGCTACTCACTAGGGGAGAATTGTTCTCTGTGTAGTTATCGAGGCTGCACACTATGGCAGGAATGATAACTTAGGTTGTTAGTGGTCAACCGGTTAACTGGTCCTAAGAGCATGATTCGGTCCTTTTAACCTTGACCGGTTAACCGTAACTTCAATAAATGATACTAACTCGAGCGCTGGCAACATCAAAGCTTTTCGATGTAGGCAGCGCAAGACGCTAGCCAGTGTAGAGTTACTAGAGTCATAGACCTACTTCTAGGCTAGTTGTTGGTAAGACACCTTGCTACTGCTAACGGCCGGTTAGCCAGTTTTTATTTGAACGGTTAACTGGTCCTTTAATACCAGTGGTTTTAATAACCTTAATGGTAACCCAGAACACAGTTACATGGCTTTATTGTGCAATTTATCTCTTCTCAATATCATTGGTTATGTTAGAAAACAAGGAGTTTTAACAGAACCTGTAACATGTTTAAGCTTTTCCAGTTTGTCATAAGAGTATTGCCATTTGTCAAAGTTCAGGTGACATGACAGTGCCACTTTGAAACCCTCAAAGTGATGATTGATGCAAAAATTTAAGTGCAAATTCAGTCTATAAATGCACTCTTTAAAACTGTTATCTTGTTTTGGTTTCAGTTTATATAAAGAAAGATTTCATTACTCTACAGGACGTTCATGGATTCATTCCAGTCGTTATGAATGTTTTGATTTCGACAAAACCAAATTTCTGCTATGCTACAGACTACTGCCATTGCTATAGTGCTTGGTTTCTGGTCAATCCTTTATCTCCTAGATTCATTTCTTAAGGTATAAAACAAACCATTGTGATATTGCATATTATATTGTTACATTATCATTGGCTTCTTGTAGCACCACTCTTGCCACTTCAATGGCATTGTCGCCATTATCATCAGCACCACTGCTGCCATAATTATCGTCGCCTCCATAATCCGTGACTGCCCCAGCCGCTGTTGCTATCGACACATCTCCCATCATGTTAAACATATCTGGTATTTCAATCTTGAATGTACTTAACCCTTGGGTCAGGTGCATTTCAGATTCAAGATGTACTTAACCCTTGGGTTAGGTGCATTTAAGATTCAAGATACATAGGATTGCATCCGATAACCCCTCACTACTCTTCATGAAATGCTTGAAAGCAGGCCTTTTTTATATTTGTGATAATAGTGGAAGCACTTATGAGTGAAGAGGTGCTATAGAATGCTTTGTTGCATTAAGTAATGTCTGTCATTTATTTACATTTTCAATCCTTTTATCATTTCTGCATACTTTTACTTTCTTGTTTGTGCTGAAATCGTATTTCAGACGCATCAGAGGCTTTCTGTTCCATACTTTCGCATTCTTCATTCCACCGGGCTTTCAGTTTGCGTTGCGCAGTTGCGTTGGTATACGACTTACTTTAATCGCAGCTTCATTCGATTTGGCTCATCGCGAGCGCAGCTGCTGAAAACATGGTTTACGCTAGGCATAATATTTGGTGTAATTGCGATGGTCGTTTCAATGTTGCTTCTGCTGATGGTCATCATCAATACTCTTATGCAGCAACCAGTGGAACAGCAAGTTTTAACACCAGTGGTAAACAAAATTGTCAATGAATTTCAGTTTTAGGATGGCTGTGTGAGTGTGTGTTTGTTCCGTAGTTTGGTTCATAAGTGAATATATTATTGATGTTTGAATGTTGCCGTGTTATCGTATCAAGAAATGTTCAATTTAAACTTTCAAAATGGGTAAAATTTCGAATGAAGATAAGATTCAAATTCAGACATTGTGGGAGCTTGGCTTTGGATACCAAACAATTTTTGCAAAATATCCTGAAAAGGGATTAAACCTTTCTTCGGTGAAAGATATTTGCAAACGGGCCAATGATCGTGGATCTGCAACCAATCGAAAACTTTTCTTTTTATGTAGAATTCTGTGAATTTAAAAACATTTTAAAAATTTGCGTTCGATTTAAACTTTACTACTACTATTACTACTACTACTACTACTACTACTACTACTACTACTACTACCGATACTACTATTAGCATTGACATGAAACCAAATTTACGTGAAGCTAGATATTTAGGCCTGTCAAGCTGCGGCTGAGTAGTAAAAATCAAAGTTTGACTTTGATATTTCACAATATGGCCATCTTGCATGCAAATGAGATGAAAATAAGCAGAAAGGTGGGGAAATATGTGCTGTACATGTGTGGAAATTTTGATAGAAATATATTTAGGAATTTTTAAGAAATCATAGTTGTTCTGCTGGGGGTTTTTCAGAAACACCCTGTAGAGCAGGCCAAGTGAGGTTTTCAATGGTTAATCATTATTAGTACTTTAACATATGAATTGCCAATTGAAATTGTTTTCTATGTGATAAAAACAACTCCCTTTTATTTACAAATTGAGATTGTATATTTAGATGCCTGGAGTGAATCTACCAATGAACCAGATAGTATACTATTTGCTGACCTTGCTTGTTTGTGCTGTCTTTCACGAATTGGGTCATGCAATTGCAGCGATATGGTTAGTGCTTGCCTTTAATATGCACACACATTGGATATCATATTGCACTGTAGTTTCAAACGAATGAATCAGGTTTACAGATTTATTAATTTGCCGCATTAAGCTTTGTAATTTGCCAACTTTTTCTGGTTCCTGACTGTGGAGTCTAATTTTTATCATAAGCTGATCACTTTGTTATAGTTGCAATAGCCTTCTTTAAAAGCAAAATGTTGTGATGACCAAAATATTACGATATTGGTTCTTTAATTTTTGTGATCCCAGCCTAGGCACTTTACTTGAGTTTGCAAGAGTTCCTTTGTAAAGCTTATTCTACACGTATTTATTGATTTGCTATTTGAAATGAACCTGACGTCTGTATTAGTGAAGAGGTTCATGTTAACGGATTTGGAATCTTCATCCTGGCTCTTTACCCGGGCGCGTTCGTCGATTTGTCAACGGAACATCTCCAGGTCATTCCTCCAATTCGCCAGATGCGCATCTACTGCGCCGGGGTTTGGCACAATTTCGTCATCGTTATTCTTGCAATTATGGTGCTTCTTTTTCTTCCGCTGTTCTTACTGCCGTTCTACTACTCTGGCCATGCGGTCGCGATTACAGACATCGTTGAGGTGAGTTGTGTTTCTATTTTGAAATAAATCCTATTAGAGTAACTTGTGGAAGCCTTGGAATAGCAAGAACATAGTTATACAAACAATTATTTAGATGGCAGTTCTGCAGTGTAGAGTTGTATGTGATGTTTGGTTTATCATGGCACTGGAATTGTTTAGCCATTGCCTTCATGCTGGTTCAGGATACCCTCCCCACCACGGGCCACCAGAGATGGAATTTTTTTGTTTTTAACTATCTGACTCAGCTACCGATTGTATTTATTACTTCTTTTTGAACTGAACGCTGAATGTCCTTAATTCATTCTCTTTTTGATGAATAAATTGATGGAGTTTGCCAGAGTGTTGAATTTTTTGACGAAATGAGAGAGTTTATACCAGAATACAATTGAAAAATCGTAAGTAGTGGCTTGATGTTTTTATCATGAAATATGAACATTATTTCTTGCCAAATAAATTAACATTAGTAGTTAAATCCAGGGCTGCATTATCCATTAGGCACAGTAGGCACTGTGCCTAGTACCTACAGTCTTCAGAGGCCTACGAAAGCCAGAAAATAAAGTATTGAAGACACAAACATAGTACTTTACCTAAAAAATATGTCAGAAATTGCAGATAGAAGTTTAATAACATTTGTAGCCAGTGTCATGTTGAGTCTGAAGTCTTAATGAGCAAAAAAACGTCCTCCCCGGGACCACGTTGTCTTGATGAGCAAAAAACTTTCTCACGTGTCAGACTTTTCTCATGTGGCTATAAAACTCAACATATGATTCAAAAGTAAAAGTTAATTGAACATTTATTCCGAGATAATCGTAGAATATATTTTTGTTTAATGAATTAGATGTTATCTCTTTTAATATCACATGTATTCACTTGTTATATGCTACACTGACTTATACTACTTTACCAATTCTAATTGCTGTCATATAACTTGTGCCCTTGATGAGAGTAGCAAAGAATTCAATTCATTTCATACATAGGCAGTGTAGAATCAACAGTTATGTTGCTATTCTGTTTAATTTTTTAATCAACCTTGCACAACTGAGCAAAATATTATGTAAAAATAATGGCTTGATCAAATTTTTAATGACATCTTTGAGTGATCTTCACATGAGGTGTTGCTTTAATTTTTCGTTTTGTTCTTAAGTTCTCTGCCCAATAGCAGGTCCTGGTTTCCATTGGCGCCATCCTTCTCTGTCAGCAGCTTGGGTCTTTAATCCTTTATATACGTCTTTAGTCTTAGTCAGCATCCAGTGCAGTAGTGATGTACGTGATCTTCCTCTGGTAATTATATTTCCTCCCATATCTCCCTCCAGTGTTGTTCTGAATAATGAGTCTCCTCTTGGAATATGCCCAATCCAGTTCTTTTGCCTCTGTTTTATTGCTTGTATTATTGTCTTTTCCTCCTTTACAATATCTAGGACCTCTTTATTGGATATATGCTGTGTTCATTTTGTTACATTGGTTATATGTATATGGTTTTAATATTTTCTGTCAGAATTCACCTGTTTCTGGCCCAAAAGGACTCGCTCAAGGTGATATTGTCACAGGCATAGATACCTGCCGAGTCTCAAACATCAACGATTGGGTGCATTGTATAAACCTGAGCAGAGAGGAAGATATTATTGGATTCTGTATTCCATTAAGCAATATTGACCTGACGGACATGACAATTCCAGGTTATCAGATAAGCTGCAGCATTGATTAGGTTTAAACCTGTACACTGTGTTGCTGTTGTCTTATCTGCGACTTCAGCTGTTAATTTTGTTTTGTTTAAGTACATCTCTGGTCAATATTCTTTGACACATTGAGAAATATATAGATGCACTGAATTTTGATTCTCAAACCAGTTCCAATCTGAATGCTGGCCTATATTCATTTTTCAGATATGGCTTGGCACTGAATTTATGAAATTTGTATCGTCAGCAAAATATAAGAATTTGAGAAGGCTCAAGAAAATTTGTCCAGAAACACCATTTACTGGTCATTTGCTCATAAATGCACACGTCATTTTGGCTAAAATGTTAGACATCTTTTGACTGTGCTACCAGTATTTTTGTTATTATTGAATATATTTTAATTCTTTTCAGCATATGTTACAATTACTGGCAACATTGAATGCTGTCCTAATACAACTAATACACACATTTGCTTTGGTTACACCAGTGTCACAAACTCCTCACTTGTAAGTGAAATTTCAGTAGATTTTGTATTTGTTGTAAATCCTCTGAGAAACATTAAAAATTGTTTTCCACTAATTTTTTCTTTTTCCAATTTGCAAAGATAACTTTTTATTCATGTGTGCATTGATGCAAATATTTCATTAGAATACTCAATTTTCCATCTTTTGCCAATCAGTTGATTTTAGAAACCCGATTCTGATCGCATAGCTTATTGCCCTGTATTTGCAGACATAGCCTTTCTTGCTCCAGGTAAGAATTAAATTCTAAGTAAAAATTTCGTTTTCAATGTTATTCATTCTGGGAGTTTTTTCCCATTGCTAGTTGCACTCATGTCTGCCGGCTCGCTCAACATCCGAGCGACAGCACTGTAACACTGTAGACGACTGTAACAATTCGAAATCGTTGACGGCGTGTGTTAAGCCGTCGCTGGACAACAGCACCAGGCTATTAAGGGTTGTTCTTCAGGGCAGACAACCTGTCCTGTTTCTTGGTCATCCTCTCGACCTTTTCTATTCAGGTACTCGACTTCAAACCCTTGTATCTAAAATTTTGTTCCCTATATGTAGATTTTTATTTTATATTTTGTATTGTAAGATTTCATGAAGAAATTTGATATTTTTGTACATTGTTTTCAAGTACCGGTATATAAGCTTGACACCATCATTGCTATAATTATTGTATGTTTGAGCTTGCCTTTGAAATCTTTCATAAGGCTGACATGAAACATGTTTGTTTCATGCCAGCCTTGTGAAAGATTTCACACTAAAGTAGTTAACAATACCAATACATAGCTTGTTTAATATTTTAGCTTCTATTGGTTAATTTTGCAATAAGCATTTTTAATCTACCTTGATTATTACTTGCAGTTTTTTTTTAAATTTAAATTTCAGTTTCTTTGAGCAACTATGTCCCATATTGGTCGTATATTCCACTCAATCTGCCGTACATTTTGGAGACTTTCTGCAAGTATCCTTTTAAAATTTTGTACTCAAATGCTTTGGTATTCAAGTCTGTCTTTTTCGTTTATAATCAAATTTTATATGAGCTACGTAAAGCAAATGGTGTCCCTGTGTGACTGTACTTTATCTTGAAAATATAATTACTGTTTAAATGGACATCTTAACATTAAGGGTTCCCAGAAGACACAGTAAAGTTGGTGTTAGAACTAGATCTGAATGGATTCTAAAAATTGGATTAGTATATTCGCAAGATGTTGAATCCGGTTTTTGAGATTTGTTCTTTTAGGCTTTCTTATCTACGTGTTTAATTTATCGATTACAGTACATTGGCTCATTCACTAGTTACTAAGGGAGTTGCTCATTTGTAAATTGTAAAATAGAAAAGGCAGATTTACATTGTAATAATTGCAGAACAATTTAGTTTTACAGATTTAGTAACTGCTTGCATATATCAGCATCGTAATCACAATAACAAAGTATCTCTTGGAGATTGTATTGTATTGTATCTCTTGGAGAGCGAAAGTTTCTGCAAGTTATTGTAACAGTTATATTGAGTATTGATACAATAAAGACTGGATTTTCCCCTAAATTAACAAACCTAGATATCTTATATCATTATCTGGAGCTTTGGCTATTCTGAATGTCGTTCCCTGTTACGCTCTCGATGGCCAGTGGATTCTCTCAGCACTCATAGAACTGACACTCAAGTCCGTCATCAAAACTCACGAGAAACGAACACTTTTATACACTGTCGTGCTTTCATACGGCACGCTTCTGCTCGGCGCAAACATAATCATTGCACTTTGGGTGTTGTTCATAAGATAGCAGAAGTGGAAATAGCTGTGAACCTTTTCACCATTACGTGTTTGCCCTGTATTGGGTCAAATCATGATCAAGCATGAAGCAAAGCAGAAGATTGTCTCAAAATACAGTAGAACCTCGTTATATCGAACTTGCCTATATCGAAATCACGTTTATATCGAAGTTTGAGCGCCGGTCCCGCCAAAACAGTGTTAATGATACAGGAATCGGATATATCGAACCTCGGATATATCAAAGTATTTATCACGGTCCCTTGAACTTCGATATAACGAGGTTCTAAAATACATGAAGTTTGTCATTTGCTGGATGTTGATCATGTTTTACGAAGACAAAATCAGGTAGATCAGAGAAAGTTGAAGATTTCAGTCATCAATGAATACTACTGATGCAGTTCTGGAACTTTTGAAAGTGAGACTGTTCAGTCGGACTCTTGGGAAAAACTTTGTTATTGTGAATGGCTTATGAAGCTAAATATTTCTTGCAAGTTATTCTGTATGATTTTACATAGTAAAAATCAGTAGGTGATAAAAAGGCATAGTTGTTTTCATGATGGAAGTTTTACTAGTTTTGTGTTCTTCACTTTTGGCAAAACAAAGGGTCATTCCATGTCAAGTGAACCAATATTTAAATAACATTCAGAGTCACCATCTCAAAATTTGACATTTTGCCCAATTATTGGGGTATGTGCTGTATGACATACTTTAGCACATGTTATTCTCCATAACGAAGTGTTTTTAGTCATAGTCAAATTTCTGCAACACCACTTTCAGATGCCAATAGATGAACCACCACGTGAAGATGAACTAAAATGTGGGTTTCATGTCTAAATTAAGACACTCATTGTCAAGCAGCAGTTTTTAGTATTGTTTAGTGACTACAGAAGAGTTGAAATTATCAGAACATCTCATAAGGGGCTGTCCATTAATTATGTCAACAATTTAGGGGGGAGGGGGTTCAAAAAATGTTTGACAGTTGTTGACAGGGGAGGGGTCAAGAGAAGTTGACATCAACAATTTCACTTTTTACAAATACCGGTAATCAAAAAATAGGAAACTTTATGGAATACTACTTGTTACAATGGAAAAAGCATGACAAAAAGGTCATCGCCACCACATTTTTACACTCGATGGGCAAAAAAGGGAAAAAATGGTCATGACCGCAAAAAATAATAACCTCGTTATTGGGACCTGTCATTGATCTTGGAGGGGGGGTCAAAAGTTTCTGACATAATTATAGGGGGTAACTGAAAGTTGACAGTTGTTGACAAGCAGGGGTCAAAAATTGTTGATATAATTAATGGACAGCCCCTAAGGTAGCATTACAATGATATTCAACAGAAAGTTTCAAGCTGATATCTTAAACAGTTCTTGAAATATGGCACTTTAAGCTGGTGAACTGCGCCAAGCTTTACGGCAGTGCTATAGACATTTTGTTTTACTTACTTAAAAGTGAAAGTTATTCACATTTCATAACACACCACTGGTATTGAGGTGGCTCCATCTCCATAGTTAACCCATTAACTGGGGACCCCGGATATATCTGTCCATTTTACATTGAGTTACAGTTAAATACCCAGTTAAGGGGTGAAATAAACACACAGCATGGCCTATTTTTTGTATGAAAGTGAATTTTAATACCCTGTACAGAATCTGCCAGTACAAAATGTAGTGAGATAAGGTTTGTCTGTACACAATCACTATAAATGCAATCGTTCAGAACCAATTAAAACCAGTATCTTTAATTGCCAGCTTGCAAGTCATGTACTGTATAAGCTTTACCCATCTCTATAAAATGCATAAAGCATAACATACACATGTGTAAATTTTATGTATGAGATTACTATTTTATTTTATGCATATGTATTATGCATTTCTTACATGAGAATATTACATTATTACAATCATATACTCTTGATTATTGGAAGGTAGTGAAACGGAATGCTTTGGGATTGTCAGTTGATTTTTAAATGAATTTTCACCCATAAAATAAAGGTAAAGGAGGCCATGGACTCTGCATCTGTCAGAAAACCGGATGGTTTGAGCCTTCAGTTTTTCATGGCAACGGCTGGCACAAGGGTTGTTTCAGCCTTTCCCTCACTGCCTTTCTTTCCACCGAGTTAACACCTGATGTACTTGTTCACAGCTGGGACGCTGTGGGCAGAAAGAACCGAAAATTTCTGTCACAGCCGGGACTGAACCACTGGCTTTAAGGTTGGCAGACCAGTGCTAACCACTAATCCATCCATCATGAACACATAAATGCTTTGTACTGTAGTAAATTTCAATTTCTAAGGAAATGCCTTAAAAAAGGGTTTAGTCATAATTCATTGACACTTCTCAAAACCTTTACAGTATATGGTGCAAAAGTGAAGATCATAATTAACAGTGGTTTTCTCATCCTAAAACCAAAAAAGTTATGTAATATATTAATGTCAATTCAGTCAACACATTTTCAAAACTTCAACTATGACAGAATAGAAGATAACCAATAATTTGAAACAATCTTTAATGACTGGTAATTGTTCACATCATTTGAAATGGTTAGTCTTTAGTATATATATATATATATATATATATATATATATATATGTATATATATATAATTATATATATATTTCTCCTCAGACCTCATATATATATAGTATTCTCAGACCTGATTATGTTTATTATATATATATATATATATATATATATATATATACATAATCAGGTCTGAGGAGATGAAAGTGTATACAACTATATATACAGTATTCAACACACACACACACACTAAATATATATATATATATATATTATATATATACAGGCATGAGCTGGAGAGAATTTTTCGGCCCCAGTGCAAAGAATAGTTGTGGGCCCTGACCTGACAAGTGTGAAAAAATTGATGACCTTTTTTTGCTTGTCGGTCTTTTTCAAAGCAAATTCTGGGTCTTTAGCACATACAAGTGTGAAAAAGTTGAAAAATTTTTGATGATTTTTTTGCTTGTCAGCAGTCTTTATGGCGTTAATTGTTAATACATCATCATTACCGGACCCGGGCCCTTTGAGCTCCATGGGCCCCAGAACAATGTACAGGCTGCACCCCTCTCCTCAGGCTTGTATATATATATATATATATATATATATATATATAATTATATATATATATACACACACACACACACACATATACATACTGTTTAACATTGTTACATGAATTGAGCAAATTCTTGAATAAAGTGATGGTATCCTGGTTTAGCAGTATGAACTTTGTAATATGGCACACAAGAAATTGTCAATTTTTAATAATAATAACTAATTAACTGAACATTAAGCTGATGTTTCATATTCTCACCAGGGGAAGCTGCTTCAAATGAAAACTTTCATTCAGAAGTTTATGATTATTTTCACACAAGTAATGCATTCAATGTTTTGTTTATATTGAAGAGAAATCGACCACTGGTCGGAAGCTAGACAACAGATGCCGACTGGTAAAGCAGTCTGGCCATAGCAAGTGTTTAGTTTGTCAATTTGTAGTCTCTCCATTAGTTGCGGACAACTTCCACTGGAGGTAAAAGTTTGTGCCTGTGTAGTTCAACCACATTGCTTTTTGGAAAAATCAAGCTTGGTTTTAACAAACGTAACAAAACCTCTGGTAAAATGGGCACAGTGTACAGTTCGTTGATGCATAATTTGAAATTTATGGTGCAGTCCCTTTAACCTCTGGAAGGTGGAATGACAAAAAGCGCTGTTGTAAATGTCTGTTAGCCAATGCAGTGCATCACGAGCATCGTTAAACATTAGTACAGTACTGTATTTATTCCCAGCACCTTGTAATGGTCAATTTACTGCAGTAGTGAATTGCCTGATATACGCAGTGGTGAATACCAGTAGATATTAGTGCTGTAACGGTTAACCGAAAAGAAACCGCAATTTTTCGGTCAAAACCGCAGTTTTGACCATGCAAATTTTGATGGTTATTTTTCATAGAGAACAGCAGATACAATGCATGATTATGCACGACTTTAAGTCACCTTCTCTTCTCAGTTAATGCAATTGACAATAATTGCTACATAAAAGTAAATCTACATAAAATTTACATCACTTTCTCATAGGCAATGCTGCTGACTCATCATAGACATGACACAAAAATGACGCTTTCTCTATTTTTAACGCTTAAAAGCTATGCATTCTAGTCATGTTCAAAAAACCAAACCGAAATCGCAGTTTTTCGGTTAAAACTGAACTGAAACCAACCAAAATTGCACGAGGTGAAACCTTAACAGCTCTAGTAGATATTTTTTCTACAACTGGGCAGTGATGCCTGGCTGGAAATCACGCGACCTCAGTGATGCCTGGCCTTATGCCCAGATGTAACTAGGGTAATCTAGCAGCAGCAAATACATTTCCATGTTGCAGTCAAGGGGTTAAAACAGACTTGGTTATTAGTACTTATTACCGATTTTGGAAATAATAGACAATACATGAAAATAAATTAACAAGTAAGAATAAAAGCATGCAGCTGTTTTTACGTATAAGGCAAGTATAAAGGAATTTTCACAAATCTATCATCCCAAATTATTTAACAGTATACAATTAAAATGAACTAGTTTTCGTCTTCTTTAACTTAGAAATCAGTTGTTTGCTGTCAAGATCTGCTTTGGATGATGGTAAACCTGGTCTCATCGAAAAGCCTTTCATCCAAACGAAGAATTCATCATAACCATCTTGAATTCCAGCAAATACAGACTGGCGAGTCCTGTGCAATATCAAAAATGCACCAGCATCACTGAATGCCAACAGGGATGCCTCAGATGTAAAGTTGTAAGGGTCATTCCTCATATTTGGTTGATGGTAAACCTGGTTTCTTAGCTTATGATGCCAAATGAAGATATTGCAGAAGTTTCAGCCTCATATCTTCACTTGTTTAGCAATTAACACTTTAAACTACGGTACTGTGCCCACTTTTTCACTTTCTATCTGCAATTTCTCATTATGATTTTTTTCTGGAAAGCTATACCCTAAATTGTTGTGATAGTGACTAGTTACCAATCTGAAGACGTCATTGGACGCAACAAGTCACCTGCAAAAGACGTTAAAGAATTCTGTGCCTCACCTTAGGGTAATTTCTCTCACATCTGCAGATGCCTTGAATTCCGTGTGCATCATTTGAGCCGATTGGCAGAAACTATGCTCCGATGACGTCATTGGACGCAACAAGTCACCTGCAAAAGACGTTAAAGGATGGCTTACGTAATATAACCCGTCATGATTTTCAGGCATAGATTGACATAAAAAGATACAATATTCAGATTTCTTACGTAGATTTTGCATTTGTCTGATGATCAAATTATTGCTCACCTATACTCAGACAAAAAAGTTAATACCTACAAGCAGGGTGCGATTTGTGACCTGGAGCAGTGGGGGAATATGTCGAGCTTTGTGGGGGTAGTAGTTGTTGGGGAAGTGTAGCAGTGGGGATGTAGTGGTGGGGATGTAGCAGTAGGGGATGCAGTTGGGCAGTGGGGGGGAGGGGTCCCCTTCCCCTACAAATCGCGCCCTGCCTACAAGAATACACAATGCAAAGAGTGCTCTTCTCAATTTCAGAGCTCGATATAAACACAATAAGATAACAAACCGTTCAAACTTCCAGTTAAACTGTTGAACGTCAGATAACGAAAATCAGACGAAACCCGCTAAAACAAAAACAGATTCAAACTCAGAAAACAAATTAATGTCAAAATTTCTAATAAAGAAATATCACAAGCATACAAAATGGTGTCTCATAAATTTAAAAGGCACGATTTTAGCAAATTCCAGAGATATCAATGTCAAATCATTAGTCATATTTACAATAATCTACTGAACATACATGCTCCGATCTCTCGATTCCTTCGCTGTTCCTCGAATCAACGCCTCAATTTCAGACATACCCATTAATACATGCTTCCACTGGAACAGAATTGAAATTAAAATACATACATTAAAAAAAATTTGATAAGTAAATCCATATATTTGATGCATGTGATGTCAAATAAAAGAATTAAAAATACCAGATATGATGACATTAACAAAACGAAATGTCAGTAAAATACTTTTAAGACAGATCAGTGTGGTATTTGTGTGGGGGAGGGGAAGGGGAGGGAATTTCTGGTCACTGCTATGTGGTGCCAATAGTTTATTTAACCAACTTATTTAGCATAATGAAGCAAATCTCCTCCCTGACTGGTCTTACTCTCATATACCCCACCCCCTCAACAGGATTAGTAGTTATTTTCACTATATAGCATTGCCTGCTATTAGGTTCAGACCAGGTAATGTCAGTTTATCATCATCATCATCATCACACTCCATAGTCCATAAGGACCGTCGGAGCCAACGGTGTAAGAGTGTCGCCATGGCCCTTTCCTTTCTTTGGCCATGTGTATCGTGATTTTGGGTGGTGTCAAGTCCAGTCCATTCAAGAATGTCATCGATCCATCTTCTCTTTGGTCTTCCTCTTTTTCTCATACCATTAGACCTGCCCATCATCACTGTCTTTATTATTCTGTCATCCTCATTCTGCAGATGTGTCCAAATATCGATAATTTTCTTTCTTTGATCTTCTCCACAACAGTCTTTGTTCGTCCCAGGTCTTTTTGAATAGTATCATTTTTGATCATATCTTTATAACTTATTTTCAGCATTTTCCTATAACATTTCATTTCAAATGCGTTCAGTTTTAATCTGTCTTGTTTCTTCATGGTCCATGTCTCACATGCATACAGTAGGGTAGATATCACGCGATGTGTCCATAATTCGCAATTTAATGTCTGTGCAAATGTTTTTACTTTTCCAGATCATGTTCAAATTGGCAAAAGTACTGCTTGCAATTCCAATCCGTCTTCTTATCTCCTTGCTGCAGTCATTATCTTCGGTTATTAGACTTCCTAAGTAAATAAACTGATCAACACATTCCAACTTTTCACCATCAACATGTATTTGAACTCCTTTGTTGTTTCCCATCACCATCACTTTTGTTTTGCTTCTGTTAATAAGTAATCCATATTCTTTGCTGGTTTGGTATACCTCTGTGAGTTGCTTCTGCAGGTCTTCCTCACTCTCAGCCATTAGATCAATGTCATCAGCAAATCGTAGGTCTTTGATTTGCTGTCCCTGAATCATTACACCTCCTTGTGTTTTGGCCTCCATTTTTTCCATAATGATTTCTAAGATGGCAATGAATAACAAAGGTGAAATCGGGTCTCCTTGTCGACTGCCAATAGTTGCTTTCACCCATTCACTCAGTCCTTGTTTTGTTTTTACCGCCATTTCTGACATATCATATAAACTTCTTATGGTTCTAATAAGTTTTTCTGGTGTTCCTAAACATGCCAGTGATCCCCACAGACCTTCATGCCATATCGAATCAAATGCCTTTTTAAAATCGATGAAGCAATGATACAGACTCTTTGATTTGCCTAACGTTTCTTCAGCTATCAATCTAATGGTTAGTATCTGTTGGATTGTACTACGATCTTTCCTGAAACCTCCCTGTTCTTCGCTCAAATTCTCATCGATTGCACCTCTTAACCTCTCCTGTATGATATTTAACATTATTTTGCACAGGTGGGGGATGAGGGCTATTGTTCTATAATTTTCACATTTTGTTAATGGCTTCTTTATGTCAGTTTATAGTAACCCATAAATCTAAAGTAACACAGTCTTCCTGCGTTATCTCGCCCCTTGTTTTCTCGCCAAACTCGCTTCTCGCCAACGAAAGGCCCAGAACAGATTTCCTCCCATGTAATTTCCCTCTTTATGTCGCCCCCGTTTATCGCCTTTGCCATGCCTGAAATGAGACAAATGTGTTTCCACCTGTGCAATCTCCCTCTGCTCGTTCACCAATGGATATGACTAAATGGAGGAAATCTGTTCGTACTGCCTTATGCTGGCGTGGTCGAGTGATGCCAGTTCCGCAGATAGTCAATTGCCCGTAACTAATGAGCGGTGGGGGGCTCACATACGATGGAAAGGGCAAGAGACAGTAGAGAGAGATAAAGAGAGACAGATGAAGAGAGGGAGAGAAAGAGAGGTCCCATCTGTGCAATTGATTAACGGTCGGCTCTAATAGAAGCTCACCTCAGATAGAAAGGGCAAGAAAGAGGAGAGGAAAGAGATAAAGAGAGACAGAGACAAAGGGAGGGAGAGAAAGAGAGGCACAATCTGTCTGTTGGCTCTAATGGGGACTCACATAAGAGAGAACAGGCAGGGGAGGGGAGGGGAGGGAGAGGGAAAGAGATGAAAAGATTACGGTACTCGATTGACTTGCCCTCGTTATGTCGCCATCCCTGCTCCTCGCCAAAATAGAACCCTGGACCGATATGGGCGAGATAACGCGGCAATACTCTATTTATATTTAAGGCAACAGCCAAAAGCTCGATTTCCCTGTCATCATAGTAAATTTAATTAGAAATTGAACAAATCACTTCCAGAAAACCAATAAAATATAAATCAAAGGTATGAAAATAGGAAAGAAAGGCAGAAACCCAAAAAGGCCACAAAATAATGCAGTACACTTGTCTCAATTTATGCAAAGGATCTGTAGAATAGGATACAATGCGTAAAGTAAACAAAAATCTCACGATTTTCTTCAGAGCGGTAACGTCAGACAAGGATCCTTTTTCCATCAACAGGACACAAACTGAATCCGAACTTCCCTGAACGAACATTTCCATCTCGCACAGATCAGAATCTGTCTGCAAATTAACTGCAACTTCATTTCCTAACTCACAATTTTTCACCAAAATTTGATCACAACTACTACTACTACTACTGCCATCAGTTTCACTTGAACTTTCATTGCTATGTTGAGGACGACTACCAGCCGCAAAGGATGTACTGTCTGGTGAAGCAAGTCCATTTGAAGTTGAATACTTTGCAGTTGTTTTACTAGAACTCATTTGCTCGTCAGAATGATGGCAATGCTCGGCAGATGGTGACGAATTTTCTTTAACTTTAATGAAGAGAAAGGTGGAAGCGGATTTAACGCCTTCAATGATTCAACTTCAGCTGAAGAAAGATACACTTTGAAGATACGGACACCTTGAAGTTCAAGATCTGGAAGAAAAACGATACCAGATAAATACTATTTGCATACAGAATTGACATTGTAATATTTCAATGTCAGAATAACAAAGAAATTTTTGTATAATGACAACACGTTTTACTACAAAAGCCACTAAATGACATAACTACAAATACATAACTAATAATACAGATATTAGACTAGAAGATAAGAAGAAGTCAGTACTTGCCACTTCTATTATAATTATTATTATTATTATTATTGGCATTTCTAGAGCGCAAGTTCACAGTGCAGCAAATGCACTAATTTTGAAAGATACCAGTTATCGGTAATTGATGTATGGAACTAGTAAATTTAATTTATAAATAAATTAAACAGTAATGCTTTCATTTGGTGAAGTTTGCTCTCTTTATAGAAATCTTTATTTGCAAACACAGATAACATAAGATAAACATCACTTTTAACTAACAATTACACATTCTGTTATTATACAATTGACAAAATAAAGTAGTTTCCTAGAGAACCGAAGTGTAAAAAAGTGCTGACGATTCATAACGATATCATGTATTGGATTCAATCCAAGCATTTCACGAATACAGTCAATTGCTACTTTATCATAAGCATAAAAGATATTGCATACAGCTTGCTGTACTAATTGATCCAAATTATTTAAAGTGCTCTCGTTCGGATAAGTGGCTTCAGTAGCATATAATATAATAGATAAAACAGGCATGACAATATCCAGGGAATGACTGTAGCTGAAGAACAAAAATACCTGTAGAAAGCTGCTGGCATGGAAGCTGCAAGAACAATAAATCTTAATTTTAAATATCATAAATATCTGCTAAAATATGGAAATGTTTGCTTCATTCAAGAAGTGATAAAAAATTAATAGAAAAATTTAAAGAATATACATAATTAATCGTAGGTCTACACCTGATAAACAATTGCCAATTTTTCAAAAGCATTTAATCCACAAACCGACATTAGAAAATTATCGCATTTTAATACAGATACACATACAAATGTCAGAATTGAAATTTCGGTAAATGTTGAGAAGCAATATTTCACTGATATTAGTTCTTAAGACTTACATTTTGCTGCTTTGGTCGAATGACAATAAACCTTGAAGTCATCGCAAGACTCATCTGAGAACAGCACACTCTAGACAAAGTTTAAAATGTTACATACATCAGCAGCAGTGGGCAAATTGTACGTTGCAATTTCATTAAAACTGACATTCAGAGCTGATTTACTACTACTACCACTACTACTACTACTACTACTACTACTACTAGTAGTAGTAGCAGTAGTAGTAGTAGTAGTAGTAGCAGTAGTAGCAGTAGTAGTAGTACTACTACCACTACTACTACTACCACTAGTAGTAGTAGTAGTAGTAGTAGTAGTAGTAGTAGTAGTAGTAGTAGTAGTAGTAGTAGTAGTAATAGTAATAACATTCTGTTATAATAATATAATATATATAATATAATAATACTTTTTTAAACATAATTGATATCACAGGATAATAGCATGATAGGAAAGAAAGAAGTGATAGAATTAAGAAAAAAAAATTACAGTAAGGATTATTGAGCAATATTAGTTACTGATTGTTATATAGAAGACATCCAGCGCTGACTCCAGGAACCATATCAAGAGCCTCTTGGAGAAGATGAACACTTTGGAGATAAACTTCTAACTCAATTTCCTAGTTAAAAACCATAATAAAAAAACTTTCAAATTAATTGCAAAACAGAACTATAATAAGGTCTCGGGTAATACAAAAACTTTAGAGAGCCATGTGAATGCTCACACGCCATCTGCAAACCTTTGCCGATCTCATCTGGGTGTCCCTGTCCCACCAATAAGTAATTTCATAATCTAAAGAAATAATAGTCAAATTATAATTGCAGTATTTAAAGTAAAAAATTGACACATTACTTTGGGAACTTTCACATATGGTACACTCTGAAAATCAGAGGACGTAGTGTCTCCGTATCTTTTAATGAAGGCCGTCAAACAGTCCCACGTTTTCTGCAATTCTTCACGAAAGTCTTTACTTTGAGATTCACAAATCTGCAAATCAAAAGTAATAAAACTCTCACTTTAATAAAAAAACATAAAATGTGATAGAGAACAGTATCACACAGTAATCAAATCCAAGCCTTGAACTTTAAATACCAAGCCAAAATGTATGCACAATTTTCATCAACTTTGTTAATAATTTTTTAAAGGAATCACATATGCAATTTAACAAAACAGCATAGACAATTAGAAATCAGTGAGCAAATGCAAGGGTGAATTGGCGCAAATCACAATTGTCGATTTACCTTCTGCAGAACTTCAAAGCTACCTTGGTAGAATCGAAAAATGTCAATGAATTGATCAAGTAACTCCAGTAGAAGAGAGTTTGAACAGTATAGTTTTCCAGACAGACCCTTGTTTGAAAACAAACGAAATTACTCCAGTTTAATAAAACTTATTAATATTGAAATTAACTACAAGTTAAAATGTTTGATCAATCTGGAAAGCTAAAAACTGTCTTCAAGAGACCATTAATTTAAGACAATCTAATTATCATCACAAGACAATCAATATAAAAGTTGGAAATTATCACCTGCCAAATGATAATTTTCAACCAACCAGTGTGTAGTGTTCGATGTGTCGAAAAGCAATCTTTGCATCTTGCAGACAGTATATTGAAGCTGATGAACCAAAAGTTGCCTTCAAAAACCGATTAATTCCAATTAACTGTCCAACCAAACCATACTGTTGTGTCTTTTCAACCTGCCAGATGGGAACAAAACATCAAAACATTGACAGTACAATATAATGTACTGCTTTATAAGAAAAATTTTAATGAAATATGTCATTATATTTAAATGTTAAATGGTATTTGCTTAAATATAATAATTATTAATCTAGTTATTATTATTATTTATTATTATTATTATTAGGCCCTATTATTATTATTATTATTATTATTATTATTATTATTATTATTATTATAAGAATTGTTAAATCAACAAATAAAATCAGTGCATTTGATGACAGCTGGCAGTTTGCTGGACACATCTTTGGCACTCAGGTTTCGATGGGGCCAAAGATTTCTTCCTTCGTGCCGCAGTGTTCGCTGTGACCACAGGTGATGCACTGGATCTTATATAGGGCCTTATATTTAAATTTAATTAATTTAATTAATTTAATTTTAATTAAATTTGCCCTTATAGTTAAATGGATTGTACACGATATTAAACAAAAACCTCTTACAACCATAGGGAAAAAAGTTTATGAGATTAAGTGCAGCAACTGAAGGAGAAAACTCAGAAAATAGTTGTGCATGGTAATGATAAAATTATTAGATGAGGTTGTCAAATTTTAAGCTAAGTTACACCAGATGGACAATCTCAGTGATATTTCATGACGCTTCTAGCACAAAGTCATGCAGAATGGTCTGGTATGGCATACAAGCAATTTAAAATACTATAAAAGGCAAGCTAATATCTGGTAACAGGCTGGCAAGTTGGCAAGGAGACATATGCAGACTTTGTCTGCATAATGAAACTGACAAGAACAACATCTATCATATTAAGATTCTTCCTCTGTGCTCAGTGCAAGCGTTCTGATTGGTTGGCTGTGTGAGCGTTCTGATTGGTTACCTTCAAGCGTTCGAGCATTCCGATTGCTTGGCTGTGTGAGCGTTCTCATTGGTTGGCTGTGTGATGTTCTCTTTGGTTACCTTCAAGCGTTCTGATTGGTTGGCTGGGTGAGCATTCTGATTGGTCATTCTGGAATATTCGTTGCCTCGAGCGAAGCGAGCCTGCGTTCTAGTCAATCTGTTAATGTTGTAAATTGCAATAACAAAAACTTAAAAGAAAGTCAAGAATTTGACCTACTGAATTAGGTGAAAAATAAAGAATTCCATCTTCAACAAATTCACTTTCATCTTTCACTCGATCGTTGTCGAACACAAAGAAGATCATATCCTCTGTTCTGAAGAACATAAACAACAGTTTCATATGAAAACACTCCCCTTAATACAAAAACCACAGCAATAAATGTTTAAAAGTCAATAAAGACAACAGGTAGAGATAAGTAAGCAAATCCATAAATAATAATAATAGGGGCTGTCTATTAATTATGTCAACAATTTTTAGGCAATTTTTGACCCTCCCCCTCGTCTACAACTGTCAAACTTTCAGTGACCCCCTAAAATTATGTCGAAAACTTCTGACTCCCCTAAAATCAGTGACGGGTCACTCTAAAAGTTTAGGTTATATTATTTTTTTGAAACTGTCAAACTTTTCAGACCCTCCCTATTTTGTTGACACAATTAATGGACAGCCCCATAATAATAATAATAATAATAATAATAATAATAATAATAATAATAATAATAATAATAATAATAATAATAATAACAACAACAGCAACAACAATAACAAGTTCAGTAGGATCTGCCCCATGTGAGAAACATACACCCCTCTAGGTTTCGTTTCATATTGAAAGCTAATAAAAATGACAAAACAGTTCAAGATTATCGAAAGATATTTCCAAACTTAACAATTTCATAAAAATAAAACATAACTGTCACCTACGTGAGAGTCATTGTTAACATAAATGCCAATTTCTCAACATAAACATTATCGAATCCAAGATCGAATTACATCCACAGATTTCCTACTAACATAGAATACCTAACGAAAGAACACCTCTCAACCATTTATGCCTTTCAAGTTTCAAGTTTCAATCTAATTTTCCATCGACAAACCAGGCAACTCTGAAGTGCTGAAGTTCTGAACCATAAAGCAACATCGGGACAGCGATCGCATCACATGTAACATGGCAAGTGTTCTTAAAGAGGCTTTATATTCCTTAATAAATTTATGTCGTGGATGTCTCTCATTTTTTCAACTACAATATTTCCCCAATCTGTGTATGTAATGTAATGTAATGTAATGTAATTAGCTATTTATATTGCGCCTAATAATTAATGTTAGCAAGCGCATTACAATTAATGTCAATTATGTCAATTATTATATGCACAATTAAACAAATGTGTCTTCAAATGTTTACGGAAAGCGACGGGCGACTTTATGCTCCGTAGCGCTGGTGGAAGAGCGTTCCAGGCATGGGGTCCAGCGTACGAGAAGGCTCGTTGTCCCATGACTGTCCGAAGACGAGGTTTCTGGTATTGACTGGTAGAGGCTGATCGTAGGCCTGGTCTACCAATGGCGGTTGATGTTGGCTGGAGCAGATCAGCCAGATAGGTCGGACAAAGGCCATTCGATTAGAGGTGGGTCGATTAATCGAAATCGTAATCGAAATCGCGATTTTTGGAAAAACCGAAATCGAAATCGAGACGATTATTAAATAAATCGAAATAATCGATAATCGTCGAAAAAATAATCGAAATCGCGATTATTTTTCGATTATTCCCGTAAGTTATATTATACAATATTTCCGATTCAAAGAAAGATCAATTTACCGTTGATTATCAGATTTTCATTGATAATGGATTCAACTGCGTATAAAGACAGGCACCATCTTTCTGGATTTGACAGCAGCTTTCGATGCGGTGTGGCATGCGGGTTTAATGTACAAACTCTCGCTCAATTTGCCACCCTGGTTCTGTCAACTTGTGGAATTACTCATCTCTGACAGACGGTTCTTAGTTCACTTGGGAGAAGATGTCAGCTCCTGGAGACGTCAGCGAAACGGTCTAACACAGTGTTCAATTCTAGCACCTATGTTATTCAATTTGTAGGCTTATAGGCCTACGCGCCACTTACCGGATACCACAGGTAGGAAGTTTGGATACGCTGACGATATCGGTCTTGTCACCCAGGCTCGATCCTTTAAGGAGATTGAAGACCAGGGTTATTTCTAGGATTGTGAATTGGGGTGGGGTGTCGGGAAAATCTGGGGTGTGTTTATTTCTAGGATTGTAGGATTGTGAATTTTTAATGGGAAAATCTGGGGTTGTCGAAATTTGGAAGTCTCTGCCGAAAAAGGCTGACAAGCAAAAAAACCTTATAGAGACTCACAAAAAGTCTGACAAACAAAAAAGTCATCCGAGGATAAAAGTTGTGGGGTGTATTTTTCTATTTGGGGGCAGGCCCCTTCAGAGGCTGAAGGAGGCCCAGGCCAGTTGGAATTTTGAGGCCTCTCCTAGCCTTCCCAACAATTAAAATTTTGACAAGCGAAAAAAAGGTAATCACCAATTTTGAGGACCGCAGAATACCTTCCTAGCTTTCCCAAATTCCCAAAATTGTCGACAAGCAAAAAAGGTCATCACCAATTTTGAGGACCGTAGAATACCTTCCTAGGTTTCCCAAAATCCCAAAATTGTCGACAAGCAAAAAAGGTCATCACCAAATTGTGAGGCCCCTTCTAGTAGTATCTATCTATCTATAGCTTTCTAGCTCTCCCAGAATTCTAGACAAGGAAACAACGGGAGGCCCCCAAATGATGGAGGCCCGGGCCGAATGGCCCTCCTGGCCCCCCTCTGAATGGGTCTGTTTGAGGGCGTTCAGGGCTAATCAATATGCATTCTCTATGCATACCATTGTCACATTACCAAATTTTAGGGGTGTCGACCTCAAATTGGGGTGTTGGGGGGTGTTAGGGGTGTAGAAATATCCCTTTTGAAGACCAACTGAACATCGATACACAGAGGATTGCCGAATACTGTAAAATATGGCGGGATAGTCAGTTTCTAAAGGTACTGTGAAATAATCGAAATCGAAATCGCGATTATATAAAAACCGTAATCGTAATCGAAATTGTAATCGTGAAAAATAATCGAAAATAATCGTAATCGTAATCGGAAAAAATAATCGTAATCGACCCAGCTCTAGTATCGATGGAGCAGAGCATAGATTCTAATTATAATTAAAGTCTATGGATCAGAGGACATAGAATAACGAAACAAAGAAAACCTAGAAGCGCCAGTTTGAGTGGAGTGTCGGTCACATGAAATTGAAGCGGAGTCGAAGATTAACGGAATTTAACGAGTTCTTTTCTCGCACTAACAGCATACCAGAAGCAACAGGGCAGCGGGAATAACGAACAGTCAATGAAATAACAGCGAATGGAAATGTCCGCGGTATCAGATCAACGGTCGGCAAAGAGACTGACCTGTGGGACAGTCATCGGGGCGTTCTTCGAGTACGATACTCCGAAGATCGTTCACATCACCAACAAGAAAGTGGGTGTGATCAACAGATTGTGCCAGTTGGTCATAATTGGATACATCGTCGGGTATGGGCAAATTCTGCTGGCATTTTAAACAACCAGACTGCTGCTGTTATTGATTTTGCAGTGAACTGCTGGTGGTCTGTTTGTAAGTGGCGCATTTAAGAAAGGATAATAATAAAGATGCAACTGACCACCTGTGGTAACAATTAAGTTATTCTAAACGTTTAACAAGGTATGATAAATTCGTCAATTAAATAGTTTCAAGCATGCAGAAGTTTGTTGAATTTTTCAGAAAAGCACAGAAGTCATTCTATTTCCAGATCAACATTTTTAAATGTCTAGTAGAGGGTGGACCGGTATCACATTATAGCTGCCCCAGCTATGACCGCCCAATTTGGCGTCCGCCCCAGCTATGACTGCCTTTAGGGCTCCTACAGGACTCGAACCTGTGACCTCCTGCTCCATCATCCAATGTTGTTACCACTCTGCTAGCTTCCTGCCCCTTTTGACTTTAATCCCCTTAATAAAGCATTTCATATTTGTGAATTAATTTGACCCATTGCATATTTTTTGACTTCGTATCTGGAATCAGCACCTTTCATTTAGGTAAATGTCAGCAGAAATTTTTTCAAATGTAGACCAGTGATAATTTGATCATGCATTTTATCGTTGCTTTATTGCATGATTTTACGAATTCATTTAAAACTGCTTGTCCTTGTATTATTTTGTTTCTCAAAGGTATGTCATAGTGTACCAAAAGGGTTATCAGGAGTTTGATGATGTTGTAAGTGGAACGACTACTAAGGTGAAAGGCATTGCACAGACAAACTACACGGCTCTGAACATGACAGGACCAGGTGGATTGAAGTTTCGCATTTGGGATGTTGCAGACTATGTCATTCCACCTCAGGTTGTCATCCTTTTTGCAGCCATCAACTTAGTTTTTTCAACTTTTGATGTTTTGTAAAGCTCTCCTTAGTGAAATTAGTGTTTTGTACATTATAGTGTTTTGTGCAATTCAATTATTTATTTTAATTTGAATTGCTGCTGTTGTTGCTTTTACTTTTCCACTATTGCTTTTGGATATTTTTATTGTTTCTATGTTTAGTTTGCAGTTTTGCATTTGTTATATTGTTTTTTGGCTTCAGTCTGTTTTTGTGATATTTAGTAAAATTTCTTCGTTCCCTTCCTCATTTCTGTTCTCCCGTTGAGTTTGGATTTAATTTACTGGTTTTAAAAGCTGCAGAGGCAATTTTGGTTCTTGTTGTAGCTGAATTTGTCAGTTTGTATCAGTTTTTAAGGTGTTTAATTTTTGTATTTTTGAATTTTCCATAGGAAAATGGTGCATTCTTTGTGATGACAAACGTTATCTACACGCCACGACAAACTCAGACAACATGTGATGAGGTATCTGTTTGCTGACTAAAATTATTTTTTTATATGATTGTTAATGGATTACAGTTTTTAGTAAAAATTTACTGCATTCTTTAAGTATACATTTTTGTATTTCCTATAAGGACAATTTTGCATTCAAGCAAGTTTGTTTTGTTTTATGATTTAAATTGTGAAATGAGATGAAAAGACTTAGCATACTGTCTTTAACATGCTCACAAGTCTTGACAGTCTATTTAGATGTAATTTGGTAATTATTTCAACCAGGATACGTGGAAGTGGGAGTGTAATTGACGAGTTCTGCAATTATGCTCATTTTCGCTTTTATTTGTCCATTGAGAAAATGCATGAAGCTGTGAATTTACATTATTCTGTGTCAAGGACCAAACTTTATTGATCATGCAAATGATAGTCAACACCAGAATGCTTTTATTAATCATGGCTGCTTAATTTTACCTTGACTTTCTGGTAGAAGTGGGCCATAGACTGTCAGAGACAAAGGGCCATTTTGCCATCTGTAACATATGGAGATATCAGACTATAATTACCAGAGAGAGAAAGAGATCTTCAGGCATAGTTTTTGCCTTATGATTATGTGCAATGTTCAAACAAGTGTTATGATGACTTTATAGTTTGGATGACTGTTTAATAAACTACTTTTCTATGAATTTCATTTTCAGCATGGAATGCATGGAATAAGTTTTTGATTATTTCAACTTTTAATTTATTTTAGGACCCTCTGTATATCACCTGTCAAAATGATTCAGATTGTAAAGTAGGCGAGCAGGTTCCAAATGGAAATGGTGAGTATATGAATATATTATAATGTTTTCCTATAATATATTTTTGTATAATTTTGTATCTAATCTATGCTATAATTTTATATTTAATCTATACTAGAAGCTAGTTAAGGAACCTACAGCAGACTGGTAAGCCATTTTTTTAAAGACCATGTTTCTTGAAATAAAATAAGTGACAATAAATTCTCTGGTATGTATTACCAGGCTTGATTTTTAGCATGGTGCATCAGATACTTTGTAATGCTAAAATGCTAAATTTATAAGCAGCCTTGTTGACTTGAGTTCTACTTTGGCAGTTGACGATTGGAAACATTCTTGTCTCGGTTGTCAGCATGACTCCAGCACTCTGTGGACATTCTTATGGTCTGCTTAGTGATATAATCTGACATTCCGTGCATTATTATTGTTAAGGTCAGATGAGGTCTTCGTCCTCCAGCTGTGTCCAGCTATCGACTTCTCCATGACACCTCTCCAAAGTTCTCTGTCCATTGCTATTTCTTTCAAGGTCATTCGTTGTCTTCCGTCGGTTTTTTCGTGGAGATTCAGTCCTGCCACGTGCAGATCCTCTTCCAATCTGTCTATCATTGTCTTTTTGGTCTTCCTTTAGATTTGTTCTCTGGTCTGTTCCCCTGTGTATTTCATTCAGTGTATCTTTACTTTCTTGCTTCTTCACTTGTTTTCATTGATTACTTCTTTGCATTGTCTTATTATGTGCATGCAGACAGTGTAACATGCCAGTTAAACATCAATTATATCTGGACCAAGTTCAGGTGGATTGCATTCCTTCTTCTAACATTTGCTTCAATTGTTTTTATGCCATTTGAATAAGACATTAAACATTAAACAGTGTGTGCTTTGTGCACAAAAGACTGCTCATACGACAGGAAAACGTACGCTTTCAAAAAAAAAGGTATTGGTGTCTTTTGTGTTGATACAATGATATGATATTTTATGGTTTCATTGTTAGGAATTCAGACTGGAGAATGCATTTCTTCCACTAGGAATGGGTCCATTAAAGTCTGTGCAATCCATGCATGGTGTCCGGTTGAAACTGACGAATTGCCAATGTTAGTTGGTTAAGATCTGAGTTCGTACATATTATTGGTTCTTCATATCACAAAAATTCAGTTTCTTGGGAGAATCTTTATTTTGAATCATTTCCAAACACAGATCCTCATTTTTTATAAGCAAAAACTTTTGTGTTGTGCATTGCACAGTTTAAGATAAGTTCTATTTGTTTATAGACATAATTGTCATTAACATTTTTATTAAAGACAATTTTTGTGATTTTTGAAGGAAATATTATTTGTTCTTGTTTTTCACAACAGTTGTTTTTTTTTGTTTAGAAAGAATGATACACTTCTAGCCGGTACTGAAGATTTCACTGTTCTTATCAAAAACAACATTGAGTTTCCAAAATTTAAGGCTAAAAGGTAATGAAAAAGAGTTTAAGTTGTCACACCTGTTTTAGAATAGTATTCTGAAGTGAATAGTGATAATAATAATAGTGATAATAATAATAATAGTGATAATAATAATAGTGATAATAATAATAGTGATAATAATAATGGTAGTAATAGTAGTGGTAGTGGTAGTGGCAGCAGCAGTAGTAGTAGTGAAGAATCATGAAATGCTTTTCCATTGCAGCCGGAATATTCTTGATAGCCAGAATCAATCCTACCTCCAGGCGTGTCAATACAACAGGTCACATTCCGCTGACTGCTTCTGTCCGGTTTTCCGACTTGGGACAATTGTTGATCTCACAGAAACAAAGTACAGAGACATTGCTGTTATGGTTTGTTTTTTAGTCATTCTGAAACTTTTGAAGCAAGACCCTTTAGGCTTCAGAGCTTATTAAGTGTGCTTCCATATGTAGACCTTTTGGCACTGAAGGGTTACAATTCATAGGATAAGAATGTCCTTGAGGGAGGTTTGTAATTTGTACTTGCTGATGATCTGAAGAAGTTGCTTTGAAAAGGAATTTTTAGCATAATAGATAAATGTTTAAAACAACACTAGAATTCTGTCTTCATTTGAAGTGATAAACTCTGTGTCTGATGTTGCATATACTGAGTTTTGTTTAGCTTTGTTTCAGAGTTACATTGCATAAATAAATGGTGAAATGATTGTATTTTTATGGTTTCTATCTTATTATCCAAGGCTGTGTAACCTGCAGCTATGGGGAGTATAAGTACAAGCTATGGATACCACTACTAAATTGCAAAAGAGTGCAGCCTTGAATATATGATTAAATGGAACACTCAGATACTGACACATTGAATTAATTATCTATCTTCTTCATGTTACATCAGCAACCATGTATTTCCTCTGCTCTGGTTCTGGCTGTTCTGATCAGTTCAACATTGTTTTTGACTCCTGTTTCTTCCGTAGAGTACTATCTGTTTATTTTATTCTTTGTCTTCCTCTTGCTGTTTGTCCCTCTATTTTTCCTGTTATTACCAGATTTTCAGTCTGTCCTTTCTTATTATGTGTGTAAAAATGTGAGCTGTTGCTATCTTATGGTTTTTATAATTTTGCTTGTTGTGCCAAAAGATTGCAGAATTTCTTCATGAGTAATGTTTTTCTGTCCATGAGATGTTTGCCTAGGCCTATGTCTGAGAAACCACATCTCTGCAGCTTCAAGCTTTGTTTTAGTTACTTTCATTACAGTCCATGTTTCTGCTGACCCATACATCAGAATTGCCCACACGTGGCTTTGAAGAACTCTGAAGTGTGTCGTTGTTTCAGTTGCGTGAATTCTGTTTTTGCTGCTCCTATTCTTGCATCAACGACCTTTTTGCTCTTTCTATCACTTGTGAATATCCTTCCCAGTTATTTGAACTGTTACCTGCTTTGTTTTTTATTTTCTTTTTTGTGTAATCCAATTGTGTAAAACATCTAGGAATTATTTTCTTTTTTGTTATTATGTATGTGTATATATATATATATATATATATATATATATATATATATATATATATATACAAAATTGTTTTCTTTTGAATAAATAATAGTTGATCATGACAGCAAGTATTTGAATATGGTTAGTGTCACATCTGGGCTGTTTAGATAATGAAATACTAAGAAAAGTTGAAGTCAGCATGAGTGGAATTAATGCTCTTAACTGGAGATTAGAAAAGCTGTGACACCATGCAGAATAAAAGGCTGAATTGACTTTACATGGATTTGCCTGTTCTTGCATTTCTTTAATTCAAAGTAGGTAAATATTATGGTTTTATTTTTTGTGTATGTAGGGTGGAGTTATTGGCATTAACATTGATTGGAACTGCAACCTTGATCACAGCATCAAGAATTGTGCCCCCGTGTATTCGTTCACCCGTCTTGACGAAGCCAACGCCAAAATTGCCAAAGGAACCAATTTCAGGCGCGTGTGCTGGAAATTAAGAACAGCAGCATTGATTTCCTCTTTAGGCAGAATCGTAGAGTTTCTGCTTCAATACATTTTCATTTCAGACATCTTATATGTTAAATAATTGGTTGTACAGTGATTCCAGGTATGATTCTCTAGTGTTTTGGAGTATTTAGGTTGAACTGCCTCACGATGGAATTTCTTTAGCATGCATGGTTGTAGACTTTGCCGGTAGTGTTGTTATTCTTCATTTCATGAGACAGTCGCCTGAAAGTAAATTTAAGAGAGCGAATAAAGTGCTTCTGAGGGCACACTTCCTGCGATAATTAACACTCAAGGAATTGATTTTTGATGTATTTTTGTTTGCAGGTATGCAAACTATTACGATAATAATAACACGGCATTTCGTGATCTCTACAAGGCTTATGGCATTCGCTTCATCGTTCGTGTAACTGGTAAAGCTGGTAGATTCAGCATTATTCCGCTTCTTCTGAACATTGGCAGTGGAGTTGGTCTTCTGGCAATTGTGAGTACTTGTGGATATAATATCTATGCGTTCAAGTGTTTTGGTTTTTTTGCAAATGATGAATAACTTCATTTTAATTTATGTGTGTATATATATATATGGTGATTTGATAATTGAAACAAATGCAGTTTGATCTTGAGTATTTTAAGATGGTACAGTTATTTGGTGTTGATTTTCTGATTAAGTATTGGCGAATGTCATGTATATCATCACAGAGAATGTGGAATCACATATTTTAATTACAGCTGAGGATGTGTGAATAGTTTGTTGCATGGGAACTAATTGGCAGACATGCTACCACACACAGAGATATGAGGAGTTTTTCTCTTTGTTGCATATCATGACTTAAAAATACTCTTAGATTGCATGAATTTTTGTGTGCTAGGCTACCGTTGTTTGTGACGTGATTACATTGTACCTACTAAAGAAGGGAAACTACTACAAGGAAAACAAATATCTCTATGTCGATGAATTTCCAAAGGTTAGAGAGTGGATGATTGTTCAATTAAAACATCACGAATTTTAGTCTTTGATTTGAATTTTCAGTTTGATTCCAAAATTGAGAATGAAGCCTGCTTTGTAGTCTAACCTTTGTTGAGATGGCAGCCATCTAAATCTTACTGTTTACCTACTTTGCAACCAGATGTTTGATGCTTCTAAAGACTTGACCAAGATAACTACCACTATAGCCTTCCAATAGGGACACTGAATGAATTTCTTTATTGCTTTATGTTGTGCATTAGAGACATTGACTTTGGACTGAAGATGTATTGTTGGGTTTGATAGTAATTATTAGCTTTGCTGTTCATTGCAGTGTGAAACAGTGAACACATTGTATAGTTTTGTAATTTGGTGCTTTTCTTTTGCTAATGGCTATGACAGTAACCCGTCGCTAGGTTGTACCTGATTCAACCATGAGTATTTAAAAGTTAAAGAGTACTTGAATCTGCAGCTCGAGTGCTCTTGGAGTTGCATGCTAATCATTTACAATTGAACAGTGATATTGTCATATGCTGTTGCCCCAGAGACATTTTAGTGGCATGAGAATAATCAAATCAATAAGTCAGGAGTCTTCAGGGTGGAGGAGTTTATGATGTGACTGTGGCCAGTTTGTACCTGATTCAACCATGAGTACTGGTATTTAAAGCAGGGGTATTTAGGTAAATTTTATGAAGGGCCAAATTTTTTTACGCATAGCCGAGCACCTTTATTTTTTTAAAAAAAAATATAGTTAATGATAGAAGCAGATAAGTTGAAAACAAGACATTAAAAAATATATATTGAAATCAGAAGTCTTCGGGTGGAATTTATAATCTGTAAAACGAATATTTTATTTATGTTTTTGTGGTTTTCAGGATGAACTCTCGGGTGGCACAGCAGCAAATGGTAACGATGATGAGCCACTGCTCGACGACAGAGCATGATGAAACGGGCCCTTGACCAGAGCTTTCATTATATTAAATACTGAATTAGATTAATCTGTGATTGTAATTATTTTTATGTTTGTCATTTTAATTCATTTGCCTGTTTTAGGTTTTAATCTGGGGTTCTTGAGACCAATGCTTGGTGATGTTTTAGCATGATATGTTTACATTGTGTTTTAGTAGCATGCCTAGTTTTAAAAAGTTTTAAATTGCATAAATTAAATTGAATTGGAATATTTTTTATGTTGAATGTTTCTTTGGGTATATGTATTTTGTATCTACAGAATCTTATTCACAATTTTTTTCAGTTAATCCAGTGGTTAACCTTTTGAAGTAAATATCTGAATGTTTTTTCATGCAATTTTTAACAAATATCTTGCTTAAATACCAAGTATGAAACTTTATTTGGTAATATTCACAAAGTTTATGATATTAATATTTAATGAATTTAATTTAACATCTGCTTTGTGTGTTGTTTAACGCTGATATATAAATAAATATATTACTGTGTTTTGTGAGGTTTAGAAAACGGCAGTAATTATTAACAGCCTGTTAATGCTTGTATGTAAAAGCATTAGTGAGTAATTTTAACTTAAAGTTGTATAATTTAACTTGCATTTGTAAACAATCATGTGGTGTATAAATGGGGTGGGAAGTTAGAGCGGTAACGTTGAGTGATAGAGCAGAAGGTTGTGAGTTCAAGACCCGCAGGAGCCCTAAGGTCGACTCGGCCTTCATTCGCCAGATGGCGGTGGCAACTGAGTAGCGGTTTAACTGCATAGTGAACAGGCGCCTTACATAAGAACACTGGCCCCATATCATGTAACTTGCACCAGTCATCTGGCTGAGGACCTTTGAAACAGAGATCAGCACTGCTCCTATGAGCTTTGAAGTTAGCTTTGAATGCTTGGGAATAGCTACTTGCTTATGCGGTATATATTACCTTATACAATAATTATTATATTATTATTCGTGCTAAGAGTACTTGACAATCTGTAACGCATTATGGCAGTTATTGTTTAAATAGTATTTTATTTTATTTACTGTGGGCTGTTGGCTTTATTTGAAAGCAAATGTTTCTCTAATTTTATAAGTGAATATGAAAGCTTGCAGATTTAGAAATGCGATAGAATTTATATGTAAAATATTGTTTTTTGAGTTCGTAGACTGGAGAGCATATGGTCTCATATTTAATCCAGTAGCATTGAGTGATTGACTAAAATGCACCAATTAACATGATAGATAAATGCATTGCCTATTGTTGGTGGACTCCGGGGGAAAACTGACAAAGCCGGGGGAATTCTGCTAGGGGCTGCTGTTAGCTGATGTACTTGTAGTATGCCAACATTTCCGGGGGAATTTGAAATTTCCGAGGGAAAAGGGCAATTTTCCCCCCCGGAAACGGCCTAGATTAAACCCTGGGTGAACCTGTAAAACCTTGATCCTGTCATTCATCATTTAATTAGGTAGTGGAAGCATGATGAAAGGTAAAAGCCAGCAAATAAGTATGATGAGCATATTCGTGTTATTCTCGCTCGAGACAAGATACATAACTAGATTAGCATGTTTCATCAAATAATTATTTGAAATGAACATAAATATTGTGTCTAAAATGTGTATTCTAAATTTGATGTATTTGTAAATGAGCAGCTTTGTGATGTAATATTAATTGCCATTGTGTTCTGTTTGGTTTTTTCTAATATTCTTATCTGTCAATGCTTGAGTTGAATCATTTTCATAATATTAAAGGGTAATTTTTGTTTGGTGTTGCACAAGAAGTTGATTTCAGAAGAGTTGCAGGAGCATTGGAACTTATTTTTTATATTAATTTCATTTCTGGCTGGGACCAATTGCTGGATTTGCACAAAACGGTTGGGAAATTTTGGGAAGGCATGGGGGCAAACACGACCCATGTCCTGACATGGGTATTTTTTGGAGAGGTAATGTCCTTAATGCTGTGGACATGGATGTTTTTTTGCTTTAAAAATATGCTTATAAAGGTCACTAGTTCTTTGTGCATTTTTACATCTTTAATGCCCTAAAAAAAGTCCGACAAGCAGAAAAAGGTCATCGCTAGTTTTTTGTGCTTTGTTTACTCCATGAAAAGTCTGTTTTGTGTTGAGAAATTTGGTCATGAGCGTTTTTCTGACCAGGTTTGCGCCAGTATGGGATCATGGGATGAACAGGTAGCATGATCAAGAGAATACACTGAATGTGCGAAGAATTTAAAGACCATACAAATGATTCTGCTGCTGCGACCCAGTGGCGGCTCCAGGATTTGGCAAGTGGGGGTCGTTAGGGCGTACTTATAGGCAGGGTACTAGTGGTGTCAAGGGAGGGGTTAAGGCCCCTTTTGTATTATTATTCTGCGGGCGGAGGGGTGCCAAAATCGGGTTTAAGGTAGTAAAAAAGAAGAAAAAGCAAAGAAAAATATCAATATAGCTGTACGTGCTCATATAGCCAGGCCCGTCTGCGTGTTAAAAATCGGGCACAGTGCCCGGGGCCCCGCACATCTTAGGGGAGCAGCATTTTTTTTTTTTTTTCTTGTCAAAATACAAAAACGTCTGGAGTTTACCTTGATTTTTGCTTGTCAACATTTGATCTTCACATCTGGGGCCTGCAGGCCGCCAGGTGCCCGGGACCTCACACAGGTATAAGACGGGCCTGCATATAGCTAGCTATAGAACTAAATCAAGCAAACTAATAGGTGACGACCATTTTTCTGGTCAGGATTTTTAGAAGTTGGGAATGGTCGCGACCCCACCTTTTCGGGAAATCCTGGCTACGCCACTGCTGGGGACAACTATTTTTCATAAACCTAGACTAGTCAAGCAGAGACGTCATTTCACCGTTTTTCAACACTTTCAGCCTGACAAGTTACAAGTTTGCAAAAAAGTTGATACCTTTTTTTGCTTGTCAGTCATTTTCACGGGGTTAGTTACTTCAGATTACTCGATATCACGATATCAAGCACTCCTCCACTCCTTTAGGACATATATAAAAACTAAATAACACAAACATTGGCGAAAAAATTTTTTGTCATAAAAATCAGGGGGGGGCAAATGCCCCCCTGCCCCCAAATGACATCCCTGTAGTCAAGTTGCCTAGAATGAGTGCACTAAAGCAGGGCTTCCCAAACATTTTGGAACCGCGACCCACCTCAAAGGTTTTGTAACATACCGCGACCCTATTCATACGTGGTGGTTCCAGGAATTCTTGGTGGGGGGATGAAAACAAATTATAGGAAGTAGGTGGGGATGCAAAGTGAAGAAGAAAAAACAAAGGAAAAGAGAGGGAAAGATAGTGTTTTGCCCACTAAATGTTAATAAACCTTACAAAAGAGGCCGACAAGCAAAAAACGTCATTCGCAGTATTTTTCACTAATTTTTTTTAACTCACCGGAAAATAGGCTGACAAGCAAAAAAGGTCATCCGGAACCACGGTGGGGGATGCATACCCATTACCCAGTCATGGTGGAACCGCCACTGCTAATAATTATAATAGTAAGTAATATTTTAATGCATTAGGCCATCTAGCGAACGTTAGTTGAAAATAACGCGTTTTGAAAAAATGGAAGCGAAATCTCTGATTCAATTCAAATGAAAATATGGCCAATATATTTGGCAGAATTATTTAGATTTCTGCCAAATAAAACAAAAGGAGAGAAATAGATATTGAAATTTCGTGAATATTATATTTTTAAAAATTCGCAGGGAAATACCTTTATTACGCGTCCTATAGTAATCCTATGAGTATGACAAAATCGTTTAAACGCTTGTCGATGTTTATTTTCTCAGAGATTCCCCATTATAAGCGGAGTTTCAGAGCAAAATGGTCGGAATACGCCCCACGTGGAGCCGCCTCGGCTTTGACCATCTGCCATATAAAGACTTGTGATTTATAATGTCCTGAGACGATCGTTAGAGCGCGGCTTTGCTGTAACCCAAGTGTCTCGGTCTTTAGACACGGCGAAGGAAAAGACGGACTGATGCGGTTACAGCGGCTGACGACTCTCGCTGCACAGTGGATCGATGTGCGCCTATATGGGCCAGCGGTCGTTACGAACGGAATTCATTTGTCGGTCGGTAGACTTAGAGGAGAAATAAATTCAAATAATAGCACGAATATTTCCAGCGGGTCGTTGGAATCAAGGTAATGTTTTCACATTTTCAATGAGTCACTTTAAACAGAGCATCGTATTAGACCGGAAAGATTGCCGGCCCGATTTCTCAGATCATATCAACATCAATTAGCACAACAACAACAACAACAACAACAACAACACAACAACAATAGTAGTAATAATAATAATAATAATAATAATTTTGCTTCTGCTTCGGATGTTGTAGGCCTATCTTATATGCAACTATTAATGAAGCACTTTTAGCAGCTATCGTAAATTTCATGGTCGTGGCAAGACAACTCGACCGACCTCAATAAAAATTGGACGTTTTCAACTAAAATTGCAATTTTCTTCAGAAAATGGATAGTTTCAGCTTTCATAAAACGGTAAAAGTTGGCCTACAGTTTCATTGTTCATGAAACGCTTTAATTAAGCGTCTGGCAGATTTTCCAGCGGGGGCTGTGGGACATAATTTTCCTTGGGCCATTTAAAAATATAATTGCATGTACTGATGATGTACATTGTACAAGTAAAAACGGTTTAGAAGAAATCTGTAGAATTGATTTGTAAAATATAGGCCTAATGTTCAGAATTGACAATGCATAAAAGCCATTTTAGTTTGGTTGTACAAAGTCATAGTGCAAAATCGAGTTTTCTATTAGTGCAGCGAATTTGTCGATGACATTGTCTATGGATAATCGGATATGTCCATATCTTTGTGGATATATACATCGAGGCTAATCTGTTTAGACTTTAGACGATCGTCTTCCATTGAAGACGCATTTTGGTGGAGTGTGGCGGTGAAGAATTAAACGACTGGTCAACTGCCACGTTATACCTGATTTTTCGTACGATTTACATTCGACTGCGATGAACGTAGTACTGCTACTACTCGCTGCTGTCGACCTACGGTGACATTAAATTTGAGGCCATTTAAGAGGAAAAGAGTTTGTTTTAAGGCCGAAGCTAAACGAAAGTAAATGACTATAGGTCTACTCGAAAAGCATTAGAGTTATTAGTGGTATGGCCGTATGGGGGAAAAGATGCCGAGGCGGGGAGCATGAAAATTACTTTTGATTTGCGAACCTCAATTTATCTAAGAATGATAACAAAAATATGTGCCACTGTAGAATTTTCGCCGATTTCTGTCACCGGTAAATTTCTGTAGGAACTCTGATACGAGAGATCGCTCGAGTGACTCTATAAAGTACCGATCGGGACATGCGATAGTCGCTTTGCAATTACCATCTGTCGTTGCCGTTTTGGTTTTGGACGATCGCCGCAGTGAATTTCACCGGCTTTTACGAACGAATTAATGTACCGATATTGATTGCTTGACGATCGTAAACGTTTTGCGAATCGTTATCGACCGAAATAGAAATCGTCTTCTGTCTCCGGTCTCATATCTCTCTTTCTCTGTCTCTCCGTCTCTCTCTCTCTGTCTGTCTCTCTGTCTCTGTCTCTCTGTCTCTGTCTCTCTCTCTCTCTCTCTCTCTCTCTCTCTCTCTCTGTCTGTCTCTGTCTGTCTGTCTGTCTCTGTGTGTCTGTCTGTCTCTGTCTCTGTCTCTGTCTGTCTGTCTGTCTGTCTGTCTGTCTGTCTCTCTCTCTCTCTCTCTCTCTCTCTCTCTCTCTCTCTGGATTCGCTCGATTGAATGTTCCGGAACTGATAGTCTTATCGCTGCCCTGCACACTGCGCGCGTGTTCCAAGACAGAGCGACAGGATCACGTGATCGATGATCGAGCGAAATTTCAGCGATCTCTTCAGCCATTCATGCGATGAGCAAATCAATGGACCTTCCAAAAGCAGGCCCAACATTAATAAAGACCGCCTGATTTAGAGGCAATATTTATAGTCAGCACGTAATCGGAAGGATGAAAATGTGCGGTCGGTATATGCGTCTGCCGCGACGGACGCATGAAAGAATCGTCCAAAGAAAGGTCCGTTGTTTGTTGTAAACACAATAATTACAAATGACCTATTATGTCTATAATGTGATAACTTTTGTTTAAAAATCTCTTCTGTCTCTCACATTCACAAAAATCAGAACAAGACACAGAGGACCTCAAGTCACTTCTCGATTTCAATTTATGTAGGCCATATTTATGGACCTACTGCAGTGGCGGTTCCAGGATTTCTTGGCGGGGGTGTGGGTGAAATGAATTCATGGGATGTTGATGGGGAGAATGAAAATAGAAGGAAAAATCAATAAACTTTACCCAAAAAGGCTGACAAAAGAGAATTTTATCCCTAATTTTACTACAATTTTACCGCAAAAATAGGTTGACAAGCAAAAAAGATCAGCAGCAGTTTTTCCCCTTAGTTTTTCTAGACTTTTACTCAAAAATAGGTTTCACAGGCAAAAAAGTAGGTCCGGTGGGGATGCATCTCCACTCATCCCCCACGTGGATCCGTCACTGGCCTACTGTATCTATAAGTAGGACCTATATATATATATATATATATATATATATATATTATATACTGCCTATATCGCATATACTGTATATTATCATGATTACAGCATGCATAGGCCTACTTTAACTGGGGTTTCGGATATAACCGTCCATTTTACATTGAGTTACAGTTAAAGCACGGTTAGGGTTAATTAGTTCAAAATTAGTTGAGCTATATTAGTTCAAAATTATTGATGAATATAAGTCGCTCATTCAGTTAGCAACCTCTTCTACTGCGTTGTAAGTAGAATTTTAAAAAGATTTTCAAGCTGGCGACAAATCTGTATAATTGAGACACAAGTTCGCATCCTCTCCAATTGCACGTTCCTCTCTCATCCTCATCTTCATCCTTCGCTTTCTACATTCTCATCCTCGACGCACTGTTTAGTTTTAGTTTTAAACGTCATTTAGCACCAAGGAAATGAAAATATTAATTTATAATGATAATTTGCAAAAATTGGTTTCAAAAATATCAAAAAATCGATTTTCCAACATTGGCCCTAAAATTTGACAAAACAAAATTTGCAAAAAATGTGCAAAAATTGCAAAAAATACGGCAAAAATCGCAAAAAATACCGGGTCAAGAAAAGTTCCGCCATTACTCGACATCAGTCATACGGCAAAATACCGGGAGACATTTCTCGATATCAGTCAACGGGAGACAGAAAGGCGGACTATGGAGGAAGAGATGTAATATGAAAACTGAGTTTCAAGTCTAGATTTGAACGTGTCTGTTCACTTCGTTGGAAGATCTGACAGAGGAAGATCGTTGAAAAGCTTGGACCCTTTGCGGCATGGATTTGGAGCCCCATATCGATTGAAACCTCTGCGTATATCAAATTATCGATTCCAGAGATCACAGGCGGAGTGGGAGTGGGGAAGCGGCAAGGAGGAAGGACCATGGATAAAAGGGAATAAAAGAAGAACAGGAAGAGACATCACAACATCCCCGGTTCCTAGTGGGAGAGAGAGAGAGATAGAGAGAGAGCTAATGTTTCCTGTTGGCTGATTCGCCTCGATAAAGACCGACGTTGCCAAATAGACGCTAACATCAATCTACATCAAGGTCTGTAGGCTAACGGACGACATCACGACACGCTTCGCATGCTGCCACCGCCACTCGGGAGGGGGGGGGTCACTGGGCAGGGCAGGAGCCGTGTGCCTGCATCAAATTGTAAGCACGCACAGAATGAA